>MQVO02000028.1:0-369477 GCA_001986395.2 Irpex lacteus | reverse complement strand
ACCTAACCTAACCTAACCTAACCTAACCTAACCTAACCTAACCTAACCTAACCTAACCTAACCTAACCTAACCTAAACCTAACCTAACCTAACCTAACCTAACCTAACCTAACCTAACCTAACCTAACATCAGCCCATGCACATGTAATGCAGCGCAGAAAATGACGCTGAAGATAATTCCTGGCTGTTCCTACATAACCAAGTAGTCTTGCCATGTTGTCGAGAAAGACAAGCACATCGCTTCACTATTATCGTCTGTCGGCGAAAATAGTAAGCTTTCTTGCTTGCGTCGAGGGTTGTGGTCCTGGCTGGGACGGCGACGAGCCAATCAGAGGGGCGACGGAGGGCGACGAGATCCGGCGACGAGATGGACGACGATCGGCGACGAGATCGCGACGGCGACGGGCGGAACTGGCCCCAGTTCCACCAGAGTATCATATTAGGGCTAATAACCCTAATCTAGGGTTACGTCACTCTGACTTTTCTTTAAGTGGCGCGCGTCTATGTCACGTTACATAGACGCGGGTGGTTTGGATGGTCTGAACTGGTCACGTGACCAGTGCGTCATCGATGATGTCATCTATGACGCGCACTTCTTCTCCCGAAGGCCCAGACTTGATCTAGAAGTTTGTCTATAGATATCGTCCAATAGTATTGCGTGATGGCCGGAGTTGCCGCCTTGGCGGCTTCTAATCTATTATTAGCTGTGTTGGTAAGCACAGTAATCGTGGTTTGTCATGCTTTGTCATGCTCCACGTCCGGGTATATATACCAGGCACTAGCAGCGCTGATGAGTCAATCGACGAAAGCGCACTTGTCTACGATAGCCAAGTGTCTTCGCTGCCGCCTCTGACTCTGCTCGCTCACACCTCGCTTCGCTCGGTGTTCGCTCCCCCTAATTTTGGTTGACCTGCCCTAAAGTAGCTTAATATATAAGTACTTCTTTGCACTCACTTTGAGCACATACCCACATTTCCTTGCTTTATCACGTCACACTACTTTCCAATCCTCATTACTTTCTCTAATCTCTGAGATATACTCTATCTACCACAATACTCAATCCTTATTCTGGAACATTTCCTGTTGAGCCGATTGACCTACAAGTTTATCTTTCTGCATCATCCATCAATAAAGGTTAGTTGTTGTCTCTATCATTGTTTTACATTTGGTATGTGGTAACTTACAGGATTTCTAGCCCAGGTGTCATTTTGTGACTAGTCTCTAGCAATTAATTATGATGGAAGTCAAGATGAACATACCAGTAAATTTTGTAGTAAATGATACAGCTCAAATGACATACTGACGTGATGTAATCTTAAGCTCAACACACAAGTTCAAACCTCCATGGTGTTTACTCATGGCAACACAAAGGTTACAGTTGAAGTGAATGTTTCACTTACAAAGATTGCCAGTCAAGATGACATTGAGGACGTTGTCATGAATGATCCTGAGCCTGAAGATGTTGAAATGACAGATGCAACTGTTAAAAACAGAGCAGCTAAAGATAAGGTAAACAGATTCATCATTATCATGAATGGCTTTCAAAATTAAGACTTATACTATCCGACAGTAGATTTGAATTCCTTTCTACGTAATGGTTCTGATAGATAATAATATGGACAGTGGTTTCAATGTGCAGTGAAAGATAGTTACACCAATATACCCAGATTCTCTAAAATAATTAAAACTTCCATCACTCTGATTTGAGCACAAGATAAAGCATTGAGGCCAGAGATATCGACTATATAAGCCAGAAGTGGCCAGCAAAACTTGCCACGTCATAGCTGCACATGATACTTACATGAATTCCGGCACACCATTAGGCTCTGAGACGAGCTGAGCACCTGGTGTTATCAAGCAGTTCACTTACAAGTACGAGATGGCTAGTTGAACCAGCCACCCCATGCAGCCGTGCACAAAACGGCCGGAATTGATGCCACTGCACGGATTGAACTCACAAACCTAGCATAGCCGGCCAAGCCGACCACTCCGAGTATCTGCACACGAACTTGGCGGTATTTCTCCTATACATTGTCCGAGATAAGCCACCGCCCTCGCATCAACTGCCAAGTTCAACATGGCCGGCCAAGCCGGCCACCTCGAGCAGTCACACATGGGCTGGCGGGATTTCCGACAAGACAACGCCTGAGACGAGCGACGAGCCTGTTCTCTTGCGTCGACTGCCAAGTTCAGCACGGCCGGCTAAGCCGGCCACATCCATATCGCGCAGCTGTACACGCAGCTGACGGAAATTCTGGAATGCGCCGTCTGAGACGAGCGACGAACCTGGACGTCAGCACGGACTCGCAAGTTCGACGTCGCCGGCTTAGCCGGCCACTCGTCTCTCAAGGGTCTCGTCTCGTCCAGCATGTCTGCGTAAGTACTGTCGAAGGACCTTGCCGTGATATTATATGACCAGTACTACTAATGTATTCGGACGTAGCAAGTAGTGTACAGGATATTACTTATAACTACGTACGCATACTGCTGCCCTATATAATCCAAGAACGCGATGGACTTCGACGTGCCAGCCTCGCAAAGCGTCCGTGGTGCTCACCCAATGACTCGCCACGCTCTCAGTGAAGTGCGCCGGTACTCCTCGCATATGCGCTGTGCACTCGTTCGTCCGAGCGCGAGGACACGAACGCACAGTCACCACGCATACGCTCGCACGCGCGCATGCCTACTCGACCTTGAGCGGAGCAGACGCGAGCGCAGGCGATGGTGCGAGCGAGCCCTCGATAGCCGAACTGGGACAGGGAGAGGTCGTCTGAGACGGGCGTGGAGTCGTTGTAAGATGAGGATCTTGGCATAGCGGCGTTGGACGAAGAGAACTCTGTTGGTGAAAGAGGAGTGTTAATTCAACTGTTACTCGGTAAAAGGAAAGGCTAAAGGGGCGAGTAGATGGAAAAGAGTGAGGCAGAACGAGCAAAAAAGGTGGGTAAGAGGACAGGCGAGAACGAGGGCGATCGAGAGGGCGAGTGGGTAAAAGGATAAGATAATGGGATGGGGATATGGGAGCGCGACGATGAGAAGATGGGATGCGATGGCAGTTAGCTGGTGCGAGGGTATGGCAACGGAAGAGTACGCAAGCAGACGGAACGAAAGGAAGAAAGCGAACGAGTGGGGGAGGGCGCATATAGCGAGCGAAGGAGGACGGAAACAGGTGAGAATGGCAGAATGTAATGAGGAACAGAGTGAGGAGAACGGTAGATGGGGATAATATACGATGGCGTGGAGTGGCGGCAGTGTGTGGGAGAGTTCCAGGGTGCGGCAATACGAGCGAATGGACAGCACATAGGCTGGAATGGGAGAATGAAAGGGATCGAGGGGCGGACACGACAGACGGAGTAGAAACGGGAAGAGCAAGAAGGTAGAGGGTGATAATATACAATGGCGTGGCGTGGCGTGTGGTGTTGTATGGCAGAAGTGTGCGCGAGAGTCCCAAGGTACGACGATGCAAAGGTGAACGAGCAAATGGCACGACGCACGGGGAATGATGGGAGAATAGAGAAGGGGAACTGAGACGAAGACGATATACGGCGTAAAAATGGGAGAAAATAGTGTGGTACGAAGAGGGACAGAGAGATAACGAGGATGGGACGATGGGAAGAGACGATATAATAGTGTAAAGATAGAAACTCACCGAGCTTCGACGAGGACCTTTCCTTCTATGTCCTCTATGCGACCCAAAACCCGTACTTTCCTACCCGCTTGCGCATCGACGAACGTCTTGATGACGACGAGCTAGAAGGCGGGTTGAGCGAGTGTATAACACGATACGGACAGCGAACGTACTTGATTGGTATGAGTAGGTGCACGATAGCTCAGGTTCAACGTGACGGTTACACCGACCTTCTCAAAAAGGTTCAGCAGAGCCTATACGAACATTGCATAAGTATCGATACGAACGCGACGAGAGAACTTACATACGTACCGTCCTCCACGACGACTCGACCAACAGCGTCGCCCCCATCTCCCATACACGCTACCTCATACCCGCACGACGCCATATGCTATTGCAAGATAGCCACACTCGCCTTCTCTTCGTTACGTGCAACGCCAACCTCCCCCGCCCTCATAACATGCCGAGTTGAGAGAATCCTGACATTTGGAAGGCGAAGTGGTGTCGGGCGAGTGTCGTTGTGTAAATGCGTGTTTGATATTGGCTGCGACAGCGTGTCGTACTGGCGTCATATTTCTTTTGCTCATATGTGGAAGATTGAGGAGAACATCGTAACGAGGAGAGTCGGGCGTAGTCGATGTATGCGGGTGGCAAGAGAGGGGATGACGCGCGCCGACTGCCTGATATGGCAATCGTCGGTGCCACGTGGGCGTTTGTCTGGCAGACGTGTCTCATCGGACTGATATCCAGTGTCCACTCTCTTGCACCTCTTCCACCACCTCCCTTTGCTGCCGCCAACGATTAACACCCATTGAGCGACGACAAGAGCATTTGTCCCATTCAAAAATCCCAATCATGAATTTCGAGGACGTCGAGGAGCGAGACGGTAAGCCCTCGACTCTTGCGCATCTCCGACGACGTCGTGACCGTCCGTCGTTGAACGTTGATAGGCGTAAGGCTGTCGTGGAACGTATGGCCGTCGTCGCGTATAGAGGCGACGCGCACTGTCGTGCCCATCTCAGCCCTCTACAATCCCCTCAAGCAGCGCGAAGATCTCCCGCCAGTTCTCTACGAGCCCGTAACGTGCAAACCTCCTTGTCGAGCTGTGCTCAACCCTTACTGGTGAGTTTCTCTGAATATTTTCTCTGTCCTGTAACTCACCTTGTGGTCGTCGTCGACGTTGCCAGCCAAATCGACATCCGCGGCAAGCTCTGGATCTGCCCCTTCTGCCTCCAGCGCAATGCCTTCCCTCCCCACTACAAGGATATCTCAAACACGAATCTCCCCGCTGAGCTCCTCGCTAAGTACACCACCATCGAGTACACCCTCGCTCGCCCCGCTCAGGTGCCCCCCATCTTCCTCTTCGTTGTCGACACCTGTCTCGATGAAGAGGACCTGAAAGCTCTGCGCGACGCCCTCGTCGTCAGTCTCAGCCTCCTCCCGCCCTACGCTCTCGTCGGTCTCATCACGTACGGCACGATGGCTCAAGTCCACGAGCTCGGCTACCCGGACTGTAACAAGTCCTACGTCTTCCGCGGCAACAAGGAGTACTCGGCCAAGCAGATCCAGGACATGCTGGGATTGAGTCCGCAGAACCGGGCTGCACCACGACCAGGCCAGCCTTTGCCCCCGCAAACTTTGGGCTCCGCGAGGTTCCTCATGCCTGTCCAGCAGTGCGAGTTCCAACTCACGGGCATACTCGAGTCGCTCGCACGCGATCCCTGGCCGGTTGCGAACGATAAGCGTGCGTTGAGGTGCACGGGTGGGGCGCTGAGCGTCGCAGTGGGATTGCTCGAGGTGCGGTGGCAGACGACTATTCATTACTTGTACTGATTTCTCGCTACAGACGACCTTCCCCAACACAGGTGCCCGCATCATGCTCTTTGCGGGTGGACCTGCCACTGAAGGCCCCGGTCTCGTCGTCGGAAACGAACTCAAGGAACCCATCCGTTCGCATCACGATATCGACCGTGACAGCGCCAAGCACTTCAAGCGTGCTTCCAAGGTACGTCGTTTCGCCTCTCTCATCAACGCATATACTCACGCTTTTGTAGTTCTACGAAGGTCTTGCCAAGCGTGCCTCGAACAATGGTCACATCGTCGACCTCTTCGCTGGCTGCCTCGACCAAATCGGTCTCCTCGAGATGAAGTCCCTCCCCAACTCGACTAACGGTGTCATCGTCCTCTCCGACTCCTTTGCCACCTCCATCTTCAAGCAATCCTACCTCCGCGTATTCAACAAGGACGCAGACGGCCACCTCGAGATGGGTTTCAACGCAACCTTCGACGTGCAAACCACCAAGGAGCTCAAAGTCTCCGGCTTAATTGGGCACGCCATCTCCGCGGCCAAAAAATCCGCCTGCGTAGGCGAGACAGAAATCGGTATCGGTCAAACGAGCGCATGGAAGATCAACTGCGTCACCCCCCGCACCGCCGCCGCCGTCTACTTCGAAGTCGTCACCCCCGCCGGGCAGCCTCTCCAGCCCGGCTCACGCGGGCTCATCCAATTCGTCACGCACTACCAACACTCGTCAGGGCAACAACGTCTGCGCGTCACCACCATCGCGCGTAACTTCGCTGAGGCAGGGTCGCCGTCGATCGCAGCGTCCTTCGACCAGGAAGCCGCTGCGGTGCTCATGGCGCGCATCGCCGTCTTCAAGGCGGAGATCGACGACTCCCCGGACGTACTGAGGTGGTTGGACCGTATGCTTATAAGGCTGTGTCAGAAGTTTGCGGATTATAGGAAGGAGGACCCGACGAGCTTTAGGCTGACGGATAATTTTTCGATTTATCCGCAGTTTATGTTCCATCTGCGACGAAGCCAGTTTTTGCAGGTGTTTAATAATAGTCCGGATGAGACTGCTTTCTATCGGTGCGTTGATTCGTCGTATCTTACTGTTGTTCGTACTGACCTCTCCACCTCTTACTCCCCAACCTACAGCCACGTCCTCAACGAAGAAGACGTCAACAACTCCCTCACAATGATCCAGCCCACCCTCATGTCCTACACCTTCGACACCCCGCCCGTGCCCGTCCTACTCGACTCGATCTCCATCAAGCCCGACGTGATCTTGTTGCTCGATACGTTCTTCCATATTTTGATCTTCCATGGGGAGACTGTGGCGGCGTGGAGGAAGGCGGGGTATCAGGAGCAGGAGGGGTATGAGAACTTTGCGGAGTTGTTGGAGGCGCCTGTTCGGGATGCGCAGGTGAGTGGTTTGGTTCACTTGTTTTGACGTTGAGAGGAGAGGTCGTCGAGGTCGTGTCGCTGTCGGGTCCTTCCTCTCCTCTTGTCGCTCTTCTGCGAACGTACACTGACGCATTCCCGTTCTCCCTCTTCAGGAACTCCTCGTCGACCGGTTCCCCATCCCCCGATACATCGTCTGCGACCAAGGCGGCTCGCAAGCCCGGTTCTTGCTTTCGAAGCTCAACCCCTCGACGACGCACATGAGCACGGGCATGTATGGCACGGCGGGTGGAGGCGCTGCTGGACAGGCGATCTTCACGGACGATGTCAGTTTGCAGGTGTTCATGGAGCATTTGAAGCGATTGGTGAGTCGTCTTCTTCCTTCCCCGGATTTTGGAGGTTATGTGTTGGACGTGTTGCTGATCCAGTGGGTTTGTAGGCTGTTGGTGCGCAGACGAATTGAGGTCGATGGGGACGTGTGGATACGTAGCTTTCGATGAGTTCTTAGATGTATATGGTTTGTTGATGCAGGAAATGGCTATCGTTATGAATCGTTTTCTCTCTCGAGATTTGATTGTTGGAGGACGTGTGGCGGATATTTGCGGTAAGAACGGTGAGCGGCAGGTATAGGACGTGTGCATGAGTAGGTGTGTGGTGCGCGGTAGGGATGTTTGGGATGCTTTGGTAAGTGGTTACGTTTCTAAGGAGGAGTGCGCGGGTACTTACTGGGCCTCGTCTTGTTTCGTTCGCGCAGTGCTTCCCATTTTATCCCTTGGCTGGTCAAGATTCTCAAAGCAATGCACCATACCACGTCGTCACCGAACGGCCCCTGCGAAGATGTCTCTGGAGGGCGAACCACCGTCAACCTGCAGTGTCGGACGGCGAACACGAGCTATGGGGTGTACGTAGCTTGCGTCTGCTGCTGCTAGCATACAGCAAGCGTCATTATTCGCAGCGAGCACGGCGACGACGTTCCAAACCTCGGTGGACGACAATTATCGACATCAAACCCCTTCAACTCTACTTTGGATTCCTTCAACTCTACTTTGGATTCCCTCGATAAAGATCAAACAACGGAGAGCGCATCGACGCGCCCCCTACTGGGCGTTCTTCGACTCGGATCCAAGCGAGGACACGGTCCTGTCAGCCGACAAACCGCATTGCTCGAATCGCAACGCCCGATCTCAGCCGGCCAGAAACATCCGCGGTACGCTGCACCGGCCAACGCTATCGAACCTCAGTCGGGGGAGAATCCACCGCCAGTAGAAGAGCAACCTGCGGCGCCCCGGAAAACGGCTCTGGGCCAGTTGTGGTCGACATGTCAACGCTACCGACGCTCGTTGAGCGCCTTACGCGAGCTATCTTATCAGAGCCAGGGCGTAATAGAGATGAAGTGGCACAGCAAGAAGAACCACCACGATACGAGGAGTAAAAGGGCCGCTCGACTTTAGCATACCATTCCACTCTCCCGACATACACAAGGCTACTCAGGCTGTAGCCCTACAACATCGAGCAAAACAATGTAAGGCCCCGTTCGACGACACCGCTATATCTTGCTACGTTATGTTATCTTCCGTTGTGTTATGATTGGTCAGCACAGGTCACATTATGTCACGACAAGAAGCCAATGAAAGCGGATAAAGTGTAACGAGACGTGACTCGCGGAATAAATTAGAGGATAAATCTAATAATGCTGTAACAAAGTATAACAGAATGGTACTGACTTTCAGCCTTATGAGGTGCGATAACGTAGCGTAACGGGACCATAGCGGTGTCATCGAACGGGGCCTAAGATAACATCGATCATATCAGACTGTTACAGCGATGTGCATATGGGAAAAGGTACGCGCAACAAGCTATAATGGATACCTTGGAGCCATCGCTCTCCGCCGTTCCCTCATTTCACAAGAGAGCACCTGGGCCGTGTTAACGATGGCTTCGACACACGAACCGTTGTAACGCCATTACTCTGTAATGTGTTGGTTACATAAGCGATAAGTCCAAGTCTCATGCACAGGTAGCAAAGCTTAGTAGATGTAACGCCATTACTCTGTAATGTGTTGGTTACATAAGCGATAAGTCCAAGTCTCATGCACAGGTAGCAAAGCTTAGTAAGCCCAGCACAGCCCCCAAGTCCCCTAGCAACCGGTTTCCAAGGAATGAGTCATAGGAATTGAGGCTATGTTTTGGGTAGCAACGGTTGTCAAGGAAATTCAGAGGCTATGTAGATTGCTAAGTAACCGCACAGCAAAGGCTGTGCTAGTAGAAACAATGCTTCCCACATGTATATAAGGCGGCCAGAGTGCCCCCAGAGTAGAGACAAGCAAGTTACAGTTTACACCTCAACCGTCATCAGTCAGAGCCAGTCAAGCAGTCAGTCAGAAGTCAGTTACTCAGCTAGTCTCCCACGTCGATACTTGAGCTTTGGACATTGGTAGGTACCGAACGCCTACACTGTCACTGCTGTCAAGTTCTGTCAATCGAGCAAGAGAATCACATCCAGCAGGCACACACGAGCTGTGAAGGGGATCGTGATTTCTTGTTAGTCGAAGCGCAGGTCGTCCGAGCTATCTGGATACTACTACTACTCGCTGTTAGTGCTAGCCACTGAAGCCAGTTGTGGGTAATCGTTTCAAGCCGAATCGTAAATCTCAGTCAGCTATCTCTGCCTGAACGTACCTTCTTCTCCCCCAACGAACGACTGGGGTAGTTCGACCTAACGTCTGGTCCAACGATCCTCAGCAGTAAAGGTTAGGTTAGTCAAGGAACGGTATCAGGAGAGCCTTTTTGTTTATTGCACGCAGGCGTGTGTGTTAGCCCAACCCAGTACAGGTGATAGCTTGAAGCTAGTCCCTCGTTCTGCTCTCCGTCCTCGTCGTTCCGCCCCCGAACTCACCAGCCCTTTTTCTGATTCGACATCTGGAGCCCACCGCGAGGGGGGGGGAGGTTTAGATCAGGGAATCAGCAGGTAGTATATGAGTAGTGCCGGTTCACACTCATCAAGCCCACCACCGTCAGTATCCACGTTTCCATCGTCTACGCCGCCGCTTACCGCTACGTCATCGACTTCGTCAGTAACTCCGACGCGTATTACCATGGCAACGTTACCACCTCTCACCGTTGCAGACATGCCCTTCCTAGGAACTAAAGGAGCTCCGAAGAAGTTTAAAGGCAAGTCAGCAGACGTTGAGACATTCTTGCGTCATTACGAACGTATGATCGCTAAGTACAATCTCACCACCGATAAGGAGAAAGTAGAGAACATCACGCAGTATTGTTCCAAGGCAGTGCGTCAGTTTATGGAAGGTCTTACAAGCTATGGCACTCCAGACTGGACTGCATTTGCTAAGGATTTGCGTAAGTTCTATGAAGCCGATAAGGATTCCCGTCGTTACAAGGTCCGTGATCTCGAAGCCTTCGTTCTTGTCAGTCGATCCAAGGAACCATTCTCAAGCCTAGCTGCTTGGATGCGTTACAACCGAGAGTTCATTCGTATAGCTGGTTGGCTAAGGCAGAAAGGCAAGATCGATAAGGAGGAACAGGCGATTTATTTCTGGAAAGGCATTCCTCGCAGATTCAGAGATAGACTTGAGTTCCGCCTTATGAGCTCTAAGCCTCAGCACAATTTGGATGAACCCTTCGAGATCCCAGATGTTACCAAGGCAGCAGAGAGTTTGCTCAAGAGAGACCGCTTTGACAACGACCGACTTCCATCCGACTCAGAGGAAAGTGACAGCGAAGACTCAGACTCGTCGAGTAGCGAATCAGACAGTGAAAGCGAGGATGAGAAAGTTAAAGTCACTTCCAAGAAGAAGTCCAAGAAGTCTCACTCTAAGTCTAAGGATGTTATTACCAAGAAGCCTCGATTTCGGATATCGAAGAGCATCAGGTCAGTAAGCTCCTCAGAGTCAGAGTCAGATGATGCAAGCTCTACCAAGGCCAAGTCTGGATCTAGTACATCGTCCAAGGCCAGCAATGCTTCGTCCAAGGATGAGTTTGAAGATCTCATTGAACAGTTAGGTCGTATGTCACTCAAGGATCCTGAGTATGCAAAGGTTTACTTCAAAGCCTACCGTATTGATCCAATCATCAAGGATTTAGTTCCAACTCCGAATGAACAGCGTCGTGCTCAGACTCCGCCTCCACGTGGTAGAGATAGATCTATTCCCGAAAGAGATATTCCGCCGCACATGGGTAGTCCTACCGAAGCTCCAGTTCGACCTTCGTCTATGACATGCTTCGGATGTGGAAAGACCGGACATAGTATGCGTTCATGCCCAGACATAGGTGAGTTAGCGCAGAAAGGAGTCATCAAGCTTGGCGCTAATAACCAATGGATGATGAGCAACGGTACCGCAATCTTCCGAGCATTTATGGGTGAGCCCCTGATTGACGCTGTTCGTCGTCTTCAAGCCAGCTCCACCAACCTAGTCACTGTCGAAGAGGAGGAAGCCAACGATCAAGATGAGGAAGTCTTTGCAGTTCAATACCCTATGCGTCAAGATTACGATTTCTTCAAGGATGATCCCTACGATTTGGATCTGTTAGCCTATCCAGTTCAGCCAGCTACACGGTCAGGAAGGAGAACAGATGGCGGATATGCACCCCCACCTCGTAAGGATTCTGGAGTCAGGTCAACTACTCGTCCAGCTAGAGGCAAGGAGAATATCGGACCTAGACCTACACAAGGCCCTGTTGAAGTGGATGTACCTATGTTTAATCCGGAAGATGATAACGATATCATTGAAGACACAAGACCAGTTATTCGAGGACCTCGAGGAAAGCCGCCAGGAATTAGAGCATCAGATCTTCCAGATTCGAACCAATCTAGCAAGGACCCCAAGTCATCAGTTCAACAGGAGGAATCTGTGAAACGTACACCGAGACAGTCCGAGCTTCAGCACCATGTCAACCCAGTTGCTATTCTTGACAAGCTGCTGAGTGCCCCAGTCAATCTGCAAGTAGGCGAACTTATGGCGGTTTCAAAGGAAATGACCCAAAGGATGCAGGAGGTTCTTAAGCCTAAGCAGAGCAAGCCAGGGGACAGCACAAAGTTAGTAACAGCTGAAGGGACACAAGGCGAAGGACCAGCTACGGTAGCCGCATTCATGCCCAAGACTCGAAGTCAACTCATCCGATTGACCATGTACTGTCACGGAATTCCCATCGAAACTATTATCGACACCGGTTCTATGTTAAACATCTGCAGCAAGCGAACTTGGCTGAACTGTATTAAGCAACCAGTCGATGTCACACGGTCAGTAGTAATGAATGATGCCAATGGCGGTGAAGGAACTCTCTCCGGATTCTTGGCCGAAGTACCTTTGCGATGCGGAGACGTTTTGACTTATGCCAACATGTACGTGGGCGAAAATGCACCGTTTGATTTACTTCTCGGCCGGCCTTGGCAGCGCGGAAACTTTATCACTATCGACGAGCGACTCGAAGGGACATTTTTGGTTTTCAAGGACCGAGAACTCAACAATCAGTGGGAAATGATAGTAGCAGAAGGTGAGCGGCCAGATGAGATGCGTGAAGATTACTTAGCGAAGACACGGCAACGAGTTATTCATGCCTATTTGGCCATGCCCGACAATCAACCTGGTGGTTCTGCAAAGATTGAAGAAGTCCGAGATGAAACTGAGAGTCAGCCTGAGATAACCAGCGTGAGAGAAGCGGAAAGGCGCATTGCAGAGACAACAACGAGCACATCAGAAAGTCACTGGGCATTAGAATCCCTTATGCTGGCCCTGGACTTCCCGGAGGGACTTGTCGAACGAGAGGTGGCCGAACTAGAAGCTTCAACGGCTCCCAGCCACCCATCGACAGCTCAGAAGGTTGAGTCCGAGACAGTTTTTGCAGCAGCGCTACGAGAAGAGGAGTATAAGCCCGCCACTCTAAGTCCTGCAGTGAACATACGACCTGACCATGACATTTCAAAGGAAGAACAAGGCATTGAGGATGCAGCAAAGGCCCAACCGCCAGCTCAGCCCATGCAACGCTCGCGACCATCCCCGATACCATCTACTATTGAGTTAAGCATCACCGAACAAGATGCCAACGACTTAGAACAACTAGCATGCGCCCGACTTAACTGCGGAGGCCTGACGTTTCAAGACTGGTATGAAGGGGCTCAAATGTACTTGTCAGAGCTCCACCGATGCGAACAGGAAGCCATCGCGAACGCTTGGGCACCGCATATGAGTCGTACTAACGCTTTTCTGACGTGGCGTGATGATGAGCGAATGGGGATCCTTCGAAACTCACACCGGTGGGACATGCTCGAGCAAGATCGCAAGGTATTGGGGCAATGGATGAATGTGATTTCCGAGTGGCAGGTAGAGCGGGCAAAACCTAATCTACAACAGGTGCGCCGACAGATGATAGCGGTTGAGAACCGGAACGTAGCTGCAGCCCGAGATAACCCAGCCTTTGTCGGAATAATCAGCGCCCAGACCATTAAGGACCCACAGCGCCGAAGCACAGACCTCGCGAGAATCCCTAAGTGTAGCACCTGTGTCGGCCACCGTTACCAGGAGTGCGAAATGGAAGAAGGGGTGCGTAACCTTTTGCGCCAAGCCCTGCCGTTCCCGTTGGATGAGCTAGCTCGGCAAGACAATCTCAAGAGACACATAGGGGGCAGACACGCAAGCTTAGATAACGCGTCCGTAAGCTACCGCGTTGAACACGTAAGTCAAGATAACACTTACGCAAGAGGCCACAGCGACTGCGTCAGGCAGAAAAGCAGTCCTGAGCCAATCGTAAGCCCAGACGAAGGGCACACACAATCTGAGACCTACCGGAAGCGGCATACCGAGAAGTGCGTAACCTCTGCGCCTGAATCACGGACACAGCACCGAGTAGACCCTAATGGCCGTCCTGTAAGAAGTGATAACGCGGCATCTAGAGGATTTGACATAGAGAAGGTTAGAAACAAGACATTAGCGGGAAACGGAGGCAAAACGTACCAAAGGCGCCCTGATAACGCCAACGTTCGTCAAAGCCATCAGACGCAGCGTGACCCCGCAATGTTGCTTGATCGAGTAATGACACGCCGTTCCAGAGCAAGGTTGACGTGCTGGGGATGTGGGAAAACGGGCCATAAGCTTGCGCGTTGCAGAGATATCGACCGGCGAGTAAGGAATGGGCGGCTACAGCGGTCTGCCGAGGGCCAGATAATGACCTCGGAAGGAGATCTTGTAGTACGAAGGGGCCAAGAAACGATGATCGAGGCAGCCGTACGCCAGCAGCGGGACGCGTTTGAGATATCGAGAGTCCAGGACTCTGTGAACGTTCAGAGTAGCGGAGGCAAATCAGTGGGATGTATAAAACAAGGGACGAACCGTCATGTATTCGCTACCTATTCCGACAGCCTCCACACAGCCGCGTTGAACGCAACTGTGTACTCATCGACAGCATCTCAGACAACCTCTGCAGAACCCGCCTGTACCGAACCTAAGCTCCCAAACCCCCAGCAGTCAACCATGCCCGTCGCCATCTCGTCCAACGGTGTGCGCCGTGTCTACCGCATCTTGAATGTTCTCCGCATGGCGCACGTCAGCTTGATCGACCTCCCAGAGGGGCTGGCTCAGGACGAGCGAACGATTTGCTTCATGTCTTGCCCGTACACGACGCAAGAAGAGGCCCAACGCGAGTCCAAGAATCAGCAGATCCTGCAGGCTAGTCATCTTGAGCACGGTCACATCTTGTTAACCCCGTCGGCGGCCACATACTGGATGCCTCCTGCGCAGTTCCCTAGGATTGATGGTTTAGAAGTCATTAGTGGGGAGCGTACTCTGCAAGGGACACTCACGTTGGTCAGCCCTGGGCGCAGTGGCGGCCACCTTGTTAAACCGGTACCGGCTCTGGAACGGTTCGTCGTTCTCAGCGCGGCGAACGAACTACCTGGAGGAACGCACCCGGGAGGTTGGACAATGCTCATGAGCATTGGACGAGTGTACGTACCTGGATTTCAGCCGCCTCTCTCAATTACTCACGGACGCTCCAGTGATTCCACAAGTCTTGCATTTACGCCAGTCGGAGGGCCTAAGAAGGAGGAGGATGATGAGGGGGAAGGAAGGATTGAAGTGGTAGCAAGGAAGGAAGAGGAAGAAGGGAAAGAGAGAGTACTGGAGGAGGTGTTTGCAGGTACGCGTCCCGTCGATGCCATCACCACGAGGCGAGCTGACCAACCATCGGACTCAGAATACCTGCGCGCCCGTAAAGACGCCGAGCTGAATGAACTCGCGCGTTGGCTGGGCCTCGACTCTGACTCTGACACCGACTCGCTCGCCAGCACCCCTCCTCGTTCACCTCGTCCTCACCGTCCCGCTATCAAACTCGAGCCCTACGATGTACAGCTTCCTACGCCTCCTCCGTCTCGACCTGCGACCCCGGTAAAGCGCCACGTCATCAACAATGCGGGCAACGCTGACGGCCAAACGATGGGCGACGTCAACGGTTCTGTGAGTAAACACACAGGACAGCATATCGGTCGTGCAACTGACGGTGACACACAGACTCGTGGACGCTTGCGCCTGAGGAGCCCGTTGTCCCCTCGACGAGGTTGCTCGGCACCCGCCAACCTCACTCGCAGTGTTGACCCCACAGTCGCGGCCACGCTGGAGGACCGTCCGCCTGTACTCAGCCCCCTCGACTACCTCAACGCCTTGCAAGATTCGCTTGATGACCTACTCGGGCGCATCGATGACTACGAGGAGTCTGTCAAGGCAACCAACGGCGGTGCGAGTGCAAACCAAGACAACGCACCTGGTGGCCCTAGCCCTGTACGTTACAACCGGATCGATGATGTCTGCGACGACAACGACGACATCGACAGCATGCCCGACCTGGAGACCGTTGACGATTCGGATGATTGGGAAGAGCGGATGGATTTTGGTTGGGACTCGGAGGGCGACGAAGGAGATGGAGACATCGAAGACAGCGACGATGGAGAGGATGGAGATGCTGGGACGGAAGGGGATGCTGTCATCGAGGATGCGTGGACCCAGCTGATGGATGCGAGGGCTGCCATGGGAGTAGGGCACAGTGCGAGTGCGCCAACAGCCGACGGAGGCGAGGTCGGGGTGTTCGTCGTTTATAACGGGGACGCTCCTGACGACAGCCCTGACGCTGCAACGGTCCTCGCCTGCTTCGAAACCTACGACCCTCCGTTATCTGCAATGACTACCTCTTCGATGGCCATACCTGGAGATCTTGGTTACCCCTACGACTCCGAACCGTTCGACGTCTCGACACTCACGCCTCCGCCGTACTCGCAGATCAGCGTCTCGATCCATGAGGATTCGCCGGGACTAGACTTTGTTGCTGCGCCAGTGGAGGAAGTCGCAGCTCCCTCGAGCCTGCTGGGATCTATGGCCCTCACGTCTCAAGTCTTACTGGCTATGGGAGGAGCTAAGGGAACGTCGGGAGGACCACCTGTCATGTCTCAAGTCCAAGGCGGAGGTCTGCCCCTTGTTCTGCCAACCCCCGACCAAGCCTTGTCCTTTCGGGAGCGCTACGGTCAGGCCCCTCCATGGCACTTCGCAGGTATTTATTTCAACCGCCGCACCATCGTCAAGCAGACCAAGCCGCTCATCGACAGAGCGCATGAACAAGGACTGCAGTCCTTTCTGGATAAGTATCGTTCTATTCAGCCTTTCAGCCGGGACATGGAGTTCGCGCTGGCGACCCTCTTCTTCCCCAAGCATACACATGACGGCTGCCCGTACTTGGACCCCGTGGAAGAACTGGAGGTCTTGCAGGCCCGCGTATTCTTTGCGGTCACTAATCCTTTTCTCGAGCAGCACAGTATCTCTACGTTGGACCGCGTGCTCGCCTATCGCACGAATGCCGCGGAGCACGGCTATATTGTCTTCCTTCGAGCTAACGGCTATCTTGGTGGCGACTGGAGCATCCCGGCTCATGGGTACCAGCCCCCGGTGGCTCGGTACAGCATGCTCTCGTGCTGAGGTGCGTTATGTGATGCTTGCGTGGACTCTATCGCTGACGCTGCTGGCAGCGCCCCCGCATCTTCTCCCCATTGTTTCCCCTTATTGTATAGAAGCCCTTAACACACCCCAACTCTGCTCATTATCATTCAAAATCACAAGTAAGGACCATAGCGGCTGGCGCGTGCCACTCAGAAACTACGGAAACCAGGAAAAACACGTACGTAATCCCATTCCAGTGACATGTGGCGTTCGCTCATCGCCATCGTTTTTGGTATCAGCAACCGCATTCGACACTCCGCTCAAGGACTCGACGGACTATTCTGCCGCTGCCTTACCCTTTTCTTACCCCACTCCTTTGCTTACGCCACCCTTTTCGACCACTTCCGTCAATAACGCTTTACACTATATAAAGTACATACGTTCAATTCACTACGTCTCATCTCCGAACAACATCAAGTGCGCGACGACAAACGCTAAGGACCATCAACGTTTGAGTTTAGCTGCTACGGGTCCGTCGCCGGGCGAGATGTTTTACGGTGACTCTCATCAACAACACAGAGCGCAGTCCTTTAATATTGAAAGGAACAAACTTAAGTTAAATCAGACTGTCTCCCTTCCACCGCTGCTGCAAGATGGTTGGTGCCACGTTCCCGTAATGCACTCCCGCGCCGCGCCTGTCTTCCCTTGTGCTGATGTACCTTTAAGTACGCAACGGGACACCGTCTCGTGCTACTCTGTCTCTGTGCCTCTTGAGCGGTGCCCTTCTGCTGCTGTCAACTTTGTGCAAGTTAATGAGAGTGCCGCTTCGGAAAACGACGAGTCTTCGCTTTGGATTACTGCTTCGATGCAAGAAGTTTTCGAGTCGCTCGACGATGACGAGGTCGTCATCTGTGTTGACGGGGAGGAGGTACATTCCGCGTGGAAACGGAACGCCACCTCAGAACTTAAGAACGCCACCTCAGAACTTAATTCTACATTCACGCAGGCTCCTCGCGCACCATTAGCGGCCACCAGTAAGCATTCGGACTTAGTAAATTCAAAACCGTTCAAGTATACGGATTTATTAAACGCGGATTCTTATACTATGTACAAAAGAGTGGATCGCAAGGTGAAATTCACGCAGGCTCCTCGCGCACCATTAGCGGCCACCAGTAAGCATTCGGACTTAGTAAATTCAAAACCGTTCAAGTATACGGATTTATTAAACGCGGATTCTTATACTATGTACAAAAGAGTGGATCGCAAGGTGAAACCCGTACCAGCCGTGTTCCCAGAGGATGCGCGGGTTATTCGCAAGTTCCCTGAAGACCCGTTAGCTTCGCTCCCGCAGCTACCATTCTATGCACCTGAGTTTGAGCCCGATCCTGGCGGCAGACTTACACGTGAACGTCTCGACGAAATGAATATCAATCCTGATGGTTTTCTCTGGCCCGAAGAAGAGAAACTAATGGTCCATGTTCTTAAACTTAACCAGTATCATTTCGTCTTTGAAGATAGTCAACGCGGTTCGTTTCGCGAAGACTATTTCTCGCCATACATCATTCCAGTTGTACCGCATATACCTTGGGCGTTTTCAAATATACCGATTCCACCTGGTATTAAGGACAAGGTTATTGAACTGCTGAAGGAAAAGATGGAAGCCGGAGTATATGAACCTAGTCAATCGTCTTATCGTTCTCGGTGGTTTTGCGTCCTCAAGAAGAGTGGCAAGCTTCGCCTCGTCCATGACCTTCAGCCTCTAAACAAGGTTACCATTCGTGACGCAGGTCTTCCGCCCAATCTCGATAATTTCGTTGAGCCCTTTGCTGGACGTCAATGCTATACGGTCTTCGATTTGTATTGGGGTTTCGATGCACGTAAAGTCCATCCCAAGAGCCGTGACCTTACTGCCTTCTTGACACCTTTAGGCCTTCTGCGTATTACGTCGCTTCCGACTGGTTTCACGAATTCTCCCGCTGAGTTTCAAGCCTGTATGGCCTTCATCCTTCAGCATGAGATTCCGCATGTCGCAGATATCTTTATAGATGATTTGCCTATCAAAGGACCCTCCACGATTTACCCTGATGCACATGGAAATCCTGAGCTGTTACCTGAGAATCCTGGTATCCGACGTTTTATCTGGGAACATGCCAATGATGTTCATCGTGTTGTCCACCGTGTCGGTCATGCTGGTGGTACTTTCTCTCCGTCTAAGGTTCAGTTAGGCAGACCAGAAGTGCTCATCGTTGGACAGAAATGCACACCTCAAGGTCGTTTACCTGATGATCAGAAGATAGATAAGATCCTGAAGTGGCCTACGCTCAAGACTGTTAAGGATGTACGTGGATTTCTCGGACTCTGCGGAACTGTTCGCATATGGATCAAGAACTATTCTGCCTTAGCACGTCCACTTACCGAGCTTGTTCGCAATGATGTGGAGTTTGAATGGGATGAAAGGCGCCAAGAAGCTTTTGACACCTTAAAACAGGCTATCACCTCACCACCTGCTTTACGCCCCATCGACTACACTTCCAACCAACCTGTCGTACTCTCAGTTGACTCCAGCTTCATCGCAGTCGGCTTCATTCTATCCCAGTATGATGATGATTGGAAGAAACGTCCAGCTCGATACGGATCCATTCCTATGAATGAGCGCGAATCTCGATACTCCCAACCCAAGCTAGAACTTTATGGCTTATATCGAGCACTGAGAGCTTATCGCTTATATCTTGTTGGAGTCAAGACTCTAAAGGTGGAAGTGGATGCCAAGTACATCAAAGGGATGCTTAACGAACCAGATCTGCAGCCCAATGCCACTATCAACCGATGGATCCAAGGAATCTTGCTCTTCGACTTCGAGCTCATTCATGTGCCCGCTGAACGTCACAAAGGCCCAGATGCGCTTTCTAGAAGAGAGATGGCTGAAGATGAAGAAATAGAGGATGACGATGATGACTGGCTGGACAACATTGCCCTATTCATCAGTGATGGCCCTGGCCAACAAACTCTCACTCATGCAGAAGTCTATGCTATGCTCTCACCCAAGGACCAGTTATTGGCAGACATCTTCCGCTTTCTCACAAGCTTACACCTTCCCGAACGCTGCAATACTGAGCAGACTAAGCGCCAGTTCATGCGAAAAGCTCAAAGATTCTATGTTCAAGAAGGTGCAATGTTCAGACGTCAAGGCACTAAACGTCCTACCAAGGTTATATTCCGTGAAGCTCGCAGACAGCAGATCCTAGCTGAAGTTCATGAAGAGCTAGGCCATCGAGGTCAATACGCAGTCATGCAGACATGTAAGGAGCGATTCTATTGGCCTACTATGTTCGAAGATGTCAAGCATCACGTGCGCTCATGTCACGAGTGCCAACTTTGGAACACTAGGAAACCGCAGCTACCTCTCATGGTCTCTACCCCTGCAACTGTGTTCTCCAAGATCCATGTAGATGTCATGTACATGCCTAAAGGAGGAGGTTTTGAATATCTGGTTGCAGCACGTGATGATCTTACCGGTGCAGCCGAAGGCCGAGCCTTGCGCAATATCAAAGCCAACGCATTAGCCAACTTCTTCTTTGAGGAGATCTTATGCAGATATGGTGCAATTGGTCAAGTGACTACAGATAATGGCCCAGAAGTTCAAGGAGCGTTTACTGAACTGATGGATCGATATCATCTTCCTCGAATCTCAATCTCACCTTATAACTCTCGAGCCAACGGTGTAGTTGAGCGCGGCCACTTTACCATTCGTCAAAGCATCATGAAGGCTTGCAATGGCCAGCCCAGCAAGTGGTACACACATGTTCATGCCGCATTCTTTGCAGACAAGTGCACTACTCGTCGACAGACTGGATTCTCCCCCTTCTACCTACTCTATGGTACCACTCCTGTTCTACCTATCGATTTAGCCGAAGCCTCACTCATGGTCACTGGTTTCAAGTCCAATATGGAACCTGCTGATCTCCTGGCCCTACGTATTCAGCAGTTTGAGAAGCGCGATGAAGACCTAGAGCGTGCCGCAGAGACACTTCGCAAGCACAGGTTCAAATCTAAAGAACACTTTGAGCGACGTTACAAGCGTACCTTATGGACCAGTAACCTGACACCAGGCACTTTGGTGCTTCAAAGGAACAATGCCAAGGATAAGAGTTTGGACAAGAAATACTTCCCACGTTATCTAGGCCCATATGAAGTTGTTCGACGAACCAAAGGTGGATCATATGTTCTAAAGGAATTGGATGGAACTGTTATGCGTCAAGGTGTAGCCGCTCAGCGCTTGCTGCCCTATATCTCTCGAACCGACCCCCGCTTGCAGGACATGGCAACAGAAGAAGGCTCAGAGGATGAGGAAAATGCATCAGAAGATGAAGAAGTTGTCATTGAAGATGCCAACTCCGATTCCGAATCAGATCCAGAGTCTGACAGCAACTGAGGACAGTTGCAATTTCAAGTGCCCCGCGGATGTAACGCCATTACTCTGTAATGTGTTGGTTACATAAGCGATAAGTCCAAGTCTCATGCACAGGTAGCAAAGCTTAGTAGATGTAACGCCATTACTCTGTAATGTGTTGGTTACATAAGCGATAAGTCCAAGTCTCATGCACAGGTAGCAAAGCTTAGTAAGCCCAGCACAGCCCCCAAGTCCCCTAGCAACCGGTTTCCAAGGAATGAGTCATAGGAATTGAGGCTATGTTTTGGGTAGCAACGGTTGTCAAGGAAATTCAGAGGCTATGTAGATTGCTAAGTAACCGCACAGCAAAGGCTGTGCTAGTAGAAACAATGCTTCCCACATGTATATAAGGCGGCCAGAGTGCCCCCAGAGTAGAGACAAGCAAGTTACAGTTTACACCTCAACCGTCATCAGTCAGAGCCAGTCAAGCAGTCAGTCAGAAGTCAGTTACTCAGCTAGTCTCCCACGTCGATACTTGAGCTTTGGACATTGGTAGGTACCGAACGCCTACACTGTCACTGCTGTCAAGTTCTGTCAATCGAGCAAGAGAATCACATCCAGCAGGCACACACGAGCTGTGAAGGGGATCGTGATTTCTTGTTAGTCGAAGCGCAGGTCGTCCGAGCTATCTGGATACTACTACTACTCGCTGTTAGTGCTAGCCACTGAAGCCAGTTGTGGGTAATCGTTTCAAGCCGAATCGTAAATCTCAGTCAGCTATCTCTGCCTGAACGTACCTTCTTCTCCCCCAACGAACGACTGGGGTAGTTCGACCTAACGTCTGGTCCAACGATCCTCAGCAGTAAAGGTTAGGTTAGTCAAGGAACGGTATCAGGAGAGCCTTTTTGTTTATTGCACGCAGGCGTGTGTGTTAGCCCAACCCAGTACAGGTGATAGCTTGAAGCTAGTCCCTCGTTCTGCTCTCCGTCCTCGTCGTTCCGCCCCCGAACTCACCAGCCCTTTTTCTGATTCGACACCGTCATGCATTAACAACTACTAAACCGCCTGCTGCATCCTGAGCCTGAGAGCCGTGATGCTCCGCAAAGTGAATGTTGGAAACTTCAGATACACGACGTAGAAGGCTGTCACCGTCGCCTTTCTCTGCCACTCCGGAGTCTTCTCGTCTGAGATCGAGGATGAATCGCGAGAGGAGAACGGACGCGAGTCTATGGATGAGAAATGGGAGATGGTGAGTTCCGACTCTGGTGGTATGGGAGAGGTAGCATTCAGAAGGCTCGAACTCAGGACAGGACTCGGACCCACATTATGACGAAAACCTCGGTGTCGCCGGCAGTCTACAGCAGGGTGACAGTGAAAGTATGGCACGTCAGACTTGTGGCGATGGCTCTATGTAATCGGAAACTACGTACGGGCGAGAGCGATCCGAGCAAATTCAGCACGGTCGTGATCGACACCACTCTGCAGAAACAGGAATATATCTCAGCTTGGTTCGCCTTGAGCCATATGAGAGAACTTCTCACGTGAATTGAATTGTGCCTAAGAAGTGGTAACAACAGATCAATGTCCGTGCCAGTGAGGACTACGGAATGCAGTGAGACAGGAGGACTAGAGGACTGGACGTACCATTGTATAGAATACAACGTGAGATGAGAAACGTGTTGCTGAGGTTATGGCGCCTTAGATGATGCACGACGGGCATGGTCTTCGTCCATGTCAACGATAATGTTATACACTCGAACAGAATGTTGCTGCTCCGCCCGATTGTGTCTGTTCCATTCTAAATCAGGGACTCGGGGCTGTATGCAGCGTCGAGTTACTACCTACAGCTGTCAACAGTAGCGATCGTCGTCAGTAGTAGACGATGCGATAAGTCACGGTTATAGCCTGTACGCACAAATTATTATAGGTCTCGTTTGCCGATGGACTTCCATCTGCCGGAAAGTAGTTCACCTTGTAGCAGCCGGTGGTCCCCCATTGAGCACCGCGGGATCTATATGTGCTGACCACGTCACTATACTATGGGGCTCGTCAACGTCACTGTGGATCGACGGTTTGCGTGTGCATGCTACTCACGATAGCCCCAATTGGGTAGATAAGTCCCGGTAAGAGTACGCATGCGAACACCGTCCTGTTCTTATCCCATATTGCGTACGTTCGAAGCGCTGCGAAGACTGGCAAACGAGACAGTGGTAATATCAGTATCATATCGTTAACGAAGACAAGGGTAGTTTAGCACGTACACGCAAACATAAAGTACATGGCATCTTCGCAGAAATTGCCAATCCTGCTGGTGATGTTGCAGCTGCAAACGCCGTACGTGTCTGTCAGTGAACGAAATTCACGAACGGATTCAAGGGCGCCGTATCCCAGAACACTCAACATCTACAGAGATCGTCATTTGACTTGAAAATTCACTCTAACACGCATAGAAAGAGACCTACATTATCTGCTCTGCGAGAGTCGACGTTTCCCCACGCAACCAACTGCACCAGACAGGAGGCAGCATAGAATAGACATGCGTAGCGGTTGGTGATGAAAAGGAACGTCACTGGGGATACCCTCCGTCGCCACACGCGTGTGATCTCCAGGTCAAACGTCGAAATATGCTCGAATATACAGAGTACTGAAAAGAAAGAAGTTGATGTCATAGGGAAGTCCTCAGTTAAGACGACCCTGGACCACGCACGCACCGAATGCGGATATTTGGAAGCAGTTGGCGATGTGACTGAATAGTACGAATAATAAAAGAGTGCCCAGATTATGCTACTTACGACTCACTAGACTCCCCAGACGTTCCAAAATCCTCCGATGTCCGAGGTCGATGTTGTTGCGGATGACATCTAAGACCGCCCAAGTATTGAAGGCAGTGACTGCTGGAAAACCTTGCGCATATATACATGTATCTTTGATTCTTCGCGTGCACACAGCCTCTGCCCATTTGCATTATATTAGACAGCGATGGTGAAATGCCTGGTAATTACGTACTTCATATTGAAAGCTGCTATTTTCACGCTCGCCGTTGACGTTGACGTTGATACAAAGTTCGAAATACAAACATATCTGTTTTGTGTGATGACATACTTACACCGTGAGATTCAAGAGACCGAAATAGATTGGTGATAATCGATGCCGCTCACCTGCGGCCAGCGTGTGCGTGTGCGTACGAGTTATGTCATGGGCTTCAGTAGATGCATCGTGGACATCTGTATACTAGACCTGAATGTATAGAGGAAACACGTCGCAGCATAACACAGAGAGATACGAGCGGAGCAAGATAACGTACCACGCGATCTGAATCTCTTGGTGGGTGCGATCTCCGTGGCGTGGTGCGGATGGTGGGTTAAAGACATGCATCAGTGTGGGCGGATACGAGATAGGTACCACATTATGGGAGAAGAAGCCGCCTTCATCATACAAAACACATCATACATACACATACATTATGATATGCTGAACACGATGAAATAATCTGCCCTAGTGACACCTAGTGATTGAGCGAATGATCAAAGAGGGTTACAGTGTAGGGCGATGCATGCCGGGGCATACCTTGAAAACATGCAATCTTTTCTCCATTCCTATCTCCCCTTCTACGGCGATCGAAGTGATGGCTCACACGGGTCTAAGAGGGCGCCGGGTTCCTTCCTTTCTGCAAGTAGATACCTTTGTATCCGGATTTCGCGAGTTCGAGTGGCCGTTGGCGTTCGCTTGGACCTGAGTGTAAAACGCGTCAAGACGAACTGAGCGAGGAGATCTGTTATACGACGCATGCTGCACGCGACTATCAACAAACTGACAGATGCGCAACTACAACATCGACGTCAGCCGTCACGGATCGTGGAGTCGTCCACATCACCCGCAAAGTCGATATTGGAAAACTCCGGTGCCCGCAGGTCTTCATCACTCTGCACCTCCCCGTCTTGCCTGAGATCGAGGATGAACCTCGAAACGAGGATGGAAGCGAACCTAGAGAATACGGAATGTACTGGTAATGAGTTTCGCACATCAGCTGGCAGGGGAGAGCTCAACACACGACTTACGTTGTGACGAACACGGCTGTATCACCAGCCGTCTACACATACGCAGGTTGGAATGTTCTCAAAAGTTAGTATCCAGAAGTCTGATGACGTATCAAAATACGCACGGGCGACAATAGTCTGAGTAAGTTGAACGTGGTCGTGAGGAGAATCACTCTGCGAAAAAAGTCAGTCAAGTTGCTTCTGCGCTGGGTCACTGGCAGAACGTCTCACGAGAATTGAATTGTACCTGACAAGATCAAGGTCAGAGAGGACTTGGCACGATGATTGTGATACAGCAGAAGAGTCGGACTTGCCGTTGTATAGAAAACAGCGCGAAATGATGAACGTGCTGCTGAAGTTGTGACGCCTCAGATGACGAACGACAGGAATGACCTTCGCCCACGTCAACGACAAGGCGACGCATTCGAACAGAATGGCGATGCAGCGCCCGACAATATCTGTTCCGTCCCAGATCATATTAGCCTAATAATCGGCATGACACTGGGAAAACAGATCTTACAGCTGTGAAGCCGCCCGTATAGTGTAGTGAGTGTGATGATATGTGTAATGGTATAGGAATAGTACGCACAAGACGTCGTAGTCTCTCTTTCTCGAGCCCCCTGGTCCATCTGAGTCTGCGGGAAACTTGAAGTGGATCTCCCAATAACAACCGGTGGTGCCCCGCGATCTATATGTGGTGACGACGTTGATGTACTATGCATGCAGCGTGCAGTTGCAGTTGCACCCTGAATCAATATGTCCGTCATCGTCGAGTCATCGAGCGAACACTCACGATAGACCCGATCGGGTAGACTAACCCAGGCACCAGCACACATGCGAACACCTTCCAATTCCTGTCCCATATCGCATATGTTCGAAGAGCTGTGAATACTGATTAATTGAGCCCAATCGTGCACTTATTGTCAGCGTTTTTTGAGTTGGAGAGAACACGTATCGGCCGCGTACTTACATGCAAGCCCAAGGTATATGACATCTTCGCAGAGATCCTTGACTCGAGTGGTAATGTTGCAGCTAATTTAAGCACGTTAGCATATCTGAGCGCGAATACACAATCATAACCCCACTGAACATCTAAGAAGAGAAGACGTCAGTCTGCGTGCCGACGACCCCGCGATGCACACACTACTCACTTTATTTGCTGAGGCAGAGCTCACATCGCCCCACGCAGCCAACTGCACGAGGTCCGAGCCGACATAACACAGACATGTGTATCGATTGACGATGAATATCAGCGTCACGACGGATACCTTCCGGCTCCTTCCCCACACGCGCGTGATCTCCAGGTCCAACGTCACGAGATACTCGTATATGCAGAGTGCTGGAAAGAAATCTTCGTCCTGAGCATGCGGGTCGCGGTTCTCCAGACAAGACGGAGATGGCAGGACGTACCGAATGCAGCGATCTGGAAGCAATTGTCGACATAACTAGACAATGCCAGTTAGAGAGGACTCTGTTGTGCCAGTGCACAAGACGACGATCTCTGGCTTACTCGACCCCCCAGACATTCATAAATCCACCCACGTCTGGGACCAACGACGTTTGCTCTGACATCCACTGGCACTGTGCAGAAGTTGTGGCAGATGAGTCACTGTGTTCATGTATAACAGAAGCCAGGGAGCGTCACGGTCCTTACGCATATATAAGTACCTTTTCAGCACAGCCCCGAAGCGATGCCGACGCCGCAGGAAACAGCAACGCTGCGTTCCCCAGATAGTACCCGCGGTTCTCGTCAAGCTTAAGTACTCGTCGTTGCCCGATTAGGGATGCCCCGCGCCCCGACCGGACTCTTGTGCTGGTCCTTGTATTTGCGTGATGAGCCACATCGCTCACGGGAGGCATAATACGTATAGACTAGACAAGCGATTACTATTCGTGTTCTGCGGACATCACCTGCGTGACTTGATCGTCGCCGGCGGTTGAGTCTGTTCGCCATCGTCCGTCTTCGAAAGGAATCTCGCGAGGCGACTGCTTGAGTCGCATGCTACCTTATTCACGAGCAGATCACAATGAGCAAACGATCTGAAGAGGCATTGAATATTGGATGTTTGAGTGAGAACTCGGAAGTAGACCGACGGCGACCGCCGGTATAAGCACTTACTTGGCATTCTGAGAGGGAACGCATGACTCCTCCGTCCTTCGAGCCGGGCCGCCTCTGTTCTTGTCTCTTGATTCTTGCTAACATCACCCTCGTTTATGGACGTTAACGATTAATTGCGTTGGACCCTCCGAGCCAGCATACATGCATACTGTGAAAATATGCAATCTTTTTTCCATTCCTACCACCCCTTCTAACGTGATCGGAGTGGGTTGCACACGGGCCTTTGTATCCGGATTTCGTGAGTGGACGGTGGACGTTTGTTCGGACCTGAGAGTGTATGTAGAACCGTGTCAGTTTTGAAGATGAAGAGACAGGAGGGAATGAAATCAACGTACGACGTCCGAATTTGTGCGAGTAGGAAGAGGCCTCTGAGTGTCTGCATACTACGCAGAAAACGTTCTCCGAGGTGGTGTGTCGGAGACATATATGATTGAGCAGAAGTATTCAGGCGATGAGATATCCGGCAAGCTGCAACGCTCGCTGGTGTTGTGCGGGCGGTTATCGGAGGAGATCCCCCATGGCACGTATCATGCGCATGCTGAGCCTGTGTTCCCGAACTTCGCCGTCATCTTCAACAGTCATCTCGAGAGTGATCAGCCTGAGTGAAAGATGAAAGACGGGTTCAGTGTAACGCGCCTTGAAGCTTGTACTTGTGCATACCTCGTTCAAAAAAGTGTCGAAATACCTGTGTTCACTGTTGTCAGATGCAAAGAACACGCAACTAGTCAGTTTCTGCGTTGCCTGCCATCCGAGCTTTGCGAGCTCAAATTGGAGCGTCACATGACACAGATGTATGCTAGAGGCATGGCGGGTGAGTGGACTGAGAATGTGATGATATCAATCGATACACGTACTGAGAGGCGGATCTCCGGGCTCAATGTGCGGGGAGAGGATGCGAAAGGGATTGTTGACCAGTAACTGTTACAGATGCGTGAGGGCGTGAACGTCGAAAGGAACGCGAAAACATACGTACCGTATGCACGCAACAAAAATCGAGCGAATTATTTGGACGTAACGAACACAGCTGAATGTGTTTGATGGGACCCTCGAAATCGAATAGAGATTGAATACTGAACGTTGCACTTGGAGGTGGCAAGACGAGCCAGTCTGAGCTTGAGGAGGCCCGTGATGCTCCATGGTCCATGGTCCTGCGGCACCCATTAGGGAGGGATGGCAACACTACCGTTAGCTTTATATTATGCCTCGTAGTGGCAATGATCGTTGAGAAGCGGAACAGAGAGAGTGATAATGGTGACGTCTACGTCGACGTCGACGTACCGTCCTTCCCATATCATGATGCATGCAGATATTGATCATATGACATCTTCCTCTTCTCAATCATCCAGCTTATTCCGCTCCTCCTACGCCTTCTGGTCCACTGATCAACTGCGACACGGACACGTAAGTGAGTGCGGTGAGGTTCGATCGGTGTTACTTACGCGTGCCTGAGGTTGACTACGAGCGTATTGAAAGTGTGTGTGGACGTGGTGTATGTGTGTCCAACTCACGATAAGATGTCCGCACAATTAGTGAGTTCAGGAAAGTCATGTCAATACTACGAACGGGACGGTAGACACACCTCGTCACCACAACCTCTCTGTTCTCTGTGTTCTCCTCACCTCTCCTATATTGCACGTAGGACGTCAGAGTACTCGGGAGGGAACATCGCAGACACTTTGGGCCGAGTCTGCTCCGGGGAACATCCGCGGGGCGTGAATGGTGAACGGGTAAGGGACTGAGAAAAGTTGGCCCGGCAAGATTCTCAACGAAACCTGAGGTGAGAAAGAGGTGGGCGAATGCCTATATATGAGCGTTCGTAGTACTTCGTATCTCATAAGTGTGTGAGACGCACGACTGGATAAGATACCCTTCCGACTCGGCCAAAGACAGAGACCGTCATTCCTCCCTTCCTACTTCTCCTTCCTGCTCAGTCCTCACTCTACACCTCCCAGGCTTCTCTACAAATTGGGGAACTGCGATACGATGGCGCTATAGCACCTGTGCGTGCGCGTGGTAGCGTGAGGTAGCATAAGAGTGGAGCCCTCGATCACTAAGCCTAAGCACGGACGTTCTGTAAAAGGGATCTGGGGCTCAGGCTGGGTGCGTGGTCCGAAGACGAGCATCGAGGTTGTGGATGATTGAGGAGAGACTACCTGATGTTGAAGTGGCTGGCTTCAATAGTACAGGACGGTATGAGAAGGTATGGCGGCGGATGAGAGGATGAGAGTAGGTGGACGTACCTTTATCGGCAAAGGATACACGACTCCTAGTAGTCACTGTGAACTGTCCGTGCCGTGACGTCGTTTGTCCTGGGTGCCAGTGTATGCTAGAGGCATCATAATGGCGGGAACGTAAGTAAACTGATCATTGGTGATACCGGTCGAGACACGTACTCGAGACTAACGTTGATCTCCCTATTTCATTTTTGAGGAGATGGGGAGGGGGTGTCCAGCATCCAGCAGCTTGAACCAGCATAGATGCGTGGGCCTCAAAATGCGAATGGATATGTACGCACCAAACACGGAGCAGGTTCTTTAGCCGTCACGAACGCAATTGGATTTGCCCAGTAAAGTTAATCAAGAGGATGGTCAACCAGAACTTCAGAGGTCCTGTGCGTACTATGAGCTCGTGAAAATAGAAAGCAGGTCGACAAGATTAACGGCAAGAGCTACGTACGTAGTATCGTTCGTGAGAATCTTGTCATTTTCGTCGTTGTGTCTGAGCTGAAAGGTTTGAACGGTCAGTATGAGAGTATGCCGACTGGGACAGGATGGGACGACGTACCTCGCCATTCCACGATGATACATCCATCCGTGCCCTCTCGACCCTCACTCGTCCAGACTCCACAGTGGTATGTAGTCGGTCAGTAACAATGACGAGAGCATGAAGACACGTAGCATTCGATCACTCGGCACGTATAAGTACTTGAAAGTGTTGAACGTTGAACGTTGAGGGATAATTTGAGGCTGCATGGGTGCGCTCAGCGGAAAGAAACAGCTCGAGAAGAGGCTCTAAAGTCGTGGGCGAGCGCTGCGCCCGAACGTGTGAGGAGGAAGCACACTGGCATCCGAGTCGGTGGGGATTTGATGATGAAGTGGTTGCTTTAAGAATAGTCGTGGCTGGCTTGGATGGATGGTTATGTCAGAAGAGGGTGTGATAGCAGACAATAAGTAGACGCACCTGAGACCTCGCCACTCCAAACTAGAGCCCTCCATCCCACCCAAATCGTCCTCTCACATCGAGCACTAACGACCACGATGATCAAGACGACACACAAACAAACATAGGTATATGCATACGCTCGTCAAGTGGTCGTCATAGTCGTCGTTCGCGGTCGATTTACATGAGATTCCTCGAGTCCGCCAGTGGATTCCTCGAGTCCGCCAGTGGGTAGATACGTGCTGTGTACCTAGGTACGTGGATGGGTCGGAGAGAGACGCATTGGAAGCTAGCGGAGGTAGAGTAGCGTGTGAAGATTGGAGCAGAAGGAGTGTATTGAGGCGGGTTGAAGAGAAATTTCAGGCGAATGTGACGGTCATCTAGCGGTAGCTAGAGTGACTCGATGATGAAGCGGCTCTAATAGTCAGCTAAAGTTCGAGAGAATACAGCAAACAAGACAGGGAGAAGACGCACTTGTAACCTGGTCGCTCCGAGGTAGAGCTCCAACCCCCTACCTGCATCCCACTTAATCCGTCCTCTCACGTGCATGAGCACATCGAGCACTAACGATGACGACGAGGACAGCTGGGCACGTCGACACACAAACGAACATACTTATATGCGTACGCTTGCCGAGTGGTCGACATAGTGTCGTTCGCGGTCTATTCTCACGGGATTCCTAGAGCGCAGTGGCTGGATACGTGCTGAGTGTTTGGGTACGTGGATGGGTCGGAGAGACGCATTGGAACTAGCTGAGGTAAAGCGAGGTGTGACGCGTGACGATTAAAGCAGAATGAGCAGACGGGCATAAGAGGTGGGTTCTTGAAGCTGGATGAAAATCGATAACGTTATAACGAGGAAGCAGACAGACCAGACAGCGATGACGGTCACCTGCAAGTCGCATCGACGCGTCTGCCAGACGTGCACCTACCACTACCGTTCTGAGAGACACACAACTCTGACGTCACGCGTCATCGCCCCTCGAGCCGGCCCGTCTCTCCCACCTCTTGCCTCTCGCCAACATCACCCTCGTTCATGGACGTCGACGATTAATTGCGTCGGTCGCTTCTCCGTGTTGTCACACTGCTCCCAGCCCATGTCACCTCGACCGTGCTTCCCCAGGCCTCCTTCGTCGCTTCTGAGACTGTGGGCTGAGGCTCCCCTCGTAGTACGAGCATAACCAGTGCTGTGACTGACGACGTCGTTTGAGCTCGTAGGTGTCTTGCTCGTAGCCCGTGCTCAACAAGCTGTCGGTGTGTTGTGCAGGCGCGAGGAGTACTGGAGAGCGGAGACGAGGAGTGCGTAGTACATCAAGGACTCAGAACTCGACTTAGCGATGGGATCAGCGGTCCCATCAGGCTTTTATATATGCTTCGTGGCTACGTCGCTGGTGCCTGACAAGATGGACGCCAAAACGCTGCTGTGGGCCTTACATTCTACGATCACAGTCGAACGAAACAATGATTTACTGTGATGTCGCTCTACCATCGCACTCAGAATTTCGGTGAAGGTTCTGCGACTGAATCTAAACCAGCGGTCCAGTGTTATAAAAGGTCAGTCCACCCGCCCATCCTTCGTATTCGACTCCATACTCATCTTCAAATCCTATACACCGTCACACTCTTAGATGTCATCAAACGCGACGACGACCATATCCTCAGAGTCGGCGATTGGAGGGTTCATGACCGTCTGGGGAGTCATGTGAAGCATCATTGGCCGTTACGCACACTGACACCTCTAACGGGCATTATCCAGTCACGTATTCAACTGCTTCCAAATATCCATATTCTGTACGTTCTCTGATTTTTTCTTTCTTCAAATTACTTTGAAGAACCCGCGCTGAATATTAATTTTTTGCAGCGTTCTGCGTATATGAGCATTTCCTGACGTTCAATATGGAGATTGAGCGCATATGGAAACGGAGTGTCTCTCGTGACGCTCCTGTTCGTGGTTAATCGATACGTGTGTCTGTGCTATACAGCGGACCTTGTCGCTTGGGGGGATGTTAATGCTGACACGGCAGACAAAGTGAGTAACCGAATTATGAAGTGTGCGGTAAGCTGAGTCGCTAGGTGTTGAGTGCAAACGTTGTTCTCACCGATGCTATAAGCTAATGTAGGACTTAGTTGCAGCGTTTCAAGGAGAGTCAAAGATATATGCGGGATTATCATGTACTTCGGTTTCGCACGTATGTCGCACCGCCTACCTTCTCATCTCAGCCGATGCTGACGACGCACAATACTACTTTCTATTAGTATTTGCCGCTCTACGGACGTATGCAGTATGGGACAGCAATCAGAAAGTGTTTGCATGCATTCTTTTGTCGGGATCGCTCTATCCGATTGGGTCTATGGTGAGTATTAGATATTCAAGACAAGACAACGTATGTTTTTTGAACGTCCCACAGTATCTTTCCGTGATGAGTGTATACGGGGCCTACATGGGCTGTTATGTGGGTATCAAGATTTCCGCACACGAAGCCGCAAGAATTGGGACGTATGATGTTCTGTGAGTCTTCAAACGACTTCTTATGCAATAATCAGCATGCATACGCACAGAAGCCGCAGCTGTAGGTAATAAATTATTATATTAACTTCACCGTACGCTTCTCACTCGAAACGTCACAGATTTGGTGGGATCCTGTGCGACTATCCTGTTTGAATGCATCACAGTGTCATTAACATGGGTGAAGACCATTCCCGTCGTTCGCCACCTAAGGCGCAATAACTCCGCCAACGCGTTCCTCCTATCGCGTTGTCTTCTATATAACGGCAAGTCCGCTGTATCTCAACATTTTCCTATCACAACTCACTCCGAGTATGCTTCTTCAGGTACAATCCATTTCACGTAAGAGATCACGGTATGACTCCACATACACGCAGGTTGAGCGGAGTTTAGAGCGATATTGATCACTATCGCAGCGGGTTTACTTGGGGTGCAGTCTCAGTCGCTCGTACGTATCTTATTATACTACCTCTATAGCTTGATAACACGGTATATCATTGCTAGGTGGCTAGCGGTATTGGCATACTGACCATAGTGTAGGTCTCCGTTACCCTCCTCTGTCCCAAGCTGAGTATCTTATCTCACCACACCCCTTGATAGACTCACGTCCATCCTCATCTCGAGGTTCATCCTCGATCTCAGGCAGGGCGCGGAAGAGCAGGGTGATGACAGCCTCCTCATTCGGGTACCGGGATTTTCCAATATCGCCTTTGCGGATGCTCAGGACCCTGGTGATGTGGAAGACTCTACGATCCGTGACGGCTGACGTCGATGGTGTAGTTGCACAGTTGTCGGCTGTCGATAGTCTGACGAACAGCGAAGGCAGATAGTTCTCCGAATTCATCGTGTTCAGTGTGCGTATGATACGTGCCGTACGAAAAATATCCTCGCTACCCCTTGGTAAACCGAAAACCGCCCGCACAACGCCAGCGAGTGTTACAGCTTGCCGGATATCTCATCGCCTAAATACTATTATTTACTTGATCATACATGTCTCCGACACACCACCTCAGAGAACGTTTTCTGTCTCTGCAGACTCAGAGAGAGGCCTCCTCCCACTCGCACAGATTCGAATGTCGTACGTTTATTTCATTCTCTCCTGTCTCTTCATCGAAGTTTTGACGCGGTTCTACACTCTCAAGTCCAAGTGAACCCCTACCTCACGAAGTCCGGATACAAAGGCATCTACTGGCAGAGAGGAAGGAACTCGCCCACTTAGGCCCGTGTGCAACCATCAGTCCGATCGGGTTAGAAGGGGGAAAAGGTGGTAGGAATGGAGAAAAGATCATATGCTTTCACGGTATGCAGCTATGCTGTGTCGGCTGAGGGTCTGTCTATTGATATACTGATCCTCTTCCTCAGTTACGGCTACTAAACGACCGGCGGTCTCTTCTTCTGGCTGATTTCATCCAAGTCGGTTCACAGGCTCACGCGCACATATATTACCGCCTCTGCCAATAAGTTGGCACTTGACGGTCCCTCTTCTCAGAAAAACTTCCCGCATGATGACTTCTTGATCGACCGCCTCTCAATATGTTTCTCAAGCTCGACCTCAGTCAGTCCGCTCGCCATACTTATCTGCTGTGCATCTTCATGGGGCATGCCACGGTCACTGCGTCAATATTGCAGTATACCGCGTCTCCCAGGTACGCGCTCCGAGTTCAACGCAAATTGAACCGGAGAATCCGATTCCGACTCCCAATTTCCATTGAGGCGGCTGCGAGGTCCAGTAGGTTATTAGATGAGGGCTATGTTTGGGGAGAGGGTGTCTCGCTCACTTGTTCGTCACCTCATGGTGTACGTCATCACGAGCGCCCCTGAACTTGAAGAACCTTTGGATGTTGTTGATGGAGTACGTACTGGACGTCGCATGTCGCCATCGCTGTCGAATGCACAGAGACAGAGGCTGTGAGGCCCGGGAGAAGCTTGAGGTACGTGTACATATATGTGTTTTGAAGATTTTCTCGCTAGTCCCTTATTTTCCTGACCCAGACGACTCGGATCCTAGATGGCATTTGTAACTTCAACAAAAATAACGCCGATCTCGGGCGTCGGAGGGTTTATGGATGTCTGGGGAGTCGAGTGAGTCGCGAATAGCTCATATCATGATGTAGCAATGATTCTGCTCTAACTTGCATCGCTTAGTCACATCGCCAACTGCTTCCAAATATCTGCCTTCGGTACGCACTCCGTCACGATAATCTCCACGTCTTATTCAGAACTAACCCACTGTACCAACACCTTTCCAGTTCTCTGCATATTTGAGCATGTGGCGACGTTTGAATCGGAGATCACACGCGTGTGGCGACGGAGGGTATCTCCCGTGATGCTCCTATTCATAATCAACCGTTATGCATGTCTGTGTTATGCTGCCTCCGGTCTCGTACAGTTAGCCGCGTGGGGCAATGTCAATGAACATAGAGCGAATAATGTGCGTAATCACGTATGAATGCGGGGGTGATCTGACCTTGACTGAGGATCTTTGTAGATGTTGAGTGTTCCGGCATACGGTTTTTCGTGAATACATCCTGCAGTTCACTGACATACAAGTACGTCATTTATAGCTGCAACGTTACCAGCAGGATCGGTGACCTCTGCGAAGATATCATGTACCTTATGTTTGCATGTACGTACTACACCATCCGGATCTCCTATTAAGTACGATGACGCTGACTTATGCTTATAATATTGCTTTCTATCAGTCTTTGCAGCTCTTCGAACGTACGCAATATGGGACAAGAACTGGACAGTGTTCGCATGTGTTCTATTACCAGGACTCATATTCCCCATCGGTGCTATCGTGAGTAGTATACGTTTGGAGACTGTCCGATATACCGTACTACCGTTGACCCAACGATGACTCTCATAGTACAGCGATGTGGTCAGCACATATACGTCGCACGTTGGTAGTGGATCCACCGGCTGTTACAAGGAGAACTACTTTCCCGCAGATGGAAGTCACTCGGCAATCGAGTCCTATAACAATTTGTGCGTAATATCACTTGTCATGCCTATCATACGAAGACTGTCAACTGATAACGAACACAATTAACAGCTGTATGTTCGACCAGCTCAGCTATGTTGTTCGCCAAGGATGATCCCGCTTATTTGGGACGGAACAGACACAGTCGGGCGGTGCAGCATCATTCTCTTCGAATGCATCACCTTGTCGTTAACTTGGGCGAAGACTATCCCCGTCGTGCGTCGACTAAGGCATCACAGCCTCAGCACCGGATCCCTCATCTCGCACTGTATTCTATACAACGGCAAGTCTAGTCCTGTCTCACCGTGCCCGCATAGTCATTACCAACTACGCTAAGCTATCTGCTACTATTTCAGGTACACTCCAATTCACGTGAGAACTTCTAGCATGGCTCACGACGTACGACCAGACTAAGAAAGGGTTTTGCAGAGTGGTTTTAATCACGACCGTGCTCAATTTACTCGGATCGGTCTCGCCCGTACGTGGCTTGCGATAAGCCATCGTACACAAGTCTGACTCACTGATCACTCTTCAATCTACAGACAGCCGGTGATACCGAGGTCTTCGTCATAATGTGGGTCCTGAACTCGAGCTTTCTCGAACTCTGCCACACCATACGCCAGAGTCAGAACTCATCCTCTCTCATCTCTCACCCTTAGACTCGCATCCATTCTGCTCTCGAGGTTCATTCTCGATCTTAGAGAAGACCCCAACGTGGCGCAGAAAGTCGACGACGATGGCCTACTCCGTCGCGTGTCCGGGGTTTCGAACATCTGCTTTGCAGAAGCTCAAAGGTCTGAGGATTCATGTGGCTCAGCTGCTCTTACCGCATGACGGGTTGCCATCATTTTCGTGGTGTTCGATTATCATCAAGCGAGGGAGCAGCAGACGCAGCTAGCTCTACGATATGTTTATTGTATCCAAGCGTTACTGACACGTATGACGGAAAATATCTGTCCTATTCGTGCTGTATAATTCATCTCGAAACGTGATTATGTCCTGTGCAATTTATACTACCATCTCTTAATGACAAAGGATACTCTGCGCTCGGTGAGAGCGCCCTATGCTGGTGAGAGTGAGAGCGAGTCCCTCTCCGCGTTCCCGAACCGCACCACAGACATATCCGAGGCAGAGAAGGCACCACGACGCGCGTCGTCGACGGTATCTGGTAGTTCCCGAGAGTACCTTCGTAGATTGAGGATGAATCTTGAGATGGCGATGGATACAATCCTGAAGTTAAGTTAGACACCACGATTCACGAATACATAAGAGAGGATACAAAAGGAGGACTTACGTGTCGCTCAGGATTAATGGGAAGTAAAGCGGCTGATGAAGGCGTGTTGAATAAGCTTTGGGCATGCAATATTCGGTAGGACGGAAGGGCCACGTACCTGCCACACGTAGGACAGTATGCTCACTACGTTCACCGCGAGGAGCACGCTGAAATTGATCGTATTAGATGGTGGTGACAGTGAGATTGTAAGTCAACACTCACACAAACTGGGACGTTCCTGTTGATAGTTCAAGATTGTGCAAGCAAGTGATCGGTTAGTGTGAGTAGCTGGTACGGCACTGGCCAGATGAAAGAGACTGACCGTCTCGAGACATGATATAAAATAGGCTCTGCCTCAATCCTATTTTCGTGCTCCTCAGCACCCGCAGCGCTGGGAGCGTCTTTGCCCAGGTCAGCCCTAGGACGACAGACTCGAACGTGAAGTAACTGGTACTTGACAGCCAGTCTTTAACATAGTAGATGAGCTGGGCCAAGGATCAGCGAGGGAGACTAATAAGACGTACTCCTATATACCCTGAGCGTGAGTAAGATCCGGGTGATGAGCAAGCATGAGATGCGTACAGTATTGCATTAGGTGTAGATTCCAACATATGACCGACTGAGGGCACATTGGCGTAGAATAGGCAGCTGTGCGTTGAGTATGGATCTTGTACAGGTAGTTTTATCCTCGATATAAGGTACTGATTCGGCAGGATCACGACTGGTCAGCCGCATGATAGCTACCCTCTGACAAGTCGAAGTACGTACGATGGCACAGATGGGCTTGATAAGCCCAAGGAACAAGACAATGGCGAATATCCACTTGTTTTGGTGCGAGAGTACGTAGGTACGAACCGATGCAAACACTGTCAAGTATGCACGATAAGAGCGGATAACGGTACTACGAGCTGGCAGTGATACACTTACCAGTAAGTGAGAGAATGATGAGACATCCACAGACGATAGCCACTCTGGACATTACAGCACATCTGTATCACATAGAATTCATGTCAGCAGAAATAGCGATAGGGACGTTATATACACTCACGTCTAAACATTTTGAGTCAGCTCAGGAATCGTATGTAAGGGTATATTTCCACTTACGCGGTTGGCGAGAGAAGTATCCGGTCCCGCCCATATTGCCATAGACGCAAGCATGAGGGCATTTTCGAGGATGATGGCGTACCGATTGACGAAAAAGAGTACAGATGCCAACGAGAGTTTTCGTTGCCACATGAGCCTTCTTTCCTGAGGCAACGTTATGGCATACTCGTAAACAGACAGAGCTTAACCGTCGATATTGTTAGCCAGCATAAGCAAGCGTAAAAGACGTGCTCACCGATAGCTGCTATTCTAAAGTAGTTCGCCGTGTGCCTAAAGGAGCAAGAAACATGACATTCATTTGCATAGTAGTAGCAGGTAACGAATATCACTTACTGAAGCTTCAGGTAGGACACGAACTCGGGGAAGCTGACAAGATCTGAATACGACGAGGTTGCCATCGTCGGAATGGAAGTGCTGTGGCCTGGGAATCAGATATGTTGGGAGCCACCGTTGCATGAGAGACGAGATATTTACCGCAATGCTCATTCACCACCGTTGCTGCAGGGCCACTGGCACCTCTCAAGATGATACAGCACTACCAGCTGCGGGCTGTACGCCGCCGTTGTGATCGAGACCACGGGGAGTCAGGAGCTGACATTCTCTCCGCAAGAGGAAATAGGAGTACTTACATAGTAGGCACACATCATTGCACGAGAATTTCGTCGGTTGCGCCGACGAGTGTTGGCTTGAGCGTGACGTGCATTGCAATCGCGTTGACGAAGTCGACCAATTTCTGTATCGGTGAAGGTGTGGGCCACAAATGCAGACATCATTTGTCCGGTACAGCGTGCTAAAGATAAAAGCCGTTCAATGAAGATTTGATTAATAAAGATGTGCAGAAATGGAGTAGGGGAGGTGTATCTCATAGTCGTCCTCTCGCACGTTCTTGACTTGGAAGCCTTTCATGTCGGCCAGAAATGCAGAGATCATTTTTCCTCCACGGTGTGCCCAAGTTGGTCGCTGTCGAATGATGCACTGGCAATGATTACTGGAGAGACAAGAAATGGAAAAGGAGAGACTTACCTCCGGGTTATTTTCTCGATTCCGAGTTATGGCGTTCGATGATCATTGGTACCTAAAAGGATCGTACAGCTGCTGCGGTATGAGACCTCAAGCTTCTAATTCAACCACCACGTATACCATGATGGTCTGACGTCTCGCTGCTGCAAAACGTGATCATATGTTCCATGACTCGCAGAGAGACTGTTCAAATGGGATCAATATTCGGCATGATGTGTGGAGCTCCCGAGGGAGGCTGCGTCCTTTTTCTCGTTCGTCTTACTTTCCCCTCTTATTGATTTAAGCTTACAGCATAGAAGACAGTACAGCGTATACGGATTCGATACAACTTTCGTGGTGAAGTTGTCAAGCGCTTCCTACGACGTAGGCTGGAAGCTCGGGGTGAATAGCATTGCCAGTGGTGGTTGAAATGGTGCTACCATGTTCTCTCCGAGCCGCGAACGCAGCACTCGAGATCTCGCAAGCAAATAGGAGCGAGCTACCCTGAGCGTCGTGACATGTCGCCGAGTGTTCCATCCTCAAGTCAAGAATGAATCTGGAAATGAGCACAGATGCCAGGCTGCAGAAAGGGGTTTGTTAACGACACAAGATGCTACCTATAATCAGTCTAGAATTACACCTACGTTTCTGTGATGACGCCTGCCACGTCTACTGACTGTAAAGACACAAAGATAGTAAGATGATGTGGTGCTGAGCGTAAGCTCTGGAAAATGCCTACGTTCAAAGAGAATCCTAGCAAGCCGATCGCCTGTGTGACCAAAATCACCCTAGACGATGTCAGTATACACGAGGCACTGCCAGTGTGTGAAACGCCTCACGTAAAATGCAATGAACCTATCCGCACCTATCAGTACTGGCTGATAGTCAATGAGGACGATAGTAATTACCGTTACAAAGTAAAACATACGACAAGTAGGGCACTTCCGTTGCATCCCTACGTTGCCTGAACTGGCGCCGCACTGCTGGAAAGGTCTTGATCCACGTTAGGCTCAGTGTTATACACTCAAACAGAATCACGAGACAGAGTCCAATGATATCTGGCGTTAACGCTGGGTCAGTGGGAGTATCATGAAGACAGGTGCAGATAACAGCATACAGCTATGCGTGTTCAAATTCAGGAGAGTAATTCTTAGTTTAAGACCTTGGCGTCGGAACTCATGGGACGTACTAGAGGCTTTCTCCGGTGGGCTTGGAGCTGGAGGCGAGGTGATCCGGTAATTTGTTTTTGTACTGGCAGCCGATCAAAGGAGGCATTGCAGCAGAGTATACTGTTTGTGTCGAGTAAACCTATCGACGGATTGTTAGTCCAATAAGTACTCGCAGGTGATATCCCTACTCACGATGTACCCAAGTGGATATCCCAGACCTGGTATCAGAACACAACCGAAAACCCGGCGATCCTTGTTCCATACCGCATATGTCCTGATAGCTGCGAACACTAAATTATCTCTTAATATATCGTAACAAAGGCAACGATATGGACAGAGTTTACTGACGTGCAAACATAGAATAAATCAAAGCCGTGAGGACATCAGTAGACCTGTTGACGATGTTACATCTATGAAAAGCATGCCGTCAGTGAAGACGACTAAAACAAAAGGAGGTACCCAACATCTAGTACAAATAAGTGATTAGCTCAGGCTTGACGGCTAGTGGCCACGTCACAAACAAACTCACCTCATCGGCCACATCAGGGTTATGTGCGTACCGTGACCAAGATACTACTTGTATCATGGATAGCGCACTGTAGCAAAGAATACTGTATCTGTTGACCACAAATAGCAACGAAACCATAGAGATTTTCCGACGCCACACGCTTTCCATCTCTCGGTGCAACGTCAACGCGTGTTCATAAATGCAGAATGCTGTTCCAGACCAGTTATTTTTGAATTGTTCAACATACATATAGTATAGATCTGCTCGACGCACCAGTAGCTGCAGATTGCACGTAAGCCAATGTCTGTCTGTGTAGCGCGAATCAGTATATTGAGGACTCATTGAAGCAGATGGTAATCAGCACTCACGTGGATGTCATGAGTTCATTCAGGGTAGAGTCCAACATCGTGAACGAGAGCCTGTATTGACGTGAGCTATTGGCCGTCTGAGTATATAAGAGTCTTCAGAGTGAGAATTAAAAATCATCGTGCATTTTCCCGTTGAGACTCGGAGATTGTGAAGCGGCCGTGTGCTGTGAAAACGCCACTTTTGGTAAGCCCATCTCTCAAAGCTGAACCACAGAATCTGATTCGCGTCATGATGCACTGGCTACGCATCGTTTATATACAGCATATTTCCATCGAAAAATGAACGGGGAGGATTTAGCAAGTTTAATTCCCTCCGTGGAATGGACGGAGGCCAGTCTGGGCGTAATCAGCATCTGAACAGATACACTGCAAACTCTGAAAGATTTCATGTGAAACACACCATGTATTTAAATACCACGCCACTGCTACAGAGGGTATTTCTGGAACTTGAGAGGGGTACAGATTACCGCAGGGCGCAACGCATGCGGTGCTCGCTACATAGCCGTAGTGTTAGGTACACTCGGAGCTCGCGGGTGGGTATGATTACTGGCAAACCAAAGGGACGGTGCCAGATGCGTAAATAAGGGAGTGTATGGGTGCGAGCTCTGCACGTGAACATTGCTAGTGCGTGAAAGGCAACACATAGACTACGCAGCGAGTAACTCACCATTCAATGCAAAGTCGATCAATGGACACGTTGGGCCGGCCGTTAGGAGAGAGATTGATCAAATCTTTCGGTATCATGATTATCACGACCAACGCAACTGGTAATAGAGTTCGGTACCCCGTAAACATCGGCTTGTGATAAGTCGATCTTCTTGGGCCTCAAGTTTCGAAGGAATTTGCCCTGGACTTCGAGTTCATTTTGGTGACAGTCGCGGCCGTCTTCTTATGTCCGAGAGGCGGGGACAGCGACTAACCTCCTTCTAGCTCCTGAGATGTAGCGAGTGCTTGAATGCGTTGGCGATAGAAGTGGGCTTGTATGATGGCATGGGGTTATGCATGATGCCTTCGTAAAGGAGTAGCGTAGAGGCGCCCTAGCGGCAATTAAGACAGCGGTACAGGGCAGATGTCGGCGAGATGAGACATCGTGTCCCCTTCAAATAAGACGACCATGCACACATATCGCGGTGGGCTCCGTCGTAAGTGCGTAGATGACAGCAACATCGTAACACGGGTATACAGTGCAAAGCACCCGCCGTCACGACCCTCGATGTGGTAGAGATCGAGTGAGGTAATGGATCATTTCCCAAACAGTGGCGAATTGCAGTAGAGAGAAGCCTGCGTACTTGATCTCGTGGTTAGAGACAGAGGCGAGAGAGACGGGTGTTGCCTGGGATCTCGATGCCTGTATGATGCCTGCAGAGGGGAGCTGATCAGTGACTTGATGCAGTGGAAGTGAGGAAAAGAAGGGCGCTGTTTTTATAGTCGAAGAGGGAGGTGTGTGGTAGCCCGGCCATGGCATGATACGCCTTGCGAACCTGAATGGTTTGCTAGCATTCCAGTCTCAGCCTCGCACATGAACTTACGGAGAGGTTGGAATACGAGGGGCAAGGGATAGGGCAACGTGACTACAATGGAAATAGGGGACGTAGAAGGATAGGTACATACCGTGCACATATCTCCCTTCTATAGATTAACTTGCATACGTGTTTCTACCAGACTTTGGTCATTAAACAGAGTCGGCGCGAAATCGTGTGAGGAGCCTGAGTGTAGGTCATTTCTTGCAGCTGATATAGCCTATATTGCACGTGTGTACAGCTTCCAGTGGTACCGAACGGAGAGGGAGCGGTTGAGCGAGTTAGACGTAGAAGAGACGTTGTCAGACTCACCGGAAAAAGCAAACATGTATGTTGACTCATTCCCTCTGCCCTATCCTTCCTGAAGCCCTCGTTTGGCTCCCCCTAATGACCGCAGATGCTGCGTACTTACTAAGTAGAGGCCCTTCTCCATCGCGTGTGTCATTCCTAACCTCGCTTGCCTCTCCTCTCTTCCTTTCGGGAACGCACGGAGGTAGTCGATGTTGTGACCGTCAGAGATAGCCAAACGATATTCTCAGAGTCCAGACACTGGAGAAGCCGTTGTCAATAATAGTTTAAGATGACCTTCGCCTCCAGTAGAACATCCAAGCTGGCCGATGCAATATACTTGTCAGATGACGTAAAGACAACCAAGCCCGAGTTCGTGAGATAGCGTTAAGGGGTGAACATGCCAATATTCCAGTATCTACGGGTCTGGATGTTACGTCGAGAGGTTGTGCTCAAGAATGTCGTCGTCACCGTGACGATTTTGGACGAGCTGCTCACGACTCGAGCGATGCCGGCGCTAACACGTTCGTGCAATACCAGAAATGGCAGGTCTAGTAATCGTTCGCACCGGGACGATTTAAATAGTATCGGCGTAGAAGTTTCACTATCTGGAATTCTGGTGGTATAGCTAATACTAGAGAACTGAAATGCTGATGCAGCCGCTGTAACCGTTCAGACTATGATTTCTCCTGAGGTCGAGGAGCAACCACAGAATTAGGAGCGACGTAAGCCTGGGATCAAATATGGTGAGTGGGAAAGCGGAAAAGCCAAGTTATAAGAAATCAAAACTAACACACCTTTATGCTGAGAGAAATCAACAGCTGATTTGTCGTACATGTCCATGCAATTTCAAGTTGCTTCGTCTTCATCATCTCCACTAAAGCGCAATGATGCACCGAGGTTCCCTATGAGTTGGCTAGAACACGATCTCGTTTGGATGTCAGCAGCGTAGCGTGACGATTGAATTTCGCTGTCTTGGCTTGCGGTGTAATCGTCTCGCGTGGCGACATTAGGCACATGTAACTTTTCGACGATATGGTCATTGCCTTTCCTCGAACGACACGTTAATGCGAGATATCCAATGTTCTCGTGTTGTATGATCCATTTCTAAACGTATTCATATTCTATGTAATTTTTACTATCATCTCCTAATGACAAAATACTGCACTGAGTCATCGCTTACCACAGAACGACATACGGACTAGATAAGATCGCCCTATGCCGGTGAAACTGAGAGCGAGTTTCTCCACGCGTTTCCGTACCGCACTACAGACATATCTGCAACAGAGAAGGCACCGCGACCGTCGTCGACGGAATCTGGCAATTCCCGAGAGTACCTTCGTAGATTGAGAATAAATCTTGAGATGGCGATGGAGACGATCCTGGAGTTGAGTTAGACATAACGAATACGCGGAAGGTAGTGTGGTACGAAGACTTACGTGTCACTCAGGATTAATGGGAAGTAAAGCGGCTGATGAAGGCGTGTTGAATAAGCTTTGGGCATGCAATATTCGGTAGGACGGAAGGGCCACATACCTGCCACACGTAGGACAGTATGCTCACTATGTTCACCGCGAGCAGCACGCTGAGATTAGTTGTGTTAGATGGTGGTGAAAGTGAGAATGTAAGTCAACACTCACACAAACTGGGACGTTCCTGTCGAAGGTTCAAAGACATTACGGGGAACAGCCGGGGAGTATGAGCAGAGGTACAGAGCGGGCCAAGTAAAATAGACTGACCGTCACGGGACATGATATAGAACAGACTCTGCCTCAAGCCGATCTTGGTGCTTCTTAGCACACGCAATGCTGGGATCGTCTTCGCCCAGGTCAGTCCCAGGACGACAGACTCGAACGTAGTACTCCTATATACCCTGAGCGTGAGTAAGATCCGGGTGATGAGCAAGTATGAGATGCGTACAGTATTGCATTAGGTGTAGATTCCAGCATATGACCAACTGAGGGCACATTGGCGTAGAATAGGCAGCTGTGCGTTGAGTATGGATCTTGTACAGGTAGTTTTATCCTCGATATAAGGTACTGATTCGGCAGGATCACGACTAGTCAGCCGCATGGTAGTTACCCTCTGACAAGTCGAAGTACGTACGATGGCACAAATGGGCTTGATCAGCCCAAGGAATAGGACGAGGGCGAATATATACTTGTTTCGGTTCCAGAGTACGTAGGTGCGGACGGATGCGAACACTGTCGAATATAGTGATAAGCACTGTGTCAGAGGGTAGCAGTCCTTCGAGCTGGCAGGGATACACTCACCGGTTAGTGAAAGAATGATGAGACATCCGCATACGATGGCCAGTCTAGACATTACAGCACATCTGTACCACCGTGACATAGAACTCATGTCAGCGAACACAGCGTTTGGGACACTATGTACACTCACGTCTAAACGTCTTGAGTCAGCAGGGATCACATGTTAGGGTAAAATATCACCTACGCGGTTGGCGAGAGAGGTATCCGGCCCAGCCCATATTGCCATAGACGCAAGCATGAGGGCATTTTCGAGGATGATGGCATACCGATTGACGAAAAAGAGTACAGATGCCAGCGAGAGTTTCCGCTGCCACATGAGCCTTTTTTCCTGAGGCAACGTTATGGCATACTCGTAAACGGACAGAGCTTAACCGTCGACATTGTTAGCCGGCATAAGCAAGCGTAAAAGACGTGCTCACCGATAGCTGCTATTCTAAAGTAGTTCGCCGTGTGCCTAAAGGAGCAAGAAACATGACATTAATTTGCAGAGTAGTAGCAGGTAACGAATATCACTTACTGAAGCTTCAGGTAGGACACGAACTCGGGGAAGCTGACAAGACCTGAATACGACGAGGTTGCCATCGTCGGAATGGAAGTGCTGTGGCCTAGGAATCAAAGATGTTGGGAGCTAACGCTGCATGAGAGACGAGATATTTACCGGAATACGCGTTCACCGCCGTTGCTGCAGGACCACTGGCACCTCTCAAGGTGATGCAGCACTACCAGCTGCGGGCTGTACGCCGCCGTTGTGATCGAGACCACGGGGAGTCAGGAGCTGACATTCTCACCGCAAGAGGAAATAGGAGTACTTACATAGTAGGAACGCATCATTGCACGGGAATTTAGTCGGTTGCGCCAACGAGGATTGGCTCCAGCGTGACGTGTAATGCAGATGCGTTGACGAAGTCGATCAATTTCTGTATCGGTGAAGGTGTGGGCCACAAATGCAGAGATCATTTGTCCGCCACAGCGTGCTAAAGATAAAAGCCGTTCAATGAAGATTTGATTAATAAAGATGTGAAGAAATGGAGTAGGGGAGGTGTACCTCATAGTCGTCCTCTCGCACGTTCTTGACTTGGAAGCCTTTCATGTCGGCCAGAAAAAGTGCCCTATATCTCGGAACTGATTCAACAGATATCAATAAAGAAGCAACGATCAAGAGCGAGTTTCATTGCGCGATGCATTTCGATCATCTCAGTCGAGACGAGATATACATAGTCAAGACTGATAGCAACCAATGCCCAGGACATTATGCATGAGCTTGCAACGCGTTCATCTGCAGTCCTTGTCTGGGCGACCAGCGGCGTCAACTCATTCATGAGGTTACCGACATGAAAGACATAGAGTGAGTGTCGCGTCATACAACATTGGTGTCACGGCGACTCGGAGGCCGCGTGCCACTGCGTGTGACTGAAGCAATAGCGTCAGCGTTTATGTAAAGTATTACAAAGGCATGAGACTTACAGAAAACATCCTCGAAGTCGGCTCGGGGCCAAGCATAGTAGAGCCTGAGGAGACGCAGCTGTGGAATGGAAGCGTCGTATGCGGCCTCAGGCTGGCCACTCAGGCTATGCAAGTGCCATTTGCGGAGTAGTTATTAGCGGCGCAGTGTCTGTGGTTCACGTCCATCGTAGAAGGATGAAGATTGTCGTGGGTACCATTACATGTGCCCTAGCTATACGGTAGTCATAGCCGATGTAGACGATGGTGGCGGGAAGACAACTCGCGACCGTTCAGGTTGCTCGCGCCCGCGCTACAGGCAGGTGTAATACCAAATATAGAAGGCGTAGTAATGGTCTCACAACGATTTCGTAAATGTGTGTTTTAATCCTCCATGAATACAAAGCCTCCTTCTGTGTCAAGCCACAACATTATACACAGCCGTGGAGTTGATATCAGTGAGTCTGCTGCCTAGTATTCGCGGCCCCCACCAACTTGAATAATATATCGGACTGATACCACTTGCCAATGATCCCGTAGATGCATTTCGTGTTAGCTGCTCTAAAACTGGTTTTATAATCAGTCCGAACACTCCTCTAACTACGCATCCACGATTCGAGTTTGAGCGTCTGCAGATTCGCGAACCTCAAGCTGAGCTCGTGTGCCTGCGGTCACATGCTCCGGGAGCCGAAGCTCGAATCTGACGCTGGAAAATTCGGATGCGTAGAGCAGACAAGGGGAGCCGCGCTTCGCTTCGGCCCGCGAAGTCTCGTGAACGTAGGTTACAGAGAAGTTACAAAGAAGTTTCATTGTAGAGTGAGAGTGTAGTGCAATGCCAGAGGAGAGACCGATACATACCGTAGTGAAAAACAACACTACGGGAATGAACTTGAAGCGAAGGGAGATAAGCTCAGGGGGAGTGATCTGGGGTCCCGACGACCGAGAGATCAGTCAATATCCAATACCCAAAGCACAACACATCACGGTGGAAAAGCCATGAAAGGATGAGTAAGAGTACGATGCAGCAAGGTGCAGACACACGACATGAAGAAGGGACAGGATGTGGGAGAGCTAAAAGCAACATGGCGAAAGCCACGACGGGAAGAGGGGCGAGGACCCCAGAAGCATGGCATGCGAGCACGGAAGAATAAAGCAGGCAGCGGAAATCCCACGATCGAGTATTCGTCGCGGCTTGAAAAAACCCCCCAACAGTCCATGCTGATTTATTGCAAAGCGGGGCATACAATAGACGGAGGGGAGCGGGAAAATATCGGTGAAAACGATTTGAAAGCAAGGTAAGACAGAATGAAATGGGATAGAACCGGAATCCGATCGTCACAAACGATTTGAAGGGCAAATGAAGCCGATTAGACAAAATTTGTAACTGAAGCCGACATGCGTAAAGGAATGGAGTAATAGCTGTCGGAGCTGTCGTGTTGTGGAGTTAAGTATTCCGTCCTGAGATCAAGGATGAATCTTGAAATGAGAGCGGAGGCAAGACTGGGAGCAGATGTATAGTCAAGCCCTCAGCAAGACGTGCGGATAAAGAGTTACCAGTCCGCTTGAACTACTTACGTTGGCATGATAGCACTTGCCCAATCCGACGACTATATAAATCACATTGCAAATCAGAAGATAGCGTGAGGAACGCGAGCTGTTGTATTCAACCTACCTCTGATGTGAATGCTAGCAGAGGGATGGCCAGCGTTATCAAAATAGCCCTGATCGGTTTTCAGTGAAGGCTTGGACGCTGGAGAAATCATCTCACGTGAAATGTAATGTACCTATTCGCTGGTATCAATAGTGTCCAACAAACAAATTTATGCAAAAGTAAGCACCGTTATACAGGAGGACGCATGACAAGGGCCGTCTTGACAGTGAATTAGAACGTCTGAGCTGGAAAACGGCCGGCACTGTCTTCGCCCATGTTAGGATGATGGTGACGATCTCAAATATAACCATAATGCTAGATCCAACGGCAACTAGTCCATCATAGGTCAGCAGAAGAGCGCTATACTGACTGAGTATTGACGTCGACATACAGCTGTGTTTAGTATACCGGCCGTCAATATGGGAACGTTTGAGATTACTGCTTACGGGAATAACTTACTATAGAGTATCTGCACTAAAATGGATGGTAATATGATCTGGTAATGTGCTTCGGTATTGGCATCCTATAAATGGAGGGGATGAGGCGAAATACGCTGTCTGTGTGCAGTAGTACTATACGTGCCCAGATTAAGTGTATTGTTTACTAATTTGAAGTCTTCACTCACGATGTATCCCAGCGGATATCCTAAGCCTGGCACCACAACACCAGCGAATACACGGCGATCTTTGTCCCATATTGCGTACGTTCTGACAGCTGCAAATACTGTACAGCGGCAGTTGGACATATTCAAAGTCGGAGAAGATCTCATTCTGTACACTTACATGCGAACATGGCGTAGATCAGAACCGTCAGCGAATCTGTGGCCCGACTAACTATATTGCAGCTATCGAAGTATATCAGCTGAGTCGACCAAAGCAGAGGGTTTGACCTAACATCTACCATGTACTTTATCAGCCGCAGTGGTCGGTTCGTTTGAGTGGGAGCGCTCACCTCATCCGCCATGTGCAAGTCATGTGTGTGCTGAGACCATGTTACTGACTGTAACAGGCACAGTACGCTGTAACAGAGGGCACTGTATCTAATGATGATGAACAGTAATGACACTGAGGAAAATTTTCGGCGCCAGACACATTCCACCTCTCGATGAAACGTTAGCCCGTACTCGTAAATGCAGGATGCTGCGCGAAGAGCCTCGATAAATCGCACATTGCGCATGATATTTGCCTACACGCACCACCAACCGCAATACGTATGTACGCCAAGGTACGTCTGGGACACTTATCGTATCAGACCATTCGTGACGTTGGGGCAACGGTACTCACTGGGCCAGCAATGTTTTGTCCGGGGTAGAGTTCATCATAGCAAAAGGCCAGTGAGGAAGATGGAGGCGTTGACTGCTAGAATATATAGGGGCCTACGAAGGCGCACTGCGCCGTGATGATTAGCGAAGAGGACTGTGCTGCAACTATGTATTACTTGCCTTCACGTTCAGATCTGATCGTTGCAAATAGTCAAAATTAATACATCGCACCCACTAAATTCGTTGCGCTAGCCGGTACTTCGTTGTCTAATCAAAAGGGAGTCGGAAGGTGAGTGATACATATGTCTAACACTATACCTATTTATCGAAGATGAGACAAAACAACGTATCGAGTAAGTACACACCTTGAAAGTATGTCCAGCATATTTTTGTTATGAAGCAATGAAACAGGCCGGACCCTCTTATGTGATAGAAGCGAAGTCGACTATGATAAGTCTGTGGCCGAGTCCATGAGAAGCTTGCTCCGCGAACAGGTTCATCTTTGATATCTTATGCGTCTTCGGGTTTGACGGAGGGCTGCAATTCAGTATGGAAGGCATCACGCACTTAGAGAAGATAATGTTGAGCAAACTATCAGTTTTCACTGTACGTACACGATGCAGCGCCATCTGCCGTAGCTTTTCCGAGTCTTCACATCTTCCTTCATGATCATCACGGCTCACGCGACCGTCAACATTGGTCGACACCGTGACGCGATGGCCACTCGACAGTATTTATGATCCTCCTCGAACATCAGGTCGCGATAGCTCAGCGTCCCTGGGCTTCGAGCTCAGTGGTACCCTACAGAAATAGCCTGAGACGCGCAAAAGCTGTGACACGTAATACAACGCACCTTCATTCGCCAAACGCAGCGCTAGAATGAACATCTGACTTGTTGTACGTCTCCATGCAAACTGCTTCATCCTCGTCATCTCCACTTAGACGCAAAGATGCGCCGAGGTTCCCTATCAGCTGACCAGAACGCGAGCTCGCTTGGATGTCGGCAGCGTAGCGTGACGATTGAACTTCGCTGAGTTGACTTGAAGTATAGTCGTCTCGCAGAGACAGGAGAAACCTGGAAATGAGTATGGACATCATGCTGAAGTTTACGGCATCAGCGTAGGCACAAAATCATGAGCTGGAGGAGACGCACGTATCTATGATGGCAGGCATGTTGTTCAAGGACTGTGTGCTTTATAAGCCAGAACGAGCGGAACTGGAGACCCGAACACTCACATCAAAAGGAATAGACATCATGCTGAGAATCTGGAGCGTCATCATAACACTGTAGCGCAAATGAATAACACCGTGACCACCTTGAGTAGAGTCACTTACAAGAAATGCATGGTTCCTGAGTTGTGAGTCGTGTTGACTAGTCAGTCATCATGGGCGTGTTCGACGAGGAGCAGCGCTCACCTTGACGAAGCAGTAAGTATGTGGGCCCTTTCTTCCCGCGAACTGCGTCTGAATTGTGTAGTCTCTTCTGCAGATTGACCGTCTTGGTCCAAGTCAACGAAGCGACGACGCATTCCGTAACTGCACTTGCGACACATCCGACAATGACTACCAGATCCTTTCAGCTACTTTGCTCGCATTAAATGATACCCGGTACATACAGCTGTAGAGCCTATGGTTAGAGGGAATGACATGCTTAGTGAGTCAGCCGAACTTACAAAAATTCGTCGCTGCTCATGTTCCAAATCTGAAAGTTGATGGTCGAGTATTGTCCGCATCCTGTGAGCGGGGGTGGAATGGACGAAAAAACCAGTGTCGTTATGTAAATCTGGAGCACGTCTATAAACAACCGTATCTTTTGTGAGCGTCGCGAACGAGATTCAGAACTCACAGAATCGCCAACGGGGTATATCATGCCAAGGACAAAGACCACAGCGGGTACGATCCAGCTCCTATTCCAGAGCGCAAACATACGGATCGATGCAAAGACTTGGATGCGTGGTCAATATCTCGGATTATTCTCATACAGGCCACCACACCTACCTGCAACGACTATGTACATGATAATGGTGCATACTTCGCTTGATCTCCATGTAATGACGCAACTATAGATGCCACTCTGTCAAAATATGTAGCGTGATTTCGCGAAAACCAACTCAACATCTGTATGTAAATCAGTTGCTTTCGTAACTTGAAAATCGGACAAGCAGCACGTACCTTGTCCGCTACATCTTCGTACTGATTGTACCACGACACGGCCTGAATCAGCCTGAGGCCTCGATTCAACATGACCACGTATCGATTGAGCAGGAACAGAAGCGTTACTAGAGACGTTTTGCGTCTCCATATTTTGTTGATTTCAAGAGGCAGAGTCAGAAGATACTCGTACAGAAAGAGAGCTGAGATGTAGGGTTAGTCGAGTACGATAGGACGTGAGCTTGTAGTGCCTCTGACCGGTGCTTGCGACTTCTATAAGTACAGAAATGTTGCTACGGGTCATTCAGTACAAACATGGGTAAATTCGGCGACGTACTTACACTGATTGAACGTAAGAGACAAAGTCGCTGACGTCACCGAATTCGGACATTTGGACTGCTCAACAGCCAGTAAGGTCCTTGGCAGGAGTCTGGCCTGCGTGTTTATATGAGTATAGGAAATATAATCAGATCGTTACTTTAGGCAGGGATAGGTTGTACCGGTGCACCTCCGATCTATCTGTAAAGACGTGGCCATGTCAAGATATGAAGGGACGTACTTTGACTGCTGCTACCATTGGATGCGCTGGGGACCTTGTGAGCGGAGAATCCTGATAGTGGTTGCTTTTTACATCGTGGCAGTCACCAGGGAGATACGAGATGCCAATCAGGTTGATATAAAATTGCGTCTCTGCGGAAGAGATGGCAGCTACGAACGGTAAAAGGAGATCGTGAGTGCGAGATGTGTACAACAATCAGATTTCAGAGATATTTTTGTCCTTCGGAACGAAGACCGCGAGGGTGGGCACGGTGCAAGTTCAACTCAATATCTAGTGCAATCAGAGAGCTGTCAGATGTTCGGCATGCTAGTGGACGTACGTGGAATTTGAGTAGGGCTATACTGTACTTTTACGACCGTAACAGGGGTCACGGGTCACGGTGAGCTCTCCGATGTTGCTATTTGGGCGCTTGTCACGGGTCACGGTGAGGGTATGTTGCTAAATTCTGGAGGGTCGGGACACCACCTGTCCCAGACCGTCACGAATTTTGCGGGCCTGCGGCGCCCAATGTTGCTAAATCAGCGGGTGTCACGGTCGCACCCCCCTCGATGTTGCTAAAAAATAACAACACAGGGTGTCACGGGTCACACCCCGCCCTGTTACGGTCGTAAAAGTACAGTACCGTGCGCTGTCTACATGGCCTTCGCGCAAGCGTCTTCGGAATTGAGCGTTATAATGTTTCGTATGACCCAGCTCATGCCAGCTCCAGCAGCTCCCTTACGTTTTAGATGTATCATTTGGGTCGTACAATTCAGGCTCGCTGAGCGACATACCTTAAATCATGGCCGTACTCCCCGATTGCTGCAGTATTCGAACGACGTCAGAAGGCTTCGACGCCACGTTTGGATCAAGGACCGCGGCTGACGCCATGCAGATGATAGGTTCAGTAAGGAGAGCGATCACTGGCCAATGGTAACCAGTGTATCTATGAGGTCTTTTGTGACTATATTCCGTCTTGGGCTTACTGGCCAACTTGAAGTTTGGTTTCAGCGCTTCTAGGCAACCATGACTGTGAACAAACAGAAGCAAATAAGTAGAAATAAGACGCGCTCAAGGCGGCTGTCATCTACAGTCACGGTCACGACTCGGATGATCCTCCAGATTCGCTATATTCAATGCATATGCATCGACGTCCCTCCGCCGTCAGTAATGAGGCTTTCTAGCTTGTATACCACGCGAATCGGAGGCGTTCGATCGGCAGTCTGTTCTGCCCCGCAATTATACTTCAACATCGATGACCTCACGACACAAACAGTCGAGAATACCGGTGAGTAAGAGAGTCCATGGAAGTTCTTTAGAGCAATCATGTTTATTTTATACACACCAGAGCTCTGTGACATATCTCGTGGAATTGCGCGTACTTGACAGACATGTGCAGATATGCTAATGGCGTGTACGTCCGTACAGACCGAATAACAGTAAAGCCTGCATAGCAAATTGTTTGCATTTCCTTGATTGAGGGAGTTTAGTCAAGCATCGACCAGTTTTCTGAGATATGGCCTTTAGGTACGCCCTACGCTCAGCATAAGCTATGCCTCGAAAAGCAGGAGTACTTTCATGCCCGGACATTTCTGACGTTATCAGTCCTAGGTGATGGACGAATTGTGCTCCTCCGCCAATTGAACCGAACGAGACGCCAAGAGCGTGTAGCCGGAGACGGAACTTGAGTTTCGATTGGACTAATGCTACCAGTAAGCATGTTCATTTATCAACATGCGCCGCGCACTCTTCTCCTGACCGGAACGCCTGCTTAGTAGAGCGCCGCTCGGTCAGCTTATAAAGTACTGTCTGCCTGAAACTTCTGAAGACCCTACGCTTCCTCCGTCACCTCATCCTCGACAGTGTTCAAACTTGATCGCTGTAAACCAATGTCAAAGGCGAACATTGGGTTGCTATACAGTCGTAATGATTTTGCGCCTCTCATGACAATGTCCGCGTGAGTAGGAGCGTTATTTACAGAGTGTCTATGCTGATTATCCAAATTCAGCGGCTGGACTGTCGCTAACGAGTCGGCCGCCATGAGTGCGCACCCATTGTCATTCACTTTGACCTTCACTCACTCGGCTCTGACAGCACTCACGTTGTATGAATATCTGCTTACGTTCTCGCAGGAGATAGAGTGCATATGGCAGCGGAGAAAAACCATAGTCTCAATCCTGTATCTTGCTAACCGGTACTCGTTAATAGCCTCCCGTGGGGTCAACATCGTCCAACTAGTACAATGGGGAGACATCAATTCGCGAACAGCGGACAGAGTAAGTCTCAATGAACACCCTTAATCACAATCAAAATCCAGCTGAATTCGAATGTAGATGTAAAGCGGCCTATTCTCCTTGATATTTGCTTACGAGTACTTAGTCAATTCATCCGGTAGCTGTACTGTAGCCTCGAGGCTCAGCGAAACGTTTTCGCTTGTGCTATACGCCTCAACCGCGAGTGAGTGCGACCATTTTATGTTCAATCTACAGGCTAATACTGTCATGCTCTCCGGATGTACTCCCTGCGACAGTACTGGTTATGATTCGCCTATATGTGGTTTCGAACAGGAACGTTTGGCTTTTGGTGGCTATCACGGCTCTTGGCGTTCTGTTTAGTACGGTCAACATCGTGAGTCCCCAAATTAGAGTCACATCACGTTGTTGGTCGGAGCTGACTGCATGAAGTTCAGTATTACTTCGCCACACTCAAATTTAACGCTCTTCAAGCACCATATACGGGATGCCAGGGGCAAACATCTTTGCACTTGTCGGGTGTGAACATCGTCATGGCTATGTAGGGTCTCGATCTCTCTCTCCTACGTTTATCATCCGTTGATAAGCTTTGCTAGATGTACGTCTCTTCTCTACCTCAAGATCGTGTCCTTCATACCTACCAAAAAGCCGACGTAGCCTTATTCAACATCGTTCACAGTGTTGTAGTTGAAAGTATTGTGGTGGCGGTCACCTGGATTAACACTCTGTGTATAATACGACTCACGAGAGAGGCAAGTTCAAGGAATCACAAAGGGGTCTCGTATCTTGTCCTCCGTGATGGTAAGTTTCGCGTATATTAAACAAATGACAATGTAACTCACTGGTCAATTTACGCCGTAGGTTCTGTATATTTCATGTAAGTCTGTTACATTACTTCCATTTTCACTACTTACCGTTTCTAATCGTACTCAGCACCTTGCTGTTGATGAACATTCTCAGCCTACTTGCATTTCGCGTCAAGGTTCGCTTGTTACCTAATTGCTACGAGTAAAGCCTCCGAGCTGACGCACCGGATGTCGCAGTTAATGAGCAACTCGTCGACTTACGTCGATACGTCAGTCACTTCTCCATCTATATAGACCCTGAAGCTAACCACGGAGTGGCTCAATACAGACTAAGTTCAATACTCATTTCGCGGTTCGTCCTCAATCTCAGAGACGGCAACGGACAATCGAGCGACCCCGATCGGACACTGCACATGTCACACCTGACAGACTTGCGTTTCTCTAGCGCACCTCACGGTCGTCTAGTGGGCAATCTTGGCCAGTCTCTATGTTTGGAGAACGGGATTGAGCTTGGAGATATGTCACGGACAGCGAGCGTTGCTTGACAATGTCTGCTCTGCGCTTCATTCTGTAACAAAAGAGAACCAACAATACAGAGCATGTATATATGATACTCAAGTGCGACTAATCATGTATTGAACAGGAATAGATCCAGTAATCGATGAACCTGCGTCCCCATACACCAGATTAGGCTAAATATGATGAAGAGTCTATTTCGTTGATCGTTTTAACAGGGTGATACGGAAGGTTAGCAGAATTGATATAAGGGTGTCCCGTCTTATCGACGCCACAGAGCGTTGCGGTTGCTCGATCACATTTCTGGACACCGTCATCTATTGCTTGGAATCACATTCCACCATACCAGACTCGCAGTTTACGGCAGGCCTTCTGCGTCTGCCAAAGATGAAATAGCCAAGGCTATAGTTCGGGTATAGGGGTAGTGTAGCTGCGAGACGCGTTCATGGGCCAAGCAACCATATAGCCTGGGGGTAATGAGTAAGCTTATATGCTGAGGACTTAGATCTTCGTAAATCTCCACTGTAGACCGCCCATAAGTTGGCCGCAAGAGGGGGCTCACGCAGCAGAGTGGCCAGAAGCCATCAAACGACACCAAAATCGTATGTGGCACGAGAAGGATCTCATGACCCATGCTGCGTAGATAGACAGCACTCGGGAGAAGGTCGTACGTGCAACCTCCACTATGTTCTCCGACCATCATCGTCCGAGGAGTGTCGGGACGAAGAGTTAACCCTGTCAAATATGAGCGACTATGAGGACTTTAATAGCCCGACTATCACTCTTTACACGTCTAAGAAGCATCACACAAACACATGAACCCGAAGAGCTGCATCCAAGGATAACACTTAGCTCACGGGTGTGACATCTGACTCCTACAGCAGTGATACGAGCTTGTCGTGTGCTTGAAGGATACGCCACTCCGATCGTCTATGTTTAGGTTCACGAACATCGCAACTCGAGCGTTTCTATTGCGACACTCGTAAGTCGGAAGCACTACTGGTACAGGCAAAGATAACACGTAGCTCACCTGGTTGTTGAACTCGGCCGAGGACACGACATCTCCCATTACATATGACCGCGAATTTTGCGACGTGCAGCCTCTCAACCAAGCACTCGCATCGAACAGGCATCCCCGTTCAGTGACCGTGTCGCTATCTATTAGTATGTCGCAGTGCCATCCAAGATAATGTTACACGATTCGAAGCGGCTCAACGTTGTTTGGCCGCAAGTTAATGAGCCAAACACAGTGATTCAGTAGCACGCACCCTAAGTCGTGTCGCCCAAGGCTACCGCGTAATTGTTGAAGGCCACTCTACAACAATCGAGGCGAATCAGCGACATGTATGCACATATAACAAGAAGCGACGACGTACCGTGACGAAGTCGGACTGACAAGACGAAGGTTGAGAACGAGCCGCGCACGGCGCGAAATCTCACTCCAGAGCGACCTCCATGTCACGTCGTTCAACGAAGTCCAAACACACGCACACGACGACGACGACGATGGATGGATGATATGTAGATTAATATTTTTGTCAAACTTTCTATGTATCATATACAAAGACTCAAAGCGTACGTATGTATATAAAGACTCAAAGAAAAGAAACACGTAAGTATACGTAAGAAGGGGTAAGGAAACGCAATGGCCAAACGTTCGTATGTAGGGTCATGACTATTAGGCGTGAACGCGTGAACAAACAAACATCAAAAACATCAAAGACGTCGTAGAAAATGAAGAAGAAAAGAAAAAACCGAACCAGAATAAAATCCGAATGCGATTACCCAACGAAGGTCCTCGAGCGAACCGTAACGAAGCCCACAAACCACGACGACGACGACCAGGGAAGAGGAGAGGCGACTCGAGACAGCACACATCCATGGGCCAGTGACTATCGGACGTTCAGTGAGGTAGCGGTAATGATGTGTAAACGGATAGTATTAGGAACGATAGACACCGGATGTAAGGAATAAAATGCAGGAGTCGACCGTCGGGTCGGGTATAGATACCATGTGTGTGACAAATAGGGGGGAAGGTGGTACAGGTTGTGGGTAGGTTTGCGTTGTGCTTGAAGTCTAATTATTCGTGAGGGGGTAACAACGTCTACGCGGTCGGTCGCGACGGGTGGCGGGCGAGCACGGAGCCCGTCTGCGCAGCCTGGATGCTCGAGAAGCGACGGAGCTCCTCGGGCTTGACCGAGACCTTTTGCCTGAAGCCGACACGGTTGGCGGCGCGACGAAGGAAGGAGACACGGTTGGAGTAGAGCGACTCGTGGATGGAGGCGGCGCGGGACTGGGTGCGGGTAATGGGGACACCGCTGACGGACTGCTGGGTCTCCTGGCGGAGGGTAGCCTCGTGGCGCTCACGGAGGTACTTGATGACAGTAGCCTTCATGGCGAACTTGATGAGATCCATGGGCAAGAACCAGACAATATCCTATAATAAGCATTAGGCGTTAGCGACATGTGATAGAACAGATTGAAGTAAGATAGACGTACCCAGATCCAGACAATACCGATCCAGCCACCCTCGACAGCCTCGATCTCAGTGAAGCCCCAGTTACCGTAAGCGGCAATGATGGAGGAGACGAGCTGGGCGATACAGAAGGCGACGAAGAGGGCGACGGAAGGACGCTCCATGAAGAAGAAGCCGTGCGAACGAGTAATGAAGATAAGTGCCTGCGAGATAATGGCGACTTGGAGGTAGACGACAGTGTGGAGCTTCTTGTCGTTGTGGTTGCCGGCGGCGGTGATGGCACCGTTGGAGAAGGTGACACCGAAGGCGCGATGGAACCAGTCGGTACGGATGGCGACGGCGACGAGGGCGATGGTGGAGAGGGTGAGGTACAGACCGTAGGCAACGGCGTACGCGAAAATCTCAGCCAAGTTCCAGCTATCGGGCTCCATGGAGGGCAAGACACGGTCGACAGAGAGAGTCATGATGGTACCGTCGTTGAGAAGGGCGATAACCAGGACCATGAAGGGAGGGAAGTCGAACTTGAAGGCGAAGGCGAGGATGGAGAAGCAGACGACGATACGGATGGTGACGGCGCAAGCGTAGATGGAGTAGTTACGCATACGCTGGAAGATGACACGGGATCCGCGAATGGCGTGGACGATGGTAGACAGACCGGGTTCAGTGAGCACGATATCGGCGGCACCACGAGCAGCGTCAGTGGCACCCTCGACGGCGATACCGACGTTGGCACGAGAGAGAGCGGGAGCGTCGTTGGCACCGTCACCAGTCATGGCGCACAAGTGACCGAGACCCTGGAGACGCTTGACGATTTCGTACTTGTGCTCGGGGAAGACACCAGCGAAACCGTCAGCGTCGAGGATCATCTCGTCGAGGGTGTTGAAGCGACCTCCGGGCTCGGGTCCGTCCTTGAGCACCTTAGCGGGGTACATGTGGTCACCGAGGCCAAGACGACGGCCAGTCTCCTTTGCGATAGCGAGCTGATCACCAGTAACCATCTTGACCTTGACACCGAGAGCCATGGCGTCGTCGATGGTCTGCTTGGTATCGTCACGAGGGGGATCGAAGATGGACAGGAGACCGATAAGTTCGAAGCCGTTACCCTCAGCCTCATGGTCGTCACCGTCAACCTCCTCGTATGCGACAGCGAGGGCACGGAGACCACGGGAGGCGAACTCCTCGACATCAGCCTCAAGACGGTTCTCGAGGTCCTCAGTCTTGTTACGGGTGCAGAGTTCGATGATGATACCGGTCATACCCTTGGTGACACGCTTAAGCTTGCCAGTAGCCTCCTCGCGGTACGTGATCTCGGTACGCTTGTCGACGGGGTTGAAGGGCTTGAAGTCGAGCAGCTTAATGCCGGCACGAGCGCGAGCGGGATCACCGATGGAGCCAACGACACACTGGTCAATAGCGTCCTGGTTCTCGGTACGGGAGGCGTAGGCAGCGAGCAGGATAACGTCGTCCTGAGAGAAGGAGGCGTAGGTCTTAAGAGTGGTCTTATCGATGGTAAGCTTGTTGGTGGTGAGGGTACCAGTCTTGTCGGAGCAAAGAATGGTGACGGCGGCAAGCTCCTCGATAGCGGTAATACGGGTGACGATGGCCTTGTACTTGGCGAGCTGCTGAGCACCGACGGCGAGAGTGACGGACAAGACAGTGGGCATGGCAATGGGGATACCACCGATCAAAAGGACCAGGATATCGTTGATGCCACGACGGTAGTGGTAACGGAAGCCGGCGTACAAGCAGAAGATCTCGGCGACGATGAAGATACCAATGACGACAAGACAGAAGGAACCGATCTGAGCGAGAATCTTCTGCAAGTGACCGGTGGTGTCGTCGTCCTGACCGACGAGCGAGGCAGCACGACCGAAGAAAGTGTTGGCACCAGTGGAGATGACAACACCCTCAGCCTCACCCTGCTTGCAAGTAGAACCGCTGAAGAGATACGTTAGCACGCATACAAACGTGCAGATAATGAAGTAAACTTACGAGAAGCACTGGTCACCGAGTTTCTTGCTCTGAGGGAGCGATTCACCAGTGAGAGCAGCCTGATCAATGGAGACGTTGACAGCCTCGACGAGACGGCAGTCAGCGGGGACGATGTCACCAATCTTGAAGGCGATAATGTCACCGGGGACGAGGTCGGCGGACTCGATTTCGGACCAGGTGCCGTTACGCTTGACCTTGGCTTTGGGAGCGAGCGAGTCCATGAGAGCCTTGACGGCGTTACCGGCGTTACGTTCCTCGTAGAAACCGATGGCGGAGTTGATGAGCAAAAGGAGGACGATACCGACGAAATCCTGCCAATCCGGAGGCATGTGCTCTCCGTTGGACAGGACGATGGCGACGAGAGCGGCGGCTTCCATGACCCACGAAAGCGGGTTCCACATGAAACCAAGGAACTGTAAAGGCACCGAGGCGTTAGTTGAATTTGTTTGACGCGCCAGAAATAGAACGCGGCTGACGTCAAGGGACTGCCAGCGCGCGCCGCGAGGAACGTACCTGGAGGAAAGCATTCTGTTCTTCTTGCTCAAGACGGTTGGGACCAAATAATTCGAGACGGCGGGTAGCTTCGGCAGAGTCGAGACCTGCATCGGTGCACTGCAGGAGCTTGAAGACATCGTCGACGACGATAGTCTCCAAGTCGACCTTGTCCTTGTCATACAAGTCCTCAGCGCGAAGTTGAATCTGAGACATGTCAACCTTCGCGTCTGTATGGGAGAGAACGTGTTAGCCCCTCGAGAGGAGGGTGAGACTGAGAATAAAACTTACGAGTCGCTTTTTCCTCTTCATGACCGAAATCCTTGTACTCCCTCTTCCTCTTCACAGGCTCAGCGTCCGGGGCGGGGGCCTCGGCGGGGGGCTTCTCATTGGTAGGCTCCTGGGGAGGAGGGGCCTTCTCGTTTGTGTCGGACATGCTGTGACGAAAAACCGGGAGAGTGGTGTTGAGGAGGTTTTGCGACGATGGACGTCTGGGAAAGGGTTGCTAGAAGAACACCCGTGAGGGGTTTCTGCTACGTTCGGTTGCTCGAAGAGCGAAGGGGGCTGAGACGAGCAGCAATGCAGGGGCGGGATGGATGGAGGAAGAGGGACGAGGAGAAAGTCGTCGACAGCCAACTCCCCCGGTTTATATTCGCCCTTCCGATCCATCAAAACTGGGACAAACAGAGCCAAGCACCCGTTCGGGCGTCAGCCTCCCGCGCCCAAAAATTAACCATTTTTTTTCATCCGTGCGGCATATCGGACCAAAGCTGCCGATGCCGATGCCGGCTATTCTTGGACGAGATTGGTGACCAAATCGCCTGCCTCGTCCGACGACCAGTTCCTATCCGTTCCTACTCCCCCAAGTGCCCTGCAGTTATACGACCATGCACTAGACACGCCTCCTGTAGACACTGTGTATCTGCGGGGTTTCCGTCTTTGTAGTGCGCTCTAACCCCGGACTCACACACCTCCTCCTATCCACAAGCGGAAATATCGTCCATTCCCACCCCGCATTCCAGATACGTTAACGTACAGCTCGTCTCAAACCACCCTCAATCATCGTATGCACAACTTTACGCCAGCCCGGGTCTCTCCATCATCGCCATCAGGAATACCACTGATGGCGATGTCCCCCTCCTTCTGCTTCTCGCGTGGGCTTGGAAGTTGGTAGCCTGTTGGCATCCCCGTCAACAGTATCATACGTTTCATACATAAATAATTGCCTTTATCGTCGTCGTACTGTGTGCTCTGCTCGCCGTCTCCGCCCAATGAGCTGTCATGTCCATGTCGTCAATCAACGTCCGCATATCTCGCAGGGCTCGTCTGTCACTGTCATTCATCCATCTCACCACAGCAGTGTTAGTAGCCCACCCATCGACATCTCGCATCTAATCTCAGCCAATAAAGAGTATCGTGTGCATCCTCGTACTTACATCCAATGAAAGCCCTCCCGTAGCTATCCTTCCGTTCCCTACACATACCGGATTACCCTCTCACTTCTCCAATCCCCGGCCTCTTACATCCCTCCACCGATAGTCCACCGCCCATCTGTCACCGCTAAACGTTAGACACTCACCTCGTCTTCATCGTCATCGTTTCGCAGCCTCATTATGCCGCATATCCCGCCCGCAAAGTCCGTACTGTACTTATTTACCCTCGTCCAATTCGTCGGCGGCCACCACCACAAATCAGCCAATAGCACCCGCGCGCCCCATCAATAGCATACATCATAATCATCAAAATCCCTCCATACCATCTCGTCGTTGTTCGTATGTTCACTACACTACTACTACTGTCTATGCTCGAGTCGGTGCTTGTCATCCCACGAACTCGAAGGAAGTAAGTAAATGCGATATGTATACAGTATGTGAAACAGCTCTCGACGTCGATGTCCAATCCAACACGAATTGAAATCCCTGTTTCTCAAGCATCGAGTTATACCCTAACTGACCTACACATCGAGCTTGAAGCCTGAGGCTGTGCGACCTCGTCGTTATGTCACATACATACCCCACACCGACCTCTGGCGACCCTCGACTCTCCGAATTCCGGTAAGTAAATGGTATGTAACTCGTTGCTGCGCACAAGCTCAGACACCTCTGTCGAATGCAGCTGCCCAGTGCCCAGCAAACCACGAATATAGTAGCTAACCGAATCAGAGCAAATAGAAAAGCGACTTCGAGCTTCTCATAGGCTTGGCCTACCTCGCTTCGGAGCCAACCACGACCCACGGACGGTTGCCAAGCATCTCACGTCGTAGCGTAACAACCGAGCAACTTGACTTCCACTTCCTTTCTTAGCATCTTTCCATCGTTCACATACGCCACGTCGAGAGCTTCGGACCCTCCATGTGTGTGTCGCGTGGTTTGGTTTGGATACTGTAACGGTGAGGTGAGTCGATACCACTGGCACTAGGAACTCTGAACGAACGTCATTCTCCTTCGTATACACATCAGTCTTGAAGAATACATACTCAGTGCGTGCACTCGCGACTAGGTACATATTCTAACTCTCACACCAATCTCAATTTCACCCTATGTGTTAATCTCAGCCTGTACGCAAATCCCCCTCATATCACATTGTAAGCTTCCATAGCGACCGAGTACACCGTATTGTCGTGTGCACTCGACAGAAGCAGTTAAAAGTCAGGCTCATGTAGACCTCGAGGCTTGATACTTAGGGTTGCAAGCTTACAAGTTTGAGCTTCTCCTCACGTAGGCATATGCTAGGTACGCTCATGTAATTGTACCTCGTTACACCCGTTCATGCTATGTGCTTCTAAGTCTTATCTAATAAGATAGGTACAGTATGCTCGCGATAGGTACGCTCAAGTTATTGTACCTCGTTACACCCGTTTGGGTGTGCAATTCTTATCGACGAGGTGACTAAGTGGTCGGAATGCTTAGGGCTAATGTGCTCAAGCTCATGGTGATGTACGAGTCCTTCCGAGGTTGCACGCATAGTAAGTGTCCTCGCGGGGGATCTGGTCTCCATGAGAGCACGAACAACGACTACCAGTACGCATTCGTGTCGCTGAGAACATTACAGTAACAGCATAGAAACTTGATGTGTGTCAGTGAAGCCAGATAGACTCGAGTGACGCCACTGCCAGTGGACGATTTGCGAAGTAAGCACTCCGCTCGAGATCAGCCTGCTCATTCACGATACAATTCACTTCACATAGTGGGTACGGTACATGATGCAAACATGTTCATGTACGTGCATGTTCACATACATCTCACCTCTGCAATCACAGTCACATTAAGTAGGTATTAGCTATCGAGCATCGAGTATTGATCATCTGTGGCCACCGCCATCACACCGACATCCAGCCACCGTACTAGTCAAACAGATAGATAGATCTCATGTCAATGTTCGATTGGGTACTACTTTATGTATATCTGGATTGATGATACACAGCCTCGTTATGAAAAAGAAAAGTGACATTTGTTAATCGAGCTACCAAGTAACCTTCGCGGGTCTGTCCAGCGTCGACGTCCGAGGTACCCGCTGTGTCTATAATCTATCATAAGTACATCGACGTTCGACGAGGCGTATAAGTTAAGCCTCTTCGTCACCTACGTTCAGGACGTTACGACGCACGACACTCGTACTTGGCTCTATCACCCGAATACCGTCCCGTCGACCGACGGATAACATCGAAGCCAACAGAAGGAAGGAAGGAATGAGTGGAATAGAGCAAAATAGAATTCGCAAAGAATCTAGAGAAGGCGGAAGAGAAAGAGAACTCTGCTCACCAATGTTCATCATGAACAACACTCAACGGAAGAGATGGACGTCGAGGTCGAGTCCCCGGGCAACTCTATCAGCTCGTCAGATTAGATCTCTAGTCTAGAGAACGGAGGCAGAGGAGGAGGGTAAGGGCGGAATGTTCAGGATGAACTTTGTCGTGTCTTAGAGATCTTCTGGATTTCTGTCATGTTACGACTATGCTGAACTCACTACGAGAGGCGAATTTCATAGCACAGACGCACTTGCAGATACGTTGATACAATATAGTTGGATGACTGACCCATCCATGCCCGCTCGTGAGCGTATACGTTGAAGAGAATCGGCCTCCGTGAGTGTCACAGCGCACTGGCTATTTGCTGGCTATTTTAAGACCGTCATGTCTAGATAAGCAACGCGGTAAAAGAAGGAGGGCAGAGATGACCTGAATGAATTGAGTAGCACTTGTACGTACTTACACAGCTGCTGCTCATTCGGAATTAGAGCTTTCGACGTCATCGTCTGCCTGGTCGTGTCGAAGCTGGAGAGGTGTGCAGAAAACTGCCTGATACGCGCTTATGAGCACAAGGAGCCGCATTCTTGTTTGTGTACGAACCGAGGAACTTACCTCTGTAATCGAGGAGATACAGCGCAATAGAACCAGAGATATCTGATAGCATATGTCAGCTTTACCCCGCATTCGAAGCTTCGACTATCGAGGCCTCTACATGAGCCGTAGGATCACTCGTCCGCTCTAAAATCGAAGTAAAGCCGGCACGTACGTCAAAAGGTGCCATGAGTGCTGAATATATTGAACACGTTTTTCGTGAGTTGAGTACGGTCCCGCGTCGCGATCGCTGACCAATGATGAGAATCGAATACCCATATCTTGCGCGCCGGATAGAGGGTGGCCACATGTCAAGGCCATTTAGTGACCGGGAGTTTGTATTGACGATGACAACTCCGCTATCGATTCCTAAAATAGGCAGTCATACGAGCAAGCCCACGTTGTGCCCGTTCGCCGGTCTACTCTTCCGACTTTGCCAAGTAAACCGGAGGTGTTATTAGGTGTTATTCGCCGAAGAGGGATAAGCAGCAGTGGAATTGCAAAGAACGTCGGCGTAGAACGCACGACGAAAGAGGAAAGGATAAGTTGAGGGTGCCATGCTGGGCAATTCGGATATACAAGCACGCAGGAATCGGGTTTCGGCTGGACGTCGTCCATCGCGTGGGTGCCTATGCACATGCCGAGCCGATAACTGCTACCGCCTCTCACCGTCTCCTGAAGATAGCACGTCCAGCAACGTCGTGCTCATAGCGTGTAGGTCGTCGTTGAGTTATATAGTGCGCAGCGTTCGATGGAGGTCGTGGAGAAGGATGAGAAAATGAAAAGGACATATGCGGCGGCCGCACATCTGGGGACGATCTGATAGTTGTCTGGATGATCTTCTGTGCGCTTCTGACTTCTTGCGTTCTGATCCCCTGGACCACCCGCTGAGCCTGCCGAAGCCGGCCGCGGCACATAAAAGGGCATTTATCAACGGTATCCATATTCGTCCAACTATCGGACCAATATTTGCGGACGACGATTGGCCGAGAGGGATTACGCCGGGCGACATCAGGACAGAAGATCTTGATCTGGGCAATGTTGGTATGACGAGGGGTGGGCGGCTAGACAAGAGGTGGTTGATGTTGAGATGGCCGATGGTTCCGAGTCGATCGGGTGCCATCGTCGCGGTTGTACGGGCTCTGGATATTGGAAGATTGTCAGCAGATGTGTATAAAGAGGCGTGCTCACCGGGTGCACCCCGTCGGACGTCGTTATCCGTCGGACAACACGCCTGCATCCAAGCCATACAACTACTGCCGTATGTTCCTGGCCATGTCAACATATCTTGTCCATCCACGGCTCCCCGCCACTATCCACCGCTGTCCGACGTCCAACAGCCAACAGTGAGCGTGATCGATCGTGGCGGCGAGCGGCACACTCTCTCGCTCAACTTGGCAATGCGCGATCCCTCCGCCTCTTCTCATCCAACAACCGTCCGAGTCCTCCCACTAATGCTCTCAAAGCTCTAGACATTCCTCGGTGCGCTAACTGACACCTAGAAAGTCGTGTGACCATCCCGCTGACATTAACTTTCTGGTAGTGACGTCCTTTTTCGCTCATCCCATCTTCGGTCGGAGGACTGGGCCAGCGTGCGACTGTGTTCAAAAGGCTCGGATAGGGCGTGGACCTGCACGGGCACCACCGTGAGACCAGGCCTTTCCACCACTCCCTCAGCGCCACAGGACTAGTGCATACTGCACGGCTACCAAGCCCCGTGTAAGTACAAGGTAAGAAAGGAGGTGCGTCTTTCTCCGTCGTGTGTACAATCCGACGTGGAGTGAGTAAGACTTCCTTCTTATTTGCGCTCTGGGAATGCTAATACCTGATACCGCAGCAGATAATCTCACAAACTGAAGTCGTCCCAGCGCTCTCGAGCTTCTTGCAACTGCAGAGTACGTTCGGAATGTTTGACTGTGATATAGGGGCTGCAGTACAGGGCCACAGCTGGACTATTCGAAATACCCCACGTTGTGGAGAACGCACGTTTACTACGCGCTCAATTCGCAATATTCTGGGTGAGGTCGAGGTCGGTCGGGCACAGGTGAGTGGAGCTATACATTCAGAATGTGTTTATGCTTTAACGAATCGGCCGTTTCGTATTATGTTAGTGCGGCCACGTTAAACCCAGACATCAACGTTCGGCCGTGGTCTTTCTGGCTCGTTACAACCAACTTTGAGGGTATACTCACGTCGATGTTCAAGCTTCAAGCTTCAAGGAGGGCGCTATGCAGAACTGATCTACGGAACACCCCACATTCACTCCACTCGGCGAACGGACGACCTCTACGAGACCCCTTCAAGCGGGGAGCGCATATACTGTACTCTCAGCAACGTGCAATCGACGTCTTCTCATTTCTCCCCCACGCTGCGACGCAGAGCTTAACTCGTCTTGCCCCACGCCCAAGCTCGAAAGGCGCTCTAGGCTATTAGGTGGTCTCAGTCCGGTCCTCCGTCCTCGATCTGAGAGTGAATCCGTCGTCGTCGTATTGCAAGCAGCCTCACCGAGCACGTCAGACTTCCCAATTGCCACGGTCCAGTTCTGGACGCCCGAGAATATCGACCGCGGCTGAGGCTGACGTCGACAGAGCTCGGATGGACGATGCTTCAAGCCTCCTCGGTCCAGTCATGGAATCTGCCAACGTTTTCTGTCTCCGGCGGCGAGTGTTTGCCCTACTTCGCAGGTGAAGATTGGTTCCTTGGCAGCGAAGTTCCCTCGCTCAGTGGTCGGTAAGTAATTCTACACTCACGACAATCCTCTGCACTCTACGCCTGCGTTTAACTCGAGGCTCATGTATCTACAAGCCTTTCTATGCTAATGAAATAATGTCAATCTCATCTGCCTTCTACACTCTTCATCTTCGTCATGACTGTACATCGTCCAGCCCACACCGAGCACCCATCTAGAGTTCGCACCTTCAAGCTCTCGACGTCGAACCTCGATGACACTTCGACCGCGAAAATGAATTCGAACGTCAAGATTGAGCTGATTGAGATCGATCTGGAGAGATAAGGACGAGGGGATGAACGGAAGATGAGTTATCTAGGCGCTGAGATTGGACGCGGTCATGTGACGCTTCTGTGGGGAGCGGAACGCGTTCTGCATGTACACTGCGACCTTACGCGTCGTGACGATTATGTTGAAGTTTAGAAATAAGAGTTTACTGATAACGGTGGTCATTCTATATGTTTATCACGTTGTATACAATGGATAGATTACTTATTCCCACTCCTCATCGCCTTCAATCTGCACGATCGCCCCAATATTCCCTACGAGCCTTTCCGACGTCGCAGGAGCATCGAATTGGATCTCTGCAAGCTGTAGACTGGAATCGTGTGAATCGGACGACTTTCCGTCGCGGAGGTTGAGGATGAATCGCGAAATGAGAATCGAGCTTAATCTGTTGGGCTAGTCAGCCGATCTGTCGTACTGAGGAGGCTGGGCCACTAGCGATGATACTTATAATGAAAACGTACGTATCGATGAGCGGTGGCACTTGACTGAACGTCTACAGAGTTAAATTGCAACTTTAGGCGGTCGTATTTGGGTGCGTATTGGACGGAACGTACCAAGGTGAATATTGATAGCAAGCTCAATGTGTTGAGGAGCAGTAACGACCTAAGGAAACAGCAATGAATATTGTCCTACTAGTACTCAACGTTGAAGTTGGCTCACACGAAGTATACAGAGCCTAGAACAATCAATATATGAGTTAAAATAGTTCTCCCAGTCGCAAAGGAACGATAGTTTACCGTCACGAAGCATGAGGTAGGAAATTCCTCTAGAATGATTCGGGTACGTCCTTCGCAGAACTCTCAGGATACTAAACGTCCTTCTCCAAGTTACGGCGAGCACGATACACTCAAATAGCATACTGAGGATAGTACTGAATATAGCTGGCATGCGTCGACAATCAGAGCTTTGGAGTCAATTAAGTAATAGGGGAGGAACGCAGGACGTACACCTGTACAAGTCTGTTAGCGAGAGGTAAAACTGGCCCATAAAGAGGACTCACAGGGATTTGGTAATGTCTGCATTGTGGAGCTTCCAAGTGCTACGTTGTCCACATCCCGCCTGCGGAGATGACAGAGCGTAGAACTTGAGTGTCGTGAAATAGTACTGTATGCACGCGTCCGTGATGAGCTCCAGCGAGCACGCCGAGGATCTCAGGAGATCTTACAACATAGACAACAGGGTATACGGACCCCAGGAATAAACCGCCTAGTAGGAGCTTCAGGTTTACGTTTGAGATCGCGTATAGACGCAGTGCGGAGAGTACTTTCAAAAAGAGGGTCGTTGGTACGATTTGACGTGAGACGTCAGGAAGGACTCACATGCAAGGGATATATACAATACGAGCCAGAACGCTTCGACGAACCTCGAGAGGATGGTACATCTATAAGATAAGGGAGTTAGTGGCTATACGCGTATCCTAGAGAGTATGGCTACAAACGTCTGTACAAGTGAACGACGTTAACTACCAATCGAACCCTGTGCTATCTGACTCACCCTGTCGATCGGCACGGTGCACGTGTATCCTGTGCTACTATCCCAAGAGACGAACCGGGCGATACTGAACCCTTGCATGAATATGATAGAGTAACGGTTGACGAAGAAGAGTATCGTCGCCATAGATGTTCTTCTCTGCCATACGTGTTCAACTTCTTGCGACAGAGTCAAGATGTACTCGTAAACCAGAAGGGCTGTAATAGATTAGAAACGTACATGGTGCTTAACTAATACTCACCAATACTTGCACACTCTGTACCGAAGGTTCTGTCTCTATGATTCCAAGTTGAGCGTGGCTTCTGTGAATGATAGATAAATGATGCGTACGTAGTCATCTGCATCGTCGAAGTCGCCGAGTACTTTGGTCAGACAGGGCCTAGTGCCACAAGGTCAGTATAAGTAATGGGGCAAGGTAGTGAGCGGTAGCAAAAGAGAGAATGTGAGATGCGCTTCGAGAACGTGTTATATACGCACCAGTTTCGGCGTCCAAGATAACGTTTGCCTATGTGCCCCGTACTTGATCACAGACCCTACATGTGCGCTTTGGAACAACAAATATTTGCGCTACGATCATGGCAATGAACTTCACAGGATAGCACCGAGTCCTCGATTATGTATATTGCTGTGCTGGGTTCGGGAGTCGGTCAACGCAGGCACTGGCACAAAGTTAGTACAAGTCAGTGCATATTGTGATCTGTATGAAACGAATGCTAACCACATTCTCGTACAGGTACAGTCTACTTGGTAATGGTGTCGAAGTCGCCCAAGTTTCCTGATGCGAGGATAATTGTAGCGCGCTTCTCTTGCACGTTAGCTACTGGAGCCTATCAATCATGCAATTTCTCTAGTGATACCTGAAATCGCCAACTGAGCCCCTTGTCATCAGATAAGGGCGAAGAGATATGAGACTCACCTGAACGGCAGATACCGTTTTCATTGATTCATATACAAGTGCGATGTTGGTGGCGTAAGATAAACAGTCAGGATAAACAGCTGAATATGATCATCATGGAGTGGGGTTGTGTAAAGTTACGTTCATGGTGATACCCATCGTCACCTTGATAAATACACTACCAATGAAGCCTGTGCTCACTGATCGAGTGCTGGGTGTGGTACACGACGGCTATTGAGAGCAAAAGTACTGTATAATTCAGCATATACGAACGCCAGATTACTTACTCCTACTCCTCATCGCCTTCGACATGCACCGTGGCACCGATATTCCCTGCGAGCCTTTCCGATGTGGTAGGAGCCTCGAATCGGATCTCTGAAAAAGATGTACTGGATTCGTGAGGATAGAACGGCTTGCCATCGCGCAGGTTAAGGATGAGTCGCGACATGAGAATCGAGATTAACCTGTCTGGCTGGTCAGCATACCCATCACTGCAATATCTAGTGGTGGCGCGAAAGCGTACGTATCGATGAGCTTTGACACTTCACTGAACGCCTATAAGATGCCACTTTAAGCGGACGTATGTGCTGGCGTAAGTAGTGGGCGTGACTGACCGCGCTGAATATCGATAATAAGCTCAATATGTTGAGGAGCAGTAATGACCTAAAGAAACAGCGATGAATGAAAATTGAGGTTTAGCTTTGACCTAAATCCAAAATGGCTCACACAAAGTATAAAGAGCCTGAAGCACATAACATGTAAGCTGAATATTATCTATACTCTGGAAGAGACAGCACTTTACCGTCGCGGAACATGAGATAGGAAACTCCTCCGGAATACGCCGGTTCTGTCCTTCGCAAGACTCGTAGTGTGCCGAATGTCCTTATCCAAGTAACGACGAGCACGATGCCCTCGAATAGCATGCAGACGATAGTGTTAAATATAGCTGGCATACGTCCATAATCAGAGCTTTCAGAGGCCAGAGAGAAAGAACACAAGACGTACACCTATACGAGTCCATCAGCAAGAGACATCACCAGCCCCTAAAGCAGTGGACATACATGGACTCGGTAACGTTTATATTGTGGAGCTCCAACGTACTACGTTGGCCGCATCCAGTGTGCGGGGAGGGAAGGGCGTAGAACTTGAGCGTCGTGAAGTAGTACTGTACACATTTATGAGTGTCAAAACCGTGATTAAAGTCATGGAGAAGCTGACCGTGTTGACGATGGGGTAAGCCAGTCCGAGTAATAGAACAACGATTAGGGGCTTGAGGTTTCCGTTGGAAACTGCGCATAGGCGGAGCGCAGAAATTACTATGGCAAGGAAGGTGGACCGCTGACATGTGCAGTAGAGTTGACGGGAGACTTCTGGTAGACTTACACAAGACTGTGATGTCAAATACGATCAAGAACGCCTCGATGAACCTCGATAGAACAGTACATCTATGGCACATTGAGGTCAGGATCTACTTGGTTTCTGTTACAATGAGATACCGACATCTGATATTGTACATCAGTAAGCTCGACGATGTACCAAGAGTGGCGTGACTCGTTGACTCACCCTATCGGCCATAAATTCCGGCTCGGATGAGCCGCCCAAAGACACAAGTTGTACGACACTAAACCCTCGGATGAGGACAATGGAGTAACGATTGATGAAGAAGAGAATCGTGATCATAGACGTTCTCCGCCGCCATATGTGTTCGACTTCTTGAGGTAGAGTCAAGAAATAATCGTAAACGAGGAGGGCTAAAATAGGCGAAGTTTCAGAAACATGCAAAAGTAGCGTACATCCAGTATTCACCTGTAGTTGTACACTCTGTCCCAATACCAGTGCGATCTCTGACCCGTTAGTATGAGTATGCACTCACACGAGAGCGGATAACCAGGGCCTACATTATCATCCACATCACCGACACGGGGGTCACAGACTACTTTGTCCACTAGCAAACAGACCTTAGTGACGCGATGGTAGAGAACAGAGACAGAACAGCGAGCATCGAGTGCGTGTCGAGTGCGTGTCTTGTATGAAAAAGCAGCCCAGCGTCCAGGAAAGCGTTTACTTTTGCGCCCTAAGCTTGATCATATAGTCTATACTGCCTTGGATGATGACGAACATTTGTTCTTCGCCAATGGTCGGCGCCCAAATCATTGCAATGGGCGTGCAACGTGATAGCCCGGGGTTCTAGATTATGCGTATTGCCGTGCTGAGCTCAGGCTCGTGCGCCAGTCAATGCTAGCACAGTGCACTGAGCGCGGAAGCTTCTGTGTTCTGTCTGCATGACTAGTAAGAACCAGTGAATATTAACATCGTGAGCTTTGTGAAACAAAGGCCTCTAGCAATGAGCGCCATCCAAGACGTCACATACGGTAGATTACCAAAGCTCGTAGCATTGGCTACCAGATCCGTTCAACTCGGTGACGATATCGAAGTTACCGGTTTCTTAATACGAGTAGTATAACGCGCTTCTCCATCCAACTTCTCCGGCGATACTTGTAGACCGGGAACTGCCCCAAACAAACTCCTCGTCGTCAGATGAAGGCAAAGATGTGGGGTGAGACTCACATTAACGGTACGCATCGTTTCTATTGGTTCACATACAAGCGCGATATTGGTGGGAAAATATACAGCCAGGCTAGAAGAGCTGAGCAAATTAAACTCCAGACCTACTCACCCTGGACACCATCTCTGATTCGCCTTACTGATACGCTCGACCAGGCGGTCATAGATAGACAAGCGATGACTATGGGAGGGCGAGGAGGCGGTGTATTCGTCTATCGGACACTGTTGTGCTGTTGAACTGTTCTAGCCTTCTAGCATCGAATTCTGCGCACATGTTGCCTGAATGTGCAATCCATTGCGTACAAACCTATACAGGGAATATGGAGAACTGTCCCTTTGGAGTGTGCAGGTTTCCGTCTACCAGCGACGCAACCGATATCCGATGAAGTAAAGAATCGTCTTCAGACATATCCTCTTGGCCCCTTTCACTACATTCCCCGTCTTCATCTTCGTCGCAGCAGAGTCGAAGGGAAGCGCCAAGATTTCCTATGAGTCGGCTTGACCGCGGAGTGGCGAAGGAAACGCTCGTAGTATGCGACAGATACAGTGGTCGGTCGGTGTAAGCTTTGCCCTCAGTCTTGTGATCGTTCCGCAAGGCTAGAATGAACCTGGATACGAGGATGGACATCAATCTAAAGAGTAATTTAGATCAGAGGACGTTTTGTTTCAGATGTGAGAGACAAACGTGTCTGTTATGCTGGGGATATCGTTCAGCATCTGCAAGTCTCGCGTCAACATCATAAGATTATTTGTCACGTATTTACAATAGCTCACCTCAAACTGATTTGACTTTCCCATCAAGCCTAGGACGTCCAAGAACATCAACGAGCTTGCGGGCAGGTTAGCGAGATGGGCAGAGGGACGCAGCGTTTCCAGCTAATGCTTACATGAAGTGTATAATCCCTGTTCAGAATTATTTATTAAATTGAAGAGAGGAGGGGTTTTAAACTGATTCGTACCATGACGCCATAGTAGGCGTAATCTTCCGTCCGATTCTTGACCAATGCTGCGGAGAGATTGACGGATATGTGTGATCCTTATATAGGTGAGCACAATGACGACGCTCTCAAAGGCCGCGTGAGCGATGATACCGCAGACATCTGCCCGGTTGAGATCAGATGTATGTTGGGCCATGGGAGCTAGCAATTGCAAACATACCGCTATGCCACACATATTAGCATCAGTTACGGTTTGATGTAATATGGTCTGCTTACAAGACTGCCGTAGTGTCCATACCCTGGATGACCAGGTCAGAATGTTGCCCGCATCCAACCATCGGTGGTGGGAAGGCTAGGAATTCGAGCGTCGATGTGTAGTACTAGAGAAGAAACAATGAGCTAGCCGAGCAGGACTCTTCCAAATTGAGGCGTACGGTGATGATCAGTGGCCGTATTAAGCCAAGCGCCAACACAGCGACAAGCATCTTGCGGTCACCACCCCATATAGCAAACATACGGATGGCGGCGAATACTTTGAAAAAATGGGTCAAACTTCTGCAAGCTGATATGCTGAGAATAAGCAGTACCTGCAACGATGGTGTAAACCAGAATGGAACACGCATCACTGAAGCGCCATGCAACATTGCAGCTGGAAAACGGACGTTAGGTTGATCGCGCGGCCGCTTACCAGTGAAACACGGTACTCAACATCTAAAATCACATATAAACAAACAGTTGGCACAGGCTATAAGCTAGCAACATACCTTGTTTGCTGTGACTTCGAAGTAGCCTTGCCACGATACTACTTGCACCATCCGAAGACCGCGGTTCGTCAGGAACGCGTACCGGTTGATAAGAAAGAGAACCGTTGCCGTAGAAAACCGCCGTCTCCAAATGCACTCTATCTCCCGCTGCAACGTCAGGGCGTATTCATATAGGAACAGAGCTGGAGAGCAGTTCTTTAGCATCACCCGGCGATTATGGAGGATACATATGACATACCGGTGCTTGCAACTTCAACCACCACAATGACGTTGCTGCAATGTGGGGTCAGCTAGAAAATATACGCGTGACGAATTGCTTACACCGCTTCCCAGTAAGATACGAAGTCTTGAAAATCGTCCAGCGAAACAGACATCTTGGCCGCTCAGCAGCCAGTGGGCGATACGACAGTTGCAAGCAGCTGTATTGCTCTGCATATAGGGAGTGTGGAGTTTACTTTACCTCATGGATGAAGAACATCAATCATGGATCTGTTCTTTCCGTCATCGAAACCATCTTACCCGCGGTTCCTTTCACAGGCTGTAGATGATGAGTGATCGGCCAGAGCAGGCCACCGAAAACCTGATACCCAGTATCCCGCGTAGCTGTTATCTTGTGAACGGTTACGGTTGTATACAACACGCCGAATACCGAACTGAGCTTGGGCCTTCGTGAAGCGGATCATAGATTACAACGTTCTATAACGTGCAGCAGGCTGTCTTAGTAGGAGACCAGTGATGAGGTGCGGAGACCTACAGACAGTTCGTCACCGATATGCCATTAAATCTGTCAAATCATCAGCGAGATGGGAACTACTTGAGCGATGATGAGGATTCGAGGACTCGGAATCATGTCAGCCTCCATGCTTCGCACGCAAGTCACGATAAAGGGAATGAGAAAAACAGTACTTAGCAAGCGATATCTTACACGGCTAGTTCCAGTGGCCTGAGACATGATCTGCAGACTCATCGCATGATTCAATTTCTCAGCCACGACATGACCTGAAGAGGGCAAGAATCAAGAGGGCAAGTTGAACTGGCGCGAACGCTTGAACTTAAGCGTGGATAGAGCACACGTGATTATTGTCGTAACCAGGTTTTCGGGGTCCTGCCATCTCGGTGACCGGTCTCAATACTTATTGCCACCAGTCTTTCGCCCACTCTGGCCGCCATGTTTGCCAACAGTGGGCAGCTCTTACCTCTGGGAACGAGACTCTCGGCCATAGAGGTGGAGTATCAACGCAACAGATATTTCGAAGGCTACGAGTTAAGTATCGCGTGATGGCGCTGAAGCATACCAAGGTTATCGAGGTAATTCAAGCCTTGTTATCGCGGACTTCTGCTCGTCTAATACAAGCATGGTAGTTTGCAGGTCTTGCTCCTGCACCTTTCGCCGGCCTCGTCCTGGCAGATTGGGGTGCAGATGTCGTACGGCTTGATCGCCCAGGGACCAGGCACGTCGATACGCTCTGTCGTCACAAGCGGTCAGTTATCATCGACGTCAAGCATCCTGACGGTCTCGAAGCTGCACGAAATCTCATAGCAAAGGCGGATGTCTTGATCGACCCATTCCGTACCGGGGTGCTTGAGAGGCTGGGTCTTGGTCCAAGCGTGTTCCTGGGAGATAATGGGCTAAATAAAAGCCTGGTCTACGCTCGACTGGCGGGGTCAGTCGCCAATGCTTATGAAGAAACAACATAACTCATATGATACCTGCATAGTTTTGCTCATTCAGGTTCGTAACAAACTTCAGAGATAGGAACTCGACAGCATAATTAACCATGGGCTCTTTTCGCAGACCAGGCAGGTATGTACAAGGTCAACGATTGATGAAAGCTTCTTGAACACTGAATCCTCCGGTCAGGCCATGATATCAACTACATAGCGTTGAGTGGTGTGCTCTCAGTGGGTGACGATCTTTTGCAACTGTCAGGCACTAACGTCGATTAATAGATGTTCCCAGGCGACACGGAGAAACCAGCTTTTCCACTCAACCTCGTTGCCGACTTTGGAGGAGGCGGTCTTCTATGTGCGCTCGGAATTTTGCTCGCTCTGATTGAGCGTCACTCGAGCGGACTGGGTCAAGTCGTTAGCGTCGATATGGTCGGTATCGTATCGCACGTTTTGGGTACATTCCGCCGACTCATCATCAAACAGGTTTCAGGAACACGTTATCTATCAACTTTTCCCTTACTCGCAGCAATGCAATGGCCGTACAAGGTTCGTTCGCCACTTCAGCCATTTGCTGCCTCGCCGGAGGCCGGGTCAAAGGTTCCCACTACACGAATGCAGCACACACTCGACGGAGGCGCTCCATTCTACAACGTCTATACATGTGCAGACGGGCGATGGATGTCAGTTGGATGCCTTGAGCCTGAATTCTACAAGGTGTTTCTGGAAAAATTCCTTGCGGCTCTCCCGGATGGATATCTAGCAACGCAAGGCTTGGAGCTCTTGGTGGAGGATCAGCACAACACAGAGCTTTGGCCGCAGATGAAGAGTTTATTCGAAAAGGCTTTCAAACTTTACGATAGAGACTACTGGGAGGACATTTTCAAGGGTATATCGCCCCATCCTTTCCTTTCGAGAGTGTATCGACTGACAACCCTATATAGGATCTGATGCATGCGTCTTTCCTGTTCTCAATGCCGTTGAAGCCGCTCAGCTGGCTTCGAGTGAACAAGCAGCTCCTACGCCTCATCCTCGATTGTCAAGGACGCCAGCTCGTCCACTCCCTGCCTATCGCCCGGAAGAGGGAGTGTTAGTGCCTGGGCAGCATACGGTGGAGGTGCTAAAGGAGGCTGGGCTGGGCGACTCGAACATTGCGCAACTGGCATCGAACGGTGTATTGGGGTCAACCTTACGCAACAGCTATGGTGGGTCGAAACCGAAACTTTGATGGTATGATGTGAGTGATTAGTTAGTATCGAGCGCTGAGAGAACCTTGACTGACTGTAACGGTACTTAGGACACTCGAATATAACATATGGTCTCACGATGTATAACGCTTCCCATCTATCGGATTCACTACCATTTACAGGCTCATAACCTCTAGTGACCTGAAAACGACCTGGATCATGATTACGGAGCCGTGACAGATAATCGTGCCCTCGTTGGCACGGTTAGCTAAAATCGTACAGTGATTTGGTCCTATCGTACGAAATAATGGAACTCGATCCATCGCAAACATCTGGCGTCACCATGGGAGTTCCTTGCCAGCGTAGGCAAAAAACCTCCCGCTATCCTCCACCTTCGATCGATCCACGAGTCCTTCGATACTCTCTGCAGGCTCGAGATTCGCGTCGGGTCCGCTCATCTCTATACACAGCAGCACATTAATACCCGTCTGCCTGGAGTTGAGAAGCCTGTAATAACCTGTCTTACACCAAACAGGGTCAATAGCGATAACAGTCAGTGCCCGCTTTGCTTTCGCTTGCTTATGAGTCTGCAGGAGATACGCTCACAGATGAGATGAGCGCTGTCTATGTAGGTGGCATGGAGACTCTACCACGCACTAGCATAAATGAATCGCAGCCTTGCTAATAATGTACGTCGCAGCTCACGGTGGACGATCGAGGACCATGCTGGCAATTCCACTCGAGAAGTCGTATGAACTTCTTATGAGACTTCTCGATAAGAGGAAGCAGCACTTACGAGAGGTGGGCTGGGCCGACGACGTTTGTGGTAAGGACTATGAGCAGGTCAGCAGGCTTGAAGTCGAAGGTTGCGTCGATCGCCAAGTTCTGTCGACATTGAAAGGGCAATAGTTAGTGACCAGGATGGGCGAACGGTAGTTCTTCCGAAACAGCACCGACATTTGCTGCTCTTATCGACGCAGCGTAGAATTAAGAACTCACGACTGCAGCGTTATTGACAAGGTAGTCTAATCCACGCCCTCCGAGGATTCCTTGCACGGGCTTCATGATACCTTCAATGCTTTCGATAGAACTAGTACACAGCTCCAAGCCGTGCAGCGCGTTTCTGGCGTTGCTGTTCCTGGCAACTTGACGATCGTGCGGACGAACTTCGTCGGAAGACGAAGCTATAAGCTGCCTCACGAGTTCGAGACTAATCCCTCGTGATGTACTGTCCGCAAGACTCTGCGGTTAGCTTCGATAATGTAGCCAAAAGGCCGCATACTATACCCGGTAACGAGTCAAGTACGGATGCCAGGAATGGTGAAAACGTTGCAGAATCAACTTGAAGGTTAAATATAAGTCAGCGGTCTACGATCGTCTCTCTTATCCGAGAGTGTCGATTGCCATTCCATGTGTGCCAAAGCTTGTGCATGTATGGTAACAGACAGAAGAGCATTGACATTTGCTGACCGTCCATCCTGATTGGGATTCACTGATCATATTTGGCCACGCACCTGTCTTACGTCTATGTTTGAGCGTTGTGGCCCGGCTAAGGTCACCACACGAAGTCGAACGAAGTTGCTCATGGCAAGAGTGGTTTGCATTGAATTATGCAAATAATCATCGTTTGTAGTGTACACAATCTATAAGAGGATGTCAGACGACAAATAAATAACGATAATGCATATTTACGCACAATAAAATATATCAGCTACGCCGTCTGACATCTTTCTTTGAGTTTCGCCGACGGCGGCCGCCTCGGAGGGATATGCACCCAATCGTCCTCCCACGACCGATCCGTAAACGAAATCATCTGCGACGAACGCATCCTCCTCGACTGGGAGATCCCATGTTGATACGAAGTCCGTGGGGAGCCCATCGGGGTGCTATATCTATCTGTGAGAGCGACGTCACCGCTGCCGGTGTATATCACCGATGTAAAGAGGACTGAGGGTGTTGGGGCCGTGATTTCTTGGGTCTGGGTGGTGTTTGGGGTAGTGGATTGTGAGGGTTCGCGATTGATGGTTGCGTGCGTTGAGAACACTGGGAGGATATATGTGGGGCTTGTTCGCTCCTTCTGCGATGGTTCACTCCTATCTTGGGAGCCTACAACATAACGTACCCGACATCATGATGGGCTGTCAGTTTGTAACGATAGTCCGATCATTTAGATCGTCTACTCACAGATTAACTTGACAAATTGCTGGCGTCGCCGTCGTCGCGGCTTTTCTCCATACGGCTTTTCATTCAGTGCAGTCAATCGACGACGCGAGCGTCGAGATTTGACGAAGAAGAACGTGAACAGTCCAATTGCAATAAAGAGCGAAGCGAGAACGATGGCGACTATAACGCCAGGGTGAAGGCTTTTGGCTGCCATATACTGTGGCGTTGAGAAGGAGTCTTGCGGTGGGTCGTACCTCTCCTTGAGGTCGACAAAAGGTTGGAGCGGTCGCTCTGAGAGTCAAAACGTGAGTGAGTTCTGTGACGGTCGATTCACAAGAAATCCTTCCAACCTATGGTTCCTGTAACGACAGTAGGACGAAAGTTCGCGCAGTCAGGAGGAGTCGACTCCAGTTGTACGGTCTGGCCTGCTTCAAGTTGAAGCAGAGAGTAAGAATGAGGAGGGGATCAATGATGCACAAGTTATAACAGACTTACGATAACCAAAAAGCGCTTCATCCAAAACGTTAGGAACAATCTCTGAAGCAGATGCTCTTCGCACGCGTCGCATCATACCCGAGTCTGCGGCGATGACCTGCATCTATCCACAGGGCGCTATACGAGTCCGATCCAGACACAAAGAGAGGGACGTCCGTGCAGTCCCGCGGGAGCGGATACGGTTCGTCTAGCTTCGTTGAACTCGGAATCTATAAGATGATAACGGGAGGAGTTCATGATGATCAATGTACGGGTGAGCTGCAAGAACAGAAGAACAGAAAGTCAAAGCCACTAAGCTCGTCCTGGATTATCAGAATCAGCCAACTGTCTATGCCGCCACAGAATGCACAGCCTACCTGGATGGCGCAGATTACCGCTGCAGGGACTGCATTGATAGTGGTTCTTGAACGTGATATGATCATCTTTGAAATTTGACGCTTGCTCATATGATAGAGTAATCTGTATACTGAAAAGTATGTGAGCTAGGTACGTCTTCATAATGAACCCAGTAGTACTCACAGCTCCGAACACCCATTTATCGGTCTCAACAATGTCGGTTCATCTCGCAGCTCACGTGAAACCCCATGCGCATAGGAGTGGCCTGCCAATTTCAATGCTGCTGACCGCCGGAGGAGCCACACAGATGTTGATCGTCCAGTGTGATATGATCATCTTTGAGATGAGATTTTACGCTTTCTCACACTCTCGTGAGCAGATTATTGAATAGAGGTGATGTGTGGTGCATATAGCGTATCTTCGCCATCTGAAAAGCATATAAGCCAGATACGTCTACATATCCATAGGGTTAATGACACTCACAACCTCCTTCAGTATTAAGTACCAGTCCTTCCATCAGGTCCAGATCACATCGCAAGTCATAAAGATGGCGAAACCAGTCAATCTGAGTTGGAAATCTATACAGCTCGGATTCATCAAACTAGCCTCTAGCAGGAAGAACTTTCCGAAGATACACTACGCTTCGCTGAAGACAAGATGATCATCAACAGCTAGCAAAGACAGCAACGCAGTTCACGTACTGCATCATTTTTTACCCTTTTGCACGGGTTTACTATTAACAATTCGCGAGAGAGAATCAACCGTTCAGTCATACTGGCTTGAGTCAGATCAGGGGCTCAGGCTCAATGACTTCTAAAACTGCGTTAACATCAGGAGTGTGAGTACAATCTCCGACACAGAAAACGAATTACGACTGACGAGGTAAGGGCACGTCTCTCCCATGTTTGTGCCGTCTAAACTGTATACAAGCATATAAGCCTCTGCACAATACAACCAAGAGCACTCACACTGTTAGCTCCTAGTATTCGCTGATTGATTCCTTCAATCATGGTCAGAGCTGCAGCTCGGGTGGATGGCCAAATGCCACATGCATGACAATGACCTGGCAAGAGATTGCGACCCTCAGAGGACATGCACGGCGCCGGTCGGTTATCCTTGTCTCTGGCCTGTATTAGAGTGATATGCCGCTCGAACGCTCCCGCATGAAGGCGTACATCTGCCATTTCCAGTGAATCTGCACGTCCATTAATGCAATCGCTTCAGTTCGTACCTTGTTACAAGCGGAATTCCTGAAAACGAAGAGATTATTAAGGACATCCAGAGATGACGACAGATATTTGACATACCGTATTAACGTAATACAGCTATGTTCTTTTCGTACAACTTTCCTATTCACCAGAGTAATCAAAGGACAGGCTTGATTCAGATCAGGTAGCTCGATGAGCTGATTTCAAAGCTGCGTTGACACCCTGGCAGGAGTGTGAGTAGTATTTCCGATACAAAAGCCGTGACACGACTTACGAGGAACGCCTCTCTCATACCTCCGCCGCTGTCCCGAGAAGCATATAAGCAAGCACGTCTGCGTGGTAAGGTGAATAGCACTCACTAATCACACCTTCGACTCCTAGTATTCGCTGGTCAGCAATGACGTCTCTATGAAGGCCAGTTCAAGTTCAAATTGCCAGATTCCACACGTACGACTTGTCTCTGGCCTGCGTCGTAGTCTTCCTCATTCAGGTATCTGCTCGTGCATCGATGCCATCTTTGAACCAGGGGACTTCGCGAGCTCCATAATTGTCTGTACCCAGAGAGCGTGCTTGAGTGACATCTCCAGCATATCAAAATAACACGACTTACGGGGCACGCTTCTCATATTTCTTAGTCATGTAGAAAGCATACAAGCTAGGTACACGTAAGGACATGATGAGCCCAATAGCACTCACCTCAAACATCCAGCACTCGCTTCATCTTGGCTAGTTCATCTGCAGCCAATATCGATGTGGATGTCCAAATGCCATAAGTTGAAGATCAAGAGTAGACCGAGTCGGAGTTGTTTCTAACCAACACGGCTCGGACGCTCCCGCTTTCAAGTGGTCCTCGTGTCTCATTCACAAGTTCGGGGGCTTTATAAGTTCCGTCGCTAAAACGAGTCGCGTCAACAATCCTCTCTTTATCTCCTCAACTCCAAGATGAAGAAGAGTTGAACGTAAAAATGGCCCTCCCCTCTCTATCCAAAATACCTCCAATCACCATCTCGATATATCTTCCCAACGATAGATCACTACACCTAAACTCCAAAGGAAACGAAAGCTTGATCCGCTTGACCTCCATGGCGCGCCCCTTTTCCTTATCCTCAGCCGACGATTTTCATTTACGTCTCCTCTTCTTCAGCAGGCCATTTAGTTGTGTTATGAAGGTGTCGAGATGGGTGGGATGCACAATCTAACGCGGATGCATCTTGTACAGGTGGACCGGTAGGGAAGGGTTTGAGCTTGTCGGAAAGGCTCCATCGTAGTACAAGTATTTTCCTCTGTAGACATTCGATCATGCGTTGCGATGACAGGTGGAAGAATCCTCGATTGCGGTAATATCCTGGCAGGAGTGTGAGTACCATCGCCGTCAAATAAAACGTGACACGACTTACGAAACACGCCTCGCCGCCGCTATCCGGAAAGCATATAAGCAGACAAATACGCCTGCACGATAACACGAACAGCGCTCACCACTCACACTTCCAACTCCCAGTATTCGCTGGTCGGCAATAATGTCTTTATCAAGGCCGGCTGTAGACGACCAGATCCTATGCCTATTGACATGATCTAACTTGTAGATGACCTGCATCTGACTTCTCCTCAAGCATGCCATCTACTCGTGTATCGATGTCGCGTCTTCTTCGAATCAAGGGCTTCAGGAGCTCCATAGACTGCAATTGTACCCAGAGATCCTGACTGCAAGTAAGCCCTGTCATCTCCTCCCACATAAACAGAGGTGTGAGATGACGTACGAGGCACGCCCCTCACCTTCTCCCTCACCTTCTCCCTTATCTTCGTCCCATATAAGCCTGCTACATAGCAGTCAAGTACGTCCGCATGATAAGACCAACAGCATTCACCTCACTTCTCCCAGCTGCATCGATGTTGTCAGAGGCCAAGGCTAGTTCATCTCGCAACGGTCAGATTCTATATGTACAAGGCGGTCAACTTGCTTTCCTAAACACGAGACGAGCATCAAGAACAACACGCATTCAAGACACTCACCGTTATGTTAGCTTCGTACGGGCAGGGTTTCCATGCGCGTATGGTACGCTCGTGTGCTGATACACCTCTAGAGCATCCACTTCACTTTCACTTTCACTTCTTGTCTCGGTCTCTGGAGCCCTCCATCGCGCTTTCATTACTATATTGTCATTTCACGAGGACTGGGACAACTCCTGCCGACGATGGCAATTATGATATAAATACAAGATGTACACGTCTCCCTGCATCCAACGTGATCAGTGAGGACCCAACACCAAGCTTGATAACACGCATCCAACTCACCATCCAACTACCGTCCCCTCATACTACCATCACCCCCTCGTGCTGCTCATCGTAACTTCTTCTCCGCGCAGCAATCCCCATCCCTCTGCATCTACTCGTCCACTATCATACACACCACCAGAAGTAGAGCCCCTCAATCGGATGAGAGCATGAGAGACCCATTTCATGAAGGGAGACCTTGCCAGTGGTACAACACGCTTCCCTACATCCCAAACATCATCAGTAATCATTATCGACGAACAACAAGCATCCAGTACGAATAATACCAGCAAGCATCCAGTACGAATAATATCAGCAAGCAGCAGGAGCTTAACAGAGAAAGAGACGCACCGTACTATTATCCTTCCTCACAAGCTTCCGATTCACAAGCGCGATCAAACACTTGTTCACCCGTGCTTGGTTTAAGTCGGGGGGTTTTATTAGTTCTGGCACTGTGACGAGTTGTGTCAGTTATCGTGTTAGTGATCGTCTTAAACAGTGACGGAGAGAAGGAGAAGGAGAAGGAGAAGAGGGTTGAATGTGGGGTGAGAAGAAGAGTCGAGCGCGAGGTGAGAAGAAGAGTTGAACGCGAGGTGAGAAGAAGAGTCGAACGCGAGGTGAAAAGAAGAGTCGAACGCGAGCAGAAGAATGGACAAAGAAGAGTCGACCGCGAAGTGAGAAGAGTCGAACGCAGAAAGACTGATGGACGTACAACCAACCCCCCGTCCCCTCTCCAAAAACCCCTCAATAACCATCTCCACATGCCGTCTCAGCGTAGGCTCGCTCCCCCGAAACTCCAACGGCAGCGACACCACCATCCGCTCGATCTCGAGCGCGCGTTCTTTTTTCTCTTTGGCGGAGAGTTTTGGTTTGGTGGGTTTCTTTTTGAGTATGCTTTTTGGTTGTGCGTTAGTAGTGTCGTTGGATGGGTGGGATGGGTGGGATGGGTGGAAGGAGGATATGGTGTTGTCGGCGTCGGTGAGGGTTGTTCTGTCTAGGGTGGAGGAGGTGTCTTGTGCGGAGATGGAGGGAGGAGTGGGGGAGGGGAGTTGGGCGAGGCGGAGGGCTTCCATCGCAGCGCGTGCATCCTCCTCTACAAATCCCCAGCTACACGTGAGAGTACATAGACATTCGATGAGCACGCCCACTCACCAGCCCTCCTCGCAGCAAGCTCAAAACTAGCCCCCGTCGGCGCCTGCCTCCAATCCGTCGTCAACGCATTCATATCCAGCACATACAACCAACTCGCAAAGCTCTCATTGAACACTCCCAGCGCGTCTCCCAGGTTCCTCAGGCCATCGACGTTCCCCTGGAGAGTTTCGACTTCGTCGAGGAGCTCGCTGAGGGCGGGTTCGAGGAAGCCGAGGCCGTGTGGGGCGTTGGGGAAGGCGCCGGAGCGGGAGAGCCGCGAGAGGGAGCCTTGGGAGAGGCGGCGCAGGGGGGTTCGGTGCGGGGTTGGGACTGTTGGGGGAGGTTCATTGGTGTGGGTGATGAAGACGATCCCAGCGAGATCTAAGTGAGGGAGGTGATCATAACGCGATCACGTGTTTGTTTTCTCACGCGCGGATGGGCGACGCGTTCGCTGGTCTGCGTCACTCTCACGCAGAAGATATCGATGTACGAGAAGCGTGCCTCGTAAGTGCAAGTTGTGTCACAGTCTTGGTGTCACAGTGGTACATACTTACTCCAGGTCCTCTGGGTACAGCTGTAAAGCCCATGATGCATGATGCATGACTCGGAAGCCCGTTCAAGCTGATTCGAAGACGGCATCGACACGCGAGCAGATGCTCATACGCATGAGGGGTTCAGAGACGGGTTAGATCATGCTGGCAGGATTTGACCGATCTGAACTGGCCTTCATAGAGGCTCAAACGTCAGCGTCGACCGGCGAATACTGCAGGTTAACGGTGTGAGTAGAATTATTGTGCAGATGTATATATCTGCTTATATGCTTTTCAGAACGCGAAGGCATGAGAGGCACCCGGGCCCCTAGTCACGGTAAGTTGTATTGCGTTCTCTTTGGCAGAGACGGCACTCACTCTCGCGGGCAGGATGTCAACGCCGTTTTGGATCCAGCTCATCAACCCCGTCCTTCTAATCCGAACCGAGCCCGTCCTTTACTTGCTCTCGTGAACAGGGAACCGTACAAAATGAGCACGGTTGTACTCTTACTAGTATGTTAGATGTCTGCGTTCATCTCCGGATGCCTTCAATTGTCTCTTCGTTCTTCAGGGCCTTCGCCTGTAAGAATAAGAAGGTATAAATGGAAGTGGAGTGCATCAGTGGTTGCACAGATCTACGAGTATATGCTTACAGACGGGAGCGTATCACTCTAATAATAATATTAATGCAGGCCAAAGCAGAGACAAAAATGGTTACTTAAATCGATGTCGCTGCGTGCACAAATGATCCTCAGGCCCTCAGGCCATGGTGCCCTCGACTTTTCGAAATCTCATTTCGCTCTTGTTGGCAATCCACGTTCGCATGAGATGAACCGGCGATGCTGCTCGACAAGAGCTTGATGTTAAACGTTAAAGGTGTGAATATGGCAGATGTATTTATGGTTCAAACGTGCTCACGTAGCTTCTTCTCTTTTCAGACGGTGCAGGTAGGTCTCGTAGATTCTAAATCTTATCACGTTCTCTATGTCGCATATGGCAGCTCATACTCCTACGTATCTTCCGAGGTCAAAATCAAGGCCTTCCTCCAATTCGAATCAAACTAACCTCTTTCTGAATTCGAGCATGCACGCTTCGACAAGATATGCATGTCTACCATCAGACTCAGAGATCCGCTGCTTCCCTAAAAAGTTCCAAAAGACAAATCCACCTCACATTATACATACAGCCCAGCTACATACAAGCTCCTTCCAGCCCAAGCTTACTGGGCACACATCGTAGTATATATATAGTCAGCACGTGTCTGTTGCCTCGAGGATCGTGGATCGTGGAGGTCCTCTCCCATGAGAGCGATTCATGAGTCAACAGACCATAAGTGTGCTCATAGCCGCGTCGACATGCGCTGAGGCTCCTAGCACTCAGTACTCAGTACTCCAGAGGCCAGATACACCCTCCGAAAACACGCGTTCGATGATACAATAAGCTCGCACATCCATAACCACGACCTCGAGCGGACAAAATGACTGTGTCATCTCACTGCGTAACCAGTGTCATATTTTTGAAGGAAAAACAAGAGGTATATCGAAAAATATGCCAGAAAAAATACTTACTTTATAGTCGCCTTTTCCGAAGGAAAAAGTCCAAATCAAGGTAGATAAAAATGTCGGAATGCAATACAGTTCGAGAAAGATGTTGGAAAAAATGAAGGAAAAAGAACACATCTTTCCGCGCGAAAAGCCGCCGAAAATGTAAACATTTATTCGTCAGCTTTTCTAGCATCTTTCCTCTGGAAAGATGACACTGGTTACGCAGTGTCTAATATCTACAAAGTGCCCTTGTATCTAACGTACCTGAGACTGGGACTATCGAAAGGTTCCCAGCACATACATCTTCCGCCTTGGTCTATTGAGCTCGCTCAGTAGTCCAAGCCGTTGGTCAGTCGGCTAACCGGTCAACCCGTCTTGAAGATGGCGGAGGGGTTTCTCCTACGCGCGGAACGACTACTCAAAACTCCGTGAGTACGCTTGTAGCGCAGTACTACGTAGTAAGGAGTTTCCGCGTATCGTGTAGACGTAGATATGTGAGTGACTAGCACTCAATCGCATTGCCTGAGTTGGCTTGTTGCTTTCAGTCACTTCACAACCACACCAAATCAGAATCCTACGACATCGACGAAAAGCAGCTAAACTCCTCACTGTGTGCCAGATACACCCTCTCCAGGACTCTTGCTATGTCCCGAGGCCGATGGGCCCTCGAGTGCGCCGCTCTCCTGTCCACCTACTATAGGCGGTGGTGGTGCGTTGCTGTAGATGATATGCAAGAGGTCGGGGTCTTCGACGCGGGCTTCGCGTTTGTCGCTGATTTCACGGTACACGGTGTCAATTAGGTATATGTGAATGTTATGAGTTATTCTGACGACTTACTGAGCGTCACCGACGTATACGGGGGTGTCGGGATCGGTGAGTTCACCGAATACGCCTGTGATACCTTTGGTTATGCTGAGAGCTCCTGAGGCTTCGTTTGCAGGGCTAAATGAGATGCAATGAAAGTCAGTTCGCAGGCTGTTGGATGTGACGGAGATGACGGTTTACGCACATGGGAGCGGAAGACGCGGGGAGCACGGCAGCCAAAAGAACCGCAATAGCGAAGAAAGTGGAACGCATGTTGGATATGTTATGTAAAGGAAGTGGACGATGAAGGTGAGAATGTTTTGAAAGGTGAGGATAAGAATAAAGAGTGAAGAATACGACTGAAGCGTATAAAATGTGAAGGGCGAAAAGAAGGAAGAGGCTGGAACCAGGAACGAACATGATAGTTAGTGTTTGGATAATCTGATAGTTCGCATATAGGCCAGGACTTACCACTCAGTACCTAAAAAAATCGAAGAAAACGAAAGAGAAAGAGAAGGCGAAGACGAAAGCAAAACTGAAGCACGCACCACACGATAATGCACATTTATACCCCGGCGAGGAACACGACATTGACCGTGCGCGTGAGTACCCGTTGATTGATCGGTCATTGCACGCATGCGCATCAGCGTTTCATACTGAGCTGACTTAATCCCGTTGTGCAATGAAGATCATCAATACTCGACGGCAAAGGCTGTGCAGCGACCACGCTCTACATCAGAGCACTTGAGATCGGTATGCAAGTACCAGTTGCAGTACATAGGTACCTCGTATACCGATGGGCAGGATCTGACCAGCTTGTCATCGCTGGAGAGTCGGATGGCGTGTGTTGTGCGTCGGACGGTCGGGGCGGCGTGTGTGAGATCAGGCTTGGACGTCGACGATGTGGGTGGTTTTCGAGATGTATGATCAGTGCCTTTATGGGATATTTGAGACGGTTAATACGGTATGCTGGTGTGGATGTACTGACTTACTACTGGCAGTCAACGTCCCAGACTTCCAGCAAATCGTCATGTTACTCAAGTGAACAACCTGCATGCATGCGAGGCTCCCTTCAACATTCAGACGTGTAGTTTTGTGGACATGTATCACTGAGTTGCATATCGTAAGAAAGGGGGAGACGTTCCGTCCTGTAATGGTGCACACAGAAAGAGATTCGAGGCGCCGTGGCCTGTGATGCATGTGATGCTCAAGCGAGCTGGTGTTCGGGGTCTTGAACCAAATTCCATCAACTGTTTCGTCCCCCGTACACCCGCTGAGCGCGCGCAGCAACTCCATCCACAACTGTGACTCGGATTGCAGTGTGAGTGCCATCTCTTATTCTCTCTATATCCTATGCGTGTAATATCTGTAAACGGAAATGTTCTACACACACCAGTCAGCTCAATACGGTATATGTTAATCAGTGATGAGGTGCGTACTGACAGGCCCGTGTCACCGCTGTCGTTGGAAAGATTCTGACCATCATGTGCCTATCAGTTAGAGCTGCCGAACACAAGCAAGGCAATATCCAAGTCTGGTTCTCGCGATAACTACAAACTTTTTCATGTTTCCTATAGAATACTTCGCCGACGCAACATGTACGAAGTCACACTAGCCCTTTGTGGTCGTACTTCAAGGGTAGATCATACGAAGCCCACGGCCCTTCGTTCCCTTCAATGCAGTTGAGTGTGTACTAGATCCCGACTCCTCGGGTCTCAGAAGCTAATTATTGCTCCCTCATATGATAGGTGAACTCGGCCTTGTTGACGCTCCTCATTGTCATTGCAACCTGATGTCAGAACATCAATACGTGGAACTCCTTGCTGCTATTGGTGGCCTCATCATGCTGCTATGCTTACCTGAACCAGGTGACTCATCACTTTGCCCTTTGATATGGATGGATCGACTTACCCGGCGATACGTTCTACTTACAGTTATGGTATGAGCAAAGCTTTGTTCGCTGATTTGGCAACGCTGAGTGCACCGGCCTCCAACGTCCCATGTCCAGAGTCTTCGCAACCCCGAGGCCCCAACCTGAATGATGCTCTCGAGTGCCATAGGTCGTCTACTTGTATTACAGGCTGGCAACGTCGTCAATCCTGGGAGGGCCCAGAATCATCACACTTAACAAGAAAATCAGGGAGGGAGGACAGCCATAACGCACTGCTTTTGCTTATAATCGTCCTCCGCTCGATCCGTTTCACCCTTCAAACTTCGGGCTGGCACATCAGAGCAAGGCACATTATCACTTACGCGCTACAGAGTGTTTATTTACCTGGGTAAGCACTCCAGAGATCAGTTTACTTAATGAACGTCCACGTATTGATAGCCAGAAGCGATTCACCGTGCATAGGACTACTATATCACTTCGTGGCGTACCAACGGTGCCCACCACTTATCCTGGCGACGACACCTGCGATCGTGCGACCCACGTTCTCATTGATCCGGGGACTTGCGGGTGAGACCGATGATAGGTGGAGACGGGAAACGCGTCCGTTGCTGAGGGGATAGGGAGGCGTATACCTGCCGAGATCTTTTGATCTCAGGGCAACACAGGGATCTGAGCGCGCACGGGCGCTGGGAGGAAGCTCTGATGCCAGCTACATATTCCTGCTGCGTGCGACTTCCGAGACGTTGCGCCCTCCACATCGCCCTCTCCTTCTGGCAAGGCTGCTGAGCAGCTGAACAGGCACCATGTCGACGTCGCAGGCTGGCCCTCTGGATGACTCTAACGCATTCCTGGATTTCATCGCATATTGGGAGTCGGTGTAGGTGGTGTCGTAAAGGCGGTGTATTTCACCATGTAGGCTAATTTGGTCGCGTAGGGACATTGCTATCACCTTAGAAGTTGCGGCGACCGGTATGTGCCTTGAATAAGTATATGATACCATTTACTGAATAGATGCGTAAAGCCCTCTTCATCTATGAGTACTTCTTGACTCTGCCGCGAGAAATCAAATGCATATGGTCACGCAAGACGTCCACGGCAACGATCCTATTCCTGCTCAATCGATATGTAGTCATGTGCAATAGGGGGTTCAGGATGATTCAGGCGGTGTCATGGCAGGGCCAATTCGAACACACGGCAGACAGGGTGAGTACTAATTTATCTCTATCTCGATAAGTGGATTCAAACGGCTATCTATAGATGTTGAGTGCATCTTCCTTGAGACAAGTCTCAATATTGACGACAAACGCCATATAGCTGCAACGTTGTGTGGCGGTTCAGCGAAGGTTGTACGATTACTATGTATTTGGTCGTTGCAGGTGAGTGCGGTACTTACTTCTAACCTGCAGCATGGCTCACTAACTCAAATACGTACTTGCGTAGTCTTCGCTGCAATCCGCATGTACGCCATTTGGAATCGGGACTCAAAGGTTTTTGCTTGTGTATTGGCACTCGGGTTGATATATCCCATCGTGAACACTGTAAGTGAAATATTTATATCAAGCATTTATTCTGCCGTAATCCGACCCACCGATATAGTACTATGTGACAACACTCGTTTTCTCGGCCTTCCCCCCTCCGCTTACAGGCTGCGGACAACATTCCAATTTGGCCTTCCGCGATATCAATAGCGATGAATTCTTGTACGTACCTTCCTCTGCTTGGTTTACGCTTTACACACCAACTGACCATCTGCCGTAGTTGTACGTACTAAATTACTCAACCTTGATCGTTGTTCATGATCGCGTCATGCGTGAACAGTTATTTTCGGCACTATCTTTAGTATTCTTTTCGAGAGCGTTGTCATCGCGCTTACATGGGCGAAAACCGTCGACATTCAGAAGGCACTAAGATCAGCCAATCCCCATGGACGGCGCCAGGGACTATCCTTTCTCATACTTCGTGATGGTATGTCTTCGTAGGAATTGGCAGATCCCCTGTAATCTGACTAACCTACGCGTTTCTATAGGAACTACGTACTTCGTGTAAGTAACGCGATCTGAAAACAGAGACACTGCTAAAGTCTTCTTATAGCACGTTATTGTGTTTGAACGTGCTTAGCATGCTCTCAATTCGTGTTGAGGTTCGTCAGGTGTTTGCTTACTTCTTCCTTCTCTGACTGCAGCTTTTGCGTAGGCTTTCAACAACATGCCTGCCATGATCGATACGTTCGTCACCAAGATTTTGCTTCTTTTGACTTGTCGCTAACACATTACACAGGCTAACCTCGATTCTTATCTCACGTTTCATCTTGGACCTTCGAGGAGACGAAGCGAATGCGGGTCTAGATAGCACGGATTCGTTCCGAACATCGAAGTTTACCGACCTTCGCTTCGCCTCACAACCATCAAGCTCGTTCATAGGGCCTCTCGGAGGTTCGCTGCATGTGGAAGGCGACTTCGAGGATGGAGATGATGGGCATAGCCTACCTCGTAGCTCTGACTCTGAGATAACAGGGACTACAGCTGTCTCTTTACTCGGTAAGGGCGATCTGGGCTATCAACCGGACGTGCCGTTGAAAGGGAGGAGCATGTACAAGGCACAGCTTGTATAGGACCGTAGCGTATGTGTAGCATTGTATCAAGATCAGCGCCTTGTGATGTACGAGTATGTATTTAGGACCTGAGCAAAGATGAGCGACAAAGGAATGACATGGTAGTGACTGTTTCAATGAGAAGTGACAGTATCAGCAACCACAGGGGCCCAGGCTTGGAACAATTCGATGAACGTGCCTCAGATTTTACAAGGGATCAATCACTTCAGACTCCAGATCATCGTTGGGCAGAGAACTGACACTCGCGTTGGGCTTCTTCGCATTTCGTAGGAGAGGCACAGACGTTATTCGCAGTTTCGTCGAGCGTTGCGCCGAAGGCACGAACAGACCATTGCATGCCGAGAAGAGCGCCGCTCTGTCAAGGGAGAACGGCAGCGGTAAACTCGTTGGCTGAACCGGGGGTGGGATTGTCTGAACCAGGGTCTGAGTTTCGATGCTGTATATTTCGATACTATCATCGGCCATGAGTGTCATCACATGTGGATGGTCAAAGGCTGCCTTCAGAAATCAGCATGATAGTCTGATCTTTGGAGCGGAAGTAACTTGCCGACAGCTTTGGGATGCGTCGGCCATTCGAGAGTACCGCGAACAGGATCTCCATCTCCTGTGATGAAGAGCCCGAGGGTGCTAGCTCCCGTCCATGATAGAATCAAGAATTCGTTGTCGCTGATTACTATGATGAACGGCTTGACAGGTCCAGACCCTTCAGCTTGCGATAGTGGAAGCAATGGGAAAAGGGAAGCTGCCTCAAGATCTATCATGTTGTAGAATTGCTGATCAGCAACGCATAGATACTTGCCCGTTCTTCTGGCAAGCGTGGCTCGAGACGGAAGAGGTATATCCTGCTGGCAGCATGAGAAGAGTTCCTCGGTAATGACGAGTATCTCACCGACCTTCTGAAAGATGAGTCTTTCCCGCAAGCTGTACAGTGCGATAGAGGTCCTCTTGAGGACACATAGGTCAATGGGGTCAACTTGTTCCATACTCTCTGATTTGGGAGGGCCTCGCCGCAAATGCTGTTCGTCGACAGCGAACGTGACGACGTTCCGTAAAGGCTGTATCCCTACGAGATCGAGGTTGGGCAAGGTATATATGAAGATATTACGATCTGTGATATGTTTATTGAAAGTTCTATCGAGCATATAGGGTTGTGTGATTACCTGACAGAATTAAAGCGCGGGATATACTTGCTGTGAGAACTATGTCGTCGATGGCTTTGCCGGATGGAATGCTTTGGCGAGACACTAGCGAATATGAACCTATCTGAAAACACTTTCACTAACATACGTGTAACGCATTGTAAAACGAACGAACCTCCGAAGGGTTACTACGATGTAGTGAAAGCCGCAAAAGCTCTCCGTTTGAACATCCAGCGTACAGGTCAGGACCTACACTCCATGGCGTGAGAAAAACGGAATCATGTTGCAAGGGTAGCTCTTGCCTATTGCTTGCGCGCATTGTATTTTTGGAGCATCTACTAATGATACTAGTATACCGTACCCAGCAAAACTTAGCAGTAGTCAATATTTACGGAGGATGGCGTTGCTTACCACTATCATCAAGAACAGCATCAACGAGCGACCGTAGTTCGTATGGAGGCACAATAGCTGGCGCCGTTTCCATCGTCTGTGCGTATATTTAGCTGAGAATGCAAAGTACTCGATTCCGACATGAGTACCTGTATGTTTACTTATATCGTTCGACTCGGAGTAACTACTTCCTCGGTACCTAACGGATAAGTATCCTACCAGGTGATCTGCCTTTGTTCATAGTTAATGCCAACGTTGTTTGCCATTGAATGATTCACTTACGTTTCGACTACTCCAACGAAATAGTCTCAGCACAACGAGGTCACTCAGGCTGTTCGTGTTCAAGTCTGCCACGCCGGCGTCACTTGGAGGGCGCGCCGTGTAGAGAGGCGGATCACTTCATCGGCACAGAAGCATCACTTCCTCCGCTCGACCATCTAAATTTCAGACCATCGCCGGTTCACATCATTCTAGGACAGCTTGCTATCCCAGGTTTTACAAAAGCATGACATGGTGCTTAGTACAAGTATTTGTCCCATTCTTTGTCCCAGCAATCGACTAGTATGATACATTCAAGAATCAAGGTTGCATACTTCAGGTCCGTAAGTCCAAAGTCCTCCAGATATCTACTACTCATGGTCTTGTCGAGTAAGACAATCAAGGAATGATACCAGTACATTCCTACTGACTTGGGTCTTTCACTGCTAATCGTGCCTCTACTGACTGTTAAAACAGTTTAGGAAGGTTATCACACAAAGGCCGATTTTAGAAAGAGCTTACGCTTGCTTGAGCCTGTCGATGATTGCTGGGTTGAGCGGTGGCGCACCACCGGTGAAAACTCTCTTCTGTACTGGTGCGGCATGTACTGGGGCAGCCTCGAAAACACCAGGAACAGCAGTAGCAGTCCTAAACGATCTGTAGTCAACACGCCAAACATACATAAACAATGTGAAGAACTCATACGGAAGGGTTAGAGGAGCGAACAATCCGCCACTTTCGCTGTGACAAGAGTATCAGCGACTTGTCAGAGGAGCGGACGATATATCGGACTAACCCCGCTCGAAGCGACGCAATGATGGAGTTGATGTCTGGGGCTCCGCCGGCCTGGGGCATTGGAGCAGCGAATGCGAGAGAAATCGACGAGAGGACAGTGACGAAGAAGGCGAGCTTGAAAGACATTGCGAACGGCGTGACTGAGTATGGCAGAAACTCGACGATCAATATCGGAAGGTAGGACAAAGGGCTATTTCAGATACGCATCATCAGCATGCGCTCGACTTCATGCGAGGATATTTTAAAAGTTCTCGTACCTGCACAGCGGCCGTAAAGATGGAAGGGACTGAAGAATTGGCCAGCGCACTCGCAGACCTATATAAACTCCTGATTCTGCCGAAGAGCGCGAAGATGAACCACCAACAACTAGATGGTAGTACCACCATACCATGACATGGGGCAGATGATCATCTGGTACCTTCGGCAGCTGAGGATCGAATCGTGCATGAGACATGTCTCTGACGCTAAGTGCCCGAGCTGATTGCTATCAGCGCCATCGCAAGCCTATAATCATGATACGGCGCATAAGAACAATGTTAACGTGCCTAGAGACAATACATTGCACAGCTTACTTGGGGTGGCCATCTTCCGATGAATGTCGTCCGCGGGCTTGATGGGCTTGTCTCTGAGAAAGAGTCCCACGGCGGTTCTGGCCACGGTGATTCTCCATGGCAAACAGGTGGCTGTAATCAAGTTCCTAAGGTAGAGATGGTCGACAGTTAAGATGATCTGTCGAGACAAGAGCGCAGAAATCACCGGTGACCGCGTCGTCGCAGGACGTGATGACGGTCGCAGTGCTACAGGATGAGCGCTCACTTAATGGACTTCACACGCAGATACCTGTGCTCATTGCTTCCAACAACCGGAAGCCGCCAACATATTCGCGAGATCGGGAATGTCTGAACAAACTATCACGCAGTTCGGAGCGACTGAGTACACATTAAGCAATACATCTAATTCCTCTTCTTCTAGACTATGTACGGCTGTCATACTACCGTCAGTTCATGTCGGAGATTTCATAGCTGCCACAGAAGACACTTACCATTGTTATTGCCAGAACCAAGGGAAGATACGAATCGTGGGTGCACCGGCACCGAAGCTTCCCACACTACTTTCTCCCTGGGGTATGCTCAACTTGAATCCGGAAGAAGCAGTGGGACTGTCCCTCTCCAATAAGCAGATGTCAACGCGGAACGTATCGCAAGACGTACGTTGGAGCAATCAGAGGATCAGTAGAGTCAGAGGCTGATACTGCTGGACCATCGTTTTGAGGGACGGGACTTGCAAATATGGGGGCCACGAAGCCGGCAGCAAGAAGACCCAGTTTGATCAACAGGGTAGACCGCATTCCCGTATGATATGAGTCTTTACGCTTCGAAATGTGAAATGATAGGTCAGACTATCATCGCAAGTGAGCTTGTCAGTTGCTAGATTATGCGATAGACTTGGGAAAGTTCACTCACAACGTTATTGTACAAATGCAGCGCGCAAGTCCAGCTTGGGGCACGATGTGTTCCGTGTCCTCAACGATAACGTGTTATATACGATCAGGAGCCAGCGGAAAGCGTGTTCGGCGATAACGGACGATGCAGTATGCTGAAACATAGTGGAATGTACAATGCGTCAGCGCTACACGGTGCCTGTCTCATCGTCGACGGAAAATGATGCCGACCGCGATGTACCCTGAACGATCTTCATTCCATCACGGCGTGTGCCTGCTTAGACGTCAGTGTAGCGACACCGAGTGTTGAACGAGTGGCACTTGGTTTCAAACACCCGCCTATATAGTATATGCAAGTACGAGCGTAGTGCAAGCAGTATGCTACCTTGAGAGATTGAGTAGAGTCACCTAATCGACCGACGATAGCAGCGGATTGCATTTCGACAGCGTGCTTATACAAACTATACGACACTGTCAGTCTCACTACATTAAGATACGCTCGAATCAGGACACACAGAAGCATAGTCATAAGTATCCGGAACTCACAGACGTAAGAACTCGAGGCGATCCTTCGCACAAGCATGGCCTACAGGTGGATGCTGTCATTCATTCTCGACATCTATATTCTTTGCCCATCCTCTCCGACATGGGCTGTTACGGACATCATTGGTGGTGGGCACAGTCGAAACATGCATGCGCATACGCCGTCCTCGGTAACAGCGTGGCGCTCAAGTGTTCAAAACTTCTAAAACGGAGTATGGGGCCCATGAGTCTGTGGATTAGTATGGGTACGCCTGACTACATGGGTGTCCAGCACGTTCGACAATCGTGGTATCGAAAGATGACACACCTGATCCTGAGTAGCCCACTCGGCGACACATTCACAAACCTAACATCAGCTGGCTCAATATGTGCAGTGAATTCACCCAAAGAGCAATGCGAGTTCGTCGGCGGGGGCAACAGAATGTGGAAGAATATCGGAAACCTTGAGAGATACCAACGACTTCTGGTAGTATTCGTGAGCGGTAATGAACCAAGAGTGAGCGTTATAAAAGCTTGCTGGTCATGCAACTACCGTACCATTGCTGGTTTCAATGCTCATGGCCAAAAAGCAGCATTTTACACGTAGTTGGGGCCCTGGCCCTGGCCCTGCTGGTAGAAGTGAGAGTGGGCGGCTGGGCGGTTGCTATCCACGCGACAGCGGCATTTGCCACAACTCCGGCAGACTCCGAGTCCGGTTCAAGATGGCTATTAAGTTATGCTCTCTACCATGACGTCGACCAGCCTGCGAAGCAATTAATTACAACTTGAAGTCGTTGTTGTACTTATGGTTGGTGAGCGGTGCCAGACCTCTATTTCAACGTGATAGGCTTATCACAATATATAGTAGAGCACTCACCATAACACGACGATGTCATAGAAATCAACTACTGCAGCTGCTGCGCCCATCGACTCGGATAGACTTCAGAGAACGACACACACGACACCTACGTGTAGCCTCGTACTTCGTTCATGCAGTTCTGCGGAGTCAGCCGCAAGTACATAACACCTCATGACACTCATGAACGGAATCTCGAAGTGTTATTTTCAGATCAAATTTCGCCGTTCTTTTCTGCTGTTCGATCCCATTTCAGTCACGAACCTGTGTTAACATCGGTGCGCGGCACACTGCGGGCCTCCAATTGCGCTCACGCCGGTGCAGAAAGACCGAGACAAGCGGCAGGTATTCATCGGCGTGGCTGAGGAGGTGGGCCTATGTCCGTCTAAACCTTCACGGTGCTGTCACTGACCGCAATCTATCGGAGCAGATGTGTGATAGAGGGAGGCTATTCTATATTTTGCTTCCCGTTTATAGATGTTCAGCTACCTTCAACTCGATGATTGTGCTACATAGTCAGAACTGGCTGACATCTCATGCGGCTTAGAGATCTCGTTGCTGATAGGCTGATCGTCACTCTATCGCTGACAATACCACTTTCACAAGGCAAACACTGCCCTCCCCCGTGTAAAGGCCAGTACATAAAGCTTATCCCGTGCCTCCATAGCTTTATACACCCCTGATTCCTCACAGATAAACATACTATCGACTCCTGGTGCCACAGACTGTGCGGCTTACTGTGTGTACTGGGAAAACAAGTGGCATTCACCTTCATACTATGTTTCAGAAACGTAGCACTGATTCCATCTCCAGATACGCCTCCAATTACTTCCAAATGGCTGCAACAAGTGAGATTCACATCTTTTTGTGCGTTCGACAAAGACCTGCTGACGTTCGTTTCGTAGCGCTCTTCTTTTGCGACTATCTGTCGACACTTTCCCAAGAATTACGCTGCATATGGGGGCGAGAAGTATCGCTGACATCGCTCCTCTTCTTGATGAATCGGTATGCTACCTTGTGCAACAACGCCCTGGGTCTTGTGCAGTCGACATCTTGGGCTGCTCGTGAGCAGTATTTATCCATAGAAGTACGTGCTTGCTTTAAACAGAGAGCGGTGCATAATTAGACTAAAGGGTGATTCAGATGTTGAGTTCATGTAACTCTATGGGCGCCACGAGCTGATTATATCATGTCGGAAGACTTATTGCCCTGTTTCGGTTGGGCGATGTCTGTGCAATACTGGAATATCTGGTCTTGTCAGGTGAGGAAATATTCGAGTCTGGTTTGTACAGTGAATTGACCGCCTTTACGCTCCTAGTATTTGCGGCACTACGGACTTACGCTTTATGGAACAAGAATCGAAGGGTATTCATTTCTGTTCTGGGTTTGGGGCTAGTCTACCCCGTAAGCTATGTATTAAGTGCTATTCACGGTGTAAAAGGGCATTCATGTTCAATGTTCGTCCAGTATGTTTCAATTCGACGCAGTTTCAATGCTGCTCGTCACTCAAGCGCCACCTGCGAATACTACCAGACGCTGCCGCAAATCCAGACTGCCAAGTTCGGTGACAATGTAACATTGTGAGTCATTCACATTCGCATCATACATTCTGTATTGATCAGCAATCCACTCCAGATGTATGCTTTTGATACCTTCCTAGTCATTAACCGCATGTGCTTAAGGCGCTTCGAATAGTTGCGCTGTCAATCGGCAGTAGCATGGTCTTCGAGTGCCTTACTATTGCACTGACATGGATGCGAACTGTCTCCCTTATTCGACAAGCGAAGCAGATGAGCACCACGAGCAACGCACCGAGCCTATCTCTTGTGATATGCTACGACGGTAAGAGGCTTTTTCGACATAACAGCTCGCACATTGCTGACCTGACAAACCTTGCTGTCAGGTACACTACACTTCACGTGAGTAAATGCACGGAATCTCTGGCGAGTATCTATCAGCATCACTGACAAGTATCTTAGCGCCTTACTCTTGATGAACATCATCGGACTGTTAGGGTTCGTCTGGAGAGTACGTGTCTCGATCCTTCTCGATTTTAGTTCGACCCGAATAATCTACATACCGCAGCCTTTGTTCTATGCTGCATCTACATCACTCAGTGACACGTTCGTTTCCCATATTTATTGTGTTCGCAAACTCATTCGTGGTCTCTATTTCTAGACTCACCTCGATACTTGTATCGAGATTTATACTCGATCTCAGGGAAGCCTACGCGGCCAGGGGAAGCGGACCTTCAAGTGGTCAGGGCGCTTCCTTTTACATCTTTGATTTGACAAGTATCCGGTTTGCTAGTGAGGTTAACGGTGACACAGCAGAGCTTGATAACGTCAACCCAGCGATGACTTCGGTGAAGAAGGCTCACGACGTATGATGAGAGGACTTTTGCTAGCAGGCCAGACAGGCCTTCCTACGACCATGTCGGGAAAGTCTGCACTGTACCGTCCACTCGAGTTGCTTTAGAGCCAGGTTCTGGTCCTATACTGCCCAATGTAATTGCATGGTCGTGGAAGATCTACGAGTCATGCGTTCCTGGAGTAGCCTCATGCAGCGGTGGTTTCTCGCGAATTAACACTGCTTATCTACAGTTGAGCCAGGTGAGCTGACGAGCGAGCACCCCGCTTAACTGTCTACTGACACGACCACGATAGACAAGTCAGACATCTGGTTCATCGCCGGACAAGCATCTTGTTTCGATGGCTGTCCAGATGACATTAATCATGCGGGCACATAATGAGTTCTTATAGGAGTGTATAACAGGTCTAGAGTGTCCTTACTCGGAGTCGAAGGCTTTGATAGATCGGGGCATGATCGGCGTAAGTATTTGTCTGATTTCGGTCTGCTTTGCTCAATACATGCTGAACACCGTCAGCACGTCGACACGATAACAGGTGACCGAAATGATGCATGAGTCGACATTCAGCAGGATGTTGTATGTTGTTAGGTATGATAGGTCACGAAAGGACCCTACCATCAGTAAGTACAAACGCAAAAAAGATGGACGGATCTTTAAACATAGAAGGGACTGACAACGATCCTGGTTACAACTGACAGGACAGTGATATGTACCAGGTGCTGAATCACATGGTATCGTCGCAAAAACAGATACATATATCTGTTTGGCTGACGGTGTCCTGCTTTCTTGTGCAGTTCAATATCTTGCTCGATGCGAGTGTTGGGTGTCGCTGGCGCTGGCGCATATCTTTCAAGGTCAGATCATGGATATATCATCTTTCTGGAGCATACAGTACGTTCAACTCGTCTACTTAATTGAATGGTTTGCAAAAACTCACCGAATTTGCTCTCTTTAGACACATAGTCATCCACGCGCACGTAGCAACAGCCGGTGAGAAGGTTTATTCTTAGTTGTTCTATCGTACTTAGCTCATGTTCAGTGTTTTACAGCGTTGTGTATCTACGAGTACTGCTTGACTCTTCCGGATGAAATAGACCTCATTTGGCGTCGCCAGATGTCTCTCGCGGCATTCTTATATCTGGTAAACCGATATGCTTTCGTCTTTTATAGCGCATCCGGAATGGTTCAGCTGGCTTCCTTAGGGAGCGACAATGGCATAGCTGCACTTCTTGTACGTCTCCTCGATTCCAACAGAGAGGCCGCCTCCGTCTAATTTGTGCTTGCTTAGGGGTTAAGTCGCAAACTCTGATGATCTAACGGATTGCAACTGATGCCTAAATCCTTATAGATGTTCGGTCATTGCTCGACTCAATGATATATGCATGGTTATTATGCATTCCGTGCTGGCCTGTGAGTTGTTGTGCGTACGCGAACGGCGCCACGCTGATGACAGGCACATATCAGTATTTGCCGCAATTCGTACCTACGCGATCTACGATCAAAGTAGGGTGATATTCTTTTGCGTACTTGGGCTCGGCTTATTGTTTCCCTTCGGTGATATTGTAAGTAAAATCTCAATCATTTGCAGTCTGCCGTGCCCATGCGGTGTTGGCAGTATCGTCTTGCAAGACAAAACTACCGTCCATTCCCATCGCCCGTTCCTGGATGTAGCACGTTCAGTACTTTGCCTGATGGACTGACTCCGCGAATGGGGTCAGATCAACTATTGTGCGTCGCCATAGTTGGAATTCTTTCTCAAAAGTCAACTAAATCCTCGAGCAGCTGTACGTTATCATCTAGCTAGACGTTCTTTAAGCTAGACTTTGTTCTATAGGCTTACTCGGACTTGGAACCAACATTCTATTCGAGTTTATCGTGGTTACGCTGACATGGATGAGGACGTTTCCCGCCGTACGTCAGATGGAGGACCTATGCATGAATTCCGGGAAGAACCTTACTTACGTGGTATTCCGCAACGGTACGATTCAAGCATCTATCCTGGTACTCAGGCTAAGCATACTTTTTCATCGACGTTTAGGTACATTCAATTTCCTGTAAGTGTCATAATCAGTCTGTATTCAGGAACATCATCTGATAAGCATAATTTAGGGCTATCCTTGTCATTAATCTCAGCGGTCTGCCGCTGTTCATCTCGATGATTGCGACTGGTCGAGTTGATCGTGATTCACAAACACCAGATTTTCAAGTATCCGACAAGGGCATCGTCACGTCTCTCATAGAAGCGTGAGTTGTTTGTGTATACCTGTGACGAATTATTTTCCTAACTCTCCGCCCATGTGTGACGAACCAGTATCACCTCAATACTCCTATCGCGGTTCATCATTGATCTGAGGAGAGACTACGTTACGAGGAGCGAGCGCGATCAAGATCACTCGCTCCATATCCACGACATATCTGCGCCATCGAGTCTCCACCACGTCTCTCAAGAATTATCCCGTTTTCGCGGAAGTGCTCAGGTCAGAGACTGGCATCAGGCCTGCTCTGGTGTCTAGCTGGGAGCGGTATTCTTGTGGTCGCACCTCTGTAACTACAGGTGGACGCCTTTTCCTGATCTATATTGGTTTGCGCGTCACCAATGAGCTATCTAAATCGTCTAACCCAGGGGCCAAGGTCATAACCGTCTATATTATCGAGCCGCTTACGAGTCGGGTACAACTGCAGGAGCCATCGTGCGCGCTCTATCAAAGCAAGATGAATACTTATGCTGAACTTACGAATAAGTCGCTACTCCGAGTCTAATCATGGTGTTCAATTACATTAGCCCAACTTGTCTCATGCACACAAGCACGGACACATCGAGAATGCAGTCAGTAGAATCTTTCTGTTACCATTGCCTTACTGATTTCGTCGCATAGGCACAGATGAAATATTGGTATTGGCTTAAAGCAGCAATAATGCTCCCTCGCTATGAAATCCCGAGTCATCTGCTGTCAAAGATCTTCCGGCGACGCCATTTTGGATTACAGCCTGGTAGTAGGGTGCCGAGTCTGTCAAGGCTGCGTGGTCATCTATGGCTGCGAACTGTCTTCTGACTGTTCGGCCTCACCATCTGAAATCCTGATATTTGCATGATGCAAACCGTGCCCGAGCTAAGTTTCATGTCAATTCTGTAGGCCGTAGTACCACGTCCTTACTTCCGTCAGATCGAACAGTGTCAGAAAATCAGACAGCGATGCAGAAACGATGCAGAATCGGATGAATGACAAAGACAAGGTCCCAGGCTAAATGAGAGAAGAAGTATATTTAGCCCTATACAAACATCTCTCGCTGATCCACCCCCCTAAAGCTTCTACGACGCTCTCTTTCCTCAGCTCTCGGAAGCCAGAGAATATCAAACTCGAAAGCCTGAGGATGACAGTGTCATCTAGTATTATGGTCTCGAGTTTCACGCAGTCTTCGATAGACTGGGAAAATCAGTGAGCAATCTTGAAGACAGTCGTACCTTTTCATTCTTGGTTACAAACTACACAGATATACCCACAAATATTGTCTAGTGGCAGCCACAAGTACGTCATCGTTTCTCTGTCTCCGCTCCTTCTCCTTAGCTATGTACACTTATCATGTTCCACAGCTTGTTACCTCTACGATTATGTCTTGACATTATCTCAGGAGATCAAATGTGTGTGGAGACGGCGGTTCTCCGTAGCATCATTGTTATTTGTTGTGATTCGCTACGCCGCATTATGCTACAACGCTCTCACCATGGCTCATCTGATATTATGGACTCCGGATCAAGTCTCTATCGCAGAAATAGTACGTGTAATCAACGTTCAAGATTCGCTCCGTCTCATACAGGTTTACAGACGTTGAGTATCTCTGTTAATTCAGCCCTGATCTTTGACTAAAGGGCCGATCCCTCAAAGCTGCCGTATTACTTTCATATTAGAGGACGTGTGCACGGTCCTGATATATTCGGTTGTTGCAAGTGAGCGAATATACGTTTCTTTCTTGTTTCGCTCGGTCTCATCATCATGTTCTGCGTTGTCCAGTCTTTTCAGCCTTAAGAACGTATGCAATATGGAACAATAATCGTTGCGTGCTTGGCTGCGTTTTAGCTCTCGGGCTGGCTTACCCTTGCAGCTATATAGTAAGCATCCGGACTATATACAACACGTGCACTCTGTCTAATACTGTACTTGTAGTATTATGCAACACAGAAGGCATACATCCTTTCCCCGCCCCCTATCATGACTTGTGAGTACAGTGTCGGAGCTTTATCGGGGTCCGGAGGAGATATCATGTTGTACGTTTATATTCATCTGCACATGCACTGGTACTCTATTCATGAGCGTGGCATAGACGTGCGTATTAAGGACCCATGTCTGTAGGGAGGTCTATGTTGAAAGGCCGCATGACAGGTGCTCTAGCCGCGGGCGGCATTTTTCTATTTGAAGGTGTTACAGTGCTACTTACGTGGCTGAAGACGGTTCCCGACATTTACTGGCGCAGAAGAAACAAGCTAAATTTCACAAACAGTACGACACATAGTTTATTCTATAACGGTACGTTGTTTGGTTCATTTCCGAGATTTCTGCCATCTTCGAAGTCATACGTACTCATGTAGCTGGGCTTATTAAACAGGGACTTTGCAATTTAGGTGAGGTCAGCGTGGTATTTGTCGGCCATTACGCAGGATGATAAACTCATCCGTCTCAAGTGTGTTACTGCTCATCAACGCAGTGGGAATACTTGGATTTTTACGAAAAGTTAGTGCACTCATCTCCGCTCTCGTCTGTCGCGATTCGTTCTAATGAGTTCTGATTCTGGCACCTAGTCAATTGGTTTCGTCTTTTCTGGTCTCATTCAAACGTCAGTGATTACGCTCCTATACCTCCGTGCCTGGCAATGCGCTTATAATCGACGGAAGCCTTACTTCAATTCTCATCGCAAGATTTATCCTCAGTCTACGGGAGAATTATGTTCCGGGAGAAAATGTGACGGAATTGGGCTCATTTCAAGATACGGTCGTACCATCATTCAGCACGCGCCGCGGCGCCCCTAGGACTGATTTAAGATTCATGGAACCGGGAGACGTCTGACCTCGTTGAGCGCCGGTATGCTGGTACAAGGGTGCGGAAAAATTCTTTGTGTACCGAAGGCAGTTATATCGTCAAATTCCATTCATTTCTGAGTAGGGTGTCGCCGAAGTTGTGCGTTGATCGTTTACACCTGCCAACTATGGAATTGGCTTGATTTGTCATCACCCAACCTGACGTTGAATCAACGAAAGCACGTGATAGTACGTTTTCAAGTCAACGTCGCGGTTACGGTGGACTTGCAGTGAAATCATCACCATCTCGCAAGTAAACTCCAGTGTTCCAAGTCATATACGCACTCGTACCGCAACTACCAAGATTAAAGAGTTCTGAGATTGGAACTTGATGCTTCCGTGTGCTGTAAGAATCTTCTATAGCAGTTTAACGGATGCAGCCGGAGTACTGCCTTCGTAAGCAATCTGCTCACGCCTGCATATGACTGAGGTGCGCTCTTTACTTTCTAAATCTTTATTATCATGATACTCATATAGGTTCTCAATGCTTTAGCAATATACGGCTGCGCCACTGTCAATGAATACGTTAAATTCAGCTTGATCATCCGACTCACTATCCGCGTCCATGAGAACCGCTGATTGCCATGCCAGTGGTAGTAATACTGTCCTTGGGAAAGTTTGAGTGTCATTCGCAAAGTGGGCTGTGTGGAAGCGATAGACAGGGCAAGGAGAAGATATCAAGGTCAGTTCTCATCGTGATATTTAATCCATTATCTGTCCACCGCCATGCCGACACAATCGCTGAGCTCTTTGTTGCAGATTGTATCCTGATATAAGATGCGATACTCTCAGAAACACTATGGCTCGGCGACTGCATGATTCCTTGTGTGGGGATAGTCAAGCTGGCCACGTATATAATGGCATGGTGAGCTTCTCAGAACCTATCACTACTCTCCTTCGAGCGCTGGTATCGATGTCGAACTCAGCCCTTGTGACCAGAAATTTTGTCACTCCTGGATTGGTGCAGTATATGCAATCCGTGTGAGGCCCTTATTAGTTTCACAAAGACCGACTATTGATACTCCCTTTAGACGATTATCTGTGGCTATGGAAGTTGCAAGCACGGGTAGGAATGCATCGAAATCGTAAACATATCCACGAGTGCCCTGACATCTTCTCCGTCAGCTGTCTTCTTGTTCGACTACTTCTTAACACTTCCCAACGAAATCAAAAACATATGGGGACGAAAGATGACAATGGCAACGCTACTCTTCTTAACCAACCGCTATGCATTCATGATAGCTCGTTTGCTTAGGCTGATACAAGGGGCATCATGGTTCGGGCTATATGAGACTAGGGTCGATCACGTATGTACTTTATAGTCGTGTTTAAGTGCCTGTTGACTCACTCGTACACGTAGATGTTGAGTGTACTTAGTCTGCTGATGTGCTGCCAGGCTGATTAGCTCATCTTCATTTATAGCTGCGACGTTGTGTGGCGATTAGCTGACGCATGCTCAATTGTGGTCTATTTCGCGATCTCCGGTATTTCTTTCAACCCTCTGTTAGTATCACATGCAAGTCTCACCCTTCGCCTTCCCAGCGTTTGCAGCAGTCCGCGTATTTGCTGTATGGAACAGAAACTACTACATGCTATATTCCGTTGCCATTCTCGGATCTGTCAATCCAATTTTGACTGCAGTGAGTTAGTCAATTTAAGCGAGGCGTCACGGTAGTATCTGATTATACTACCTAGTACTACATCACAAGGCTCGTATATGTTGGAATGCCCCCTCCGCTGACCGGCTGTGCTCAAGTGACAAATCTCATCGTAGCGAGAATGAACAGCGACCAGGTCATGTGAGTACAATGACTTGGAAGTCAAAGATTGTTTGTTCTGCTATTGATACGCTGCACTAGTTGTATGTCCTGCAAAGTCTATCCTGCCGGATGAATGGCTAACGTGTCGAAAATAGTCATAGCTGGAAGTGGCGCCAGCATGCTCGCAGAGTGCACCGTCGTCTTACTTACATGGCTAAAAGTTTCAAGCCTTCAGCGTGCATTGAGGGAGTCTGGGCGTCAGACTATGCTGCCGTCAGAGCTTCTATTGTGTTATGGTGGGTTACTTGTACTGTATCGAGAAAAAACCGATCATGTCTAATTATTACTTAATGGTGTCGCTTGATGGGTAGGCGTCCTCCATTTTGCGTAAGTTTCTGCCTATGTCTGATTAATTTTACGATCGCTCATAACGCTGCGTTTAGCGTGTTGATGGCCCTTGACATTGTTAGCTGGATACTTACTTCAGGCCACAACCCAGTACGACCACCGCATCGTTGACTGAACGCATGCCCTATAACTGACGTGGCACAAACCGTACAGGTACTGCCCAACGCCCCCGCTATCATCGACACGTACGTTCCATTCACTGGCAATAGCCAAACCACCGTTAAAGTTGCTAAACCCACTGTCGAGCAGTATGTCGTCTATCCTCGTTTCCAGGTTCATTCTTGCTCTACGGGACAACAATACTTCCGTGCCGTCTCTCGAAATGACATCGTTTACTGCAGACCCTCCTACAACTCGGTTCATAGGCAACCTGGGCGCGCCATTGGACCTTAGTGACGACGATGGCGGTGGGGAGGAATTCGACGAGCCTATTGAAGGTGATGGCGTGTGGATAATCTCAACGTCGAAGACGAGGTGGAATTCAGACTAAAGGAGTTTCGCTTCACGTACTGAGATGCTTGTATAACTTAGATATAAAAACACCATAACCGGATTTGGACACGGGAGCGTCGACCTGCGCGCTGTGTTTGGTCATGTTTGTAGTTCGTTGAACGAAGCGGAGAAATCCGGTTACGGCTGTTATCCTCGAACTTTTATGACTTCTGCGCACGCCGGCGTCGAAGGCACCGGTACACAATTACCTGTCTGGAACGAGATCCATGAATCATCTGCACGTGGGTAGCCCCTGTCTTATTGACAGCTAAATGACCGGAGAGGAAGATCCAGTTCGGGCTCAGACAGTTATTGCTGTCAAAGATCTCTCTCGGGAACGACTGATCTTTAACGAAGGGAATTGTACTTCTTTCAAAAAGGAAAAGAAGCAATGATCGAACAATTTCAGTGACGATATTGATATTTTTCTCAGAAATCAATCGCCCCGGCCAACGTACGCGTGAGGTAAGTACATGACTAGCCGTTCATAGTATTTTCCCATTCTAACATGAAGCTCACCTATACAGCTGGATATTTTGGACCGCACACGTTCTAGACATTTGTTAGTACGCGGAGGTTCGACCATGGACTGGTGACGCTGTGACCCCTTTGGATTCGCAAGTCGCGTGGCGCATACTGTGTGAAGATATACCATGGCTTCCTTCGAGATTGTATCGAGAAGATAGATTGGGTGCCTGTGCCCTACCCTTTGGGATTTACATTGATATCTTCCAGAAACGGATTCTCAACTTCCTAGTTCGCTTCACGTACTTGTCCTACGTGCGGAATGATCGGAGAACCAGTGCTCGGCGACAGCAGGATATATTTACGGGAGACGAATCCCCGACGCCGTCGTATGGTCTTGCGCCGCCGCCTCATCTACTCCGCAAGAGGACGTTGCATGTGCAGCCTTGGGATCCCTCTCGCAGTCGAAGTTGCTCTCCCAAACGTCCACGACGGCGACAAAATCAATCTTGCATCGGAGCAGAGAGGACAGAGTTTGTGTGGAATAGGTACGTTTATCATCTGTCATGTTATGAATGACGGCCTGATTCGTCACCGGCAGATCGCCAACATTGGATCCTCGCCATTTGATACACAATTTTCCTCGCCGTTCCACGAGGTGCCGCCGTCGATGCCAGCGACCACACACACGATGTACGTGCTTCTTTCTGTTATACGATGCCGGTTCGGCCTGAGGGTGACATACAAATATTCAGGTCGAGCGCAAATTTCCTTTCTTTCCCTCCAGCCATCCTACCCCCTCGCGTGCTGGCTGTCTCGACGGTTCTCAACGTCGACATGCACGACAACCGCTCTCAATCGACGGTCTTCAAGCTGGGCGGGTCTGGTGATGAGAAGGGCTCGCCTCTCGCCCGTGTTGTCACTCTTGCAGACGGTGGCTTTGACCATCGAGCGAGCGACGAGGTCCGTGTCGCTCGCGAGATGGATGCACGGGCGTGGAGGAAGATGGACTATGCGGTGTTACCGGTCGTCACGATGATTTTCTTCTTGTCATTTTTGGTACGGGCCCTCTGCAGGTAGCATATATCCAGGAACTGACCATTCCCGTCTATATAGGATAAAGGAAACATCGGAAATGCCCGTATTGCCGGACTTCAGAAGGATTTGTCCATGTCTGATTATCAGGTATTTTAATCTCATGACGAGACGACCTCATACTGACGTCTTGATCTTTTCATTTAGTACAGCCTTCTCCTCACTATCACCTTAATCCCGTATATTCTTGTAGAACTGCCGTCCAACCTATGGCTCAAAAGGATCGGTCCGAGCATTATCATACCGGCTATGACGGTATTGTGGGGCATTGCAACGACAATGCAAGGCGTCGTTGTTAATTATCGAGGATTGGTCGCATGTAGGATCTTTCTAGGACTATTCGAAGGTTCGTGCCGGATTTTCAGGTTATATGCTATCACGCTCATCGGAAACGTTATTGTCCTCTTATTGTAGGCGGGCTACTCCCAGGCATCACGCTCTACCTATCGACTTTCTATCCGAAGGAGAAGCTTCAATTACGGTATGTCTCTCGCCAGCATTCATGTATCTTTGCTGGCTTACACAGCTACTAATTCAAACCATCACCAGTATATCACTATTCTTCGCTTCTACTACCCTGGCTGGAGCGTTCTCTGGCCTCTTAGCTTCGGCAATCCTCCATATGGACGGTGTCGGCGGCAGACCGGGTTGGTGTTGGATATTTATCCTCGTACGTCTATTCTTAATTCTCTTCGCTTCCGTTCTTGACGGAGATCACGTCTCTATCATTGCTTAGGAGGGTCTATTCACTTTCCTTTTCGGCGTCCTCTCGTTTTTCATTCTCCCTCGTACGCCCTCGCATGTTGCCCTTCTCAGCCATGATGAGAAGGCGCATATACTTGCCATTCTGGATTCGGACGCTCATGTTCCTGTTAATGACATGGGAGCGGTCAATGGTACCTCGACCGGAAGCGATTACTCCACTTCTATCGCCGCAAGTAAAGAATTTAACGGGTCCGAGAATAGCGGGGCCGTTAACTGGGAGCATATCTGGATGACGTTAAAGGTACCTCACCTGTGGATGTTTGTGGCAATGGGATTCTTCAACGGGACGACGTTGAGCGGATTGGCATAGTGAGTGTTTCTCGGGTTTTATTTTGCTGTTCTGTGATGATACTAACTTCTGCACGTGCTTGTATAGCTTCACACCGTCCATCGTTGCTTCCTTAGGGTATACGGCCAACCAAGCGCAGTTGATGAGTGTGCCCCCGTTTGCTGTTGGTTTCGTCTGTGAGTATCTTCTGCTTACTCGTCAAAGGCTTTTGCTGACGTGTATATGCGTAGTGTCCATTGTGTCTTCGTATTTCTCCGACAGATATTCCAAACGCGGACTGACCATCATTGTCTTCGCTGTTATGGGCATAATCGGGTTTGCGATATTCCTCGGTGCGCATACAGTCACCTCATTCCACGTCTTCTCCCTGACTCATTCTATGGCTTTATTGCATAGGCTCACATCACCCTCACATTCGCTACGCCTCCCTCTTCTTCATAATCCCCTCCACATACAGCACCGCACCTCCCCTCGCCGCCTGGACCTCAAACAACGCCCACCTCCCCTCCCTCCTCTCCTCGTCATCTCTCCCCACCACCACCCCCACTTCCCGTCACTCAGATAACGACTCATCCTACACCGCCCGGGCCACGTCCATCGCGCTCCTCACCATCTCCACCAACCTCGGCGGGATTCTCGCCACCTGGCTGCTTGGAAGCTGGAGCAAGGCGCCGGAGTGGACGGTCGCGGCTTGGGTTCTTGGTGCGTTCCAGTTGGGGATTGGGGGACTCGCGGCGGTGTGTTGGATTATCTTGAGGAGGAGGAATGTGAGGGAAGGTATGAGGTATGTTTTGTAGGAGTGTGCTTGAGGTGTGTCGTGTGGATGACTGGGTCAGTTGTATGTGTACCTGCGGTGTATAATGTGCGGTGTTGATGCATCGGAAAAGCTCTCGTGGACTGTAATCCTAGTGTAATTGTAATTCAGTATAGTGTATGCGTATTCTACTTGTATCATGACTAGGCTGGATTGAAATTAATAGCAGCGTGGGCGAGTATTCTGAACATTAGACTTACGCAAGCTGAGTCTGATATTCCTTGAGGACATAATGAGAACCGTCGCCCAGCTGAGTTCTGCGGAATACCTGAAAGGATCCTTCGCGACGCCCATTTCGGGATGCACCACCTTCGTCACGTTCGCAAGATGCATCTCACTTACTCCTTAGGCGGTATATCCAAATTGCAGCTCACGTTGAGCATCGTAGCACACCAAATGGTCCCTGAACAGAATATGACTTTGGAATAAATCTGCCAGCGTACACCCTGTGTACGTCTACAGCTACAGACGAGGGTGGAGGGTTGCAAGCCAGTGAGCGCCAAGAAGTTGCCTAATGAGGAAGTCCAAACGTAACTACGCCAGCCGGAATGTGGAGACGGCGATCTACACCGCGGGTCGCTAGTCAGTCACAAATAATGTATGAGGCATTTTATGAGTTATCATTTACCCGTACTTGTAAATGCACTGAAGGAATAGACACTGTATGTACTTTGAGCACCGTCGTATCTCGTGACTCACTATAATGTATCAATAGACTCGATTCGTTGAACTATGGATGAGCGCTTCGTGACTGATGATAGACGATGAGTTACGGAGGCGCAACGCCGGCCGAGTAACCAATGGATTGCGAAGTTCGGAAGCCATCTCGGGGTGTTGTGTGTGACCGCCGGTGACTACTTGAGAGATACAAGTACATGTAACCCAAGAAGAAGAAGTTGCTGGCGCAAAATTAGAGTCGCAAAAATAAAAATAACGGAGGTGCTGTTACATGCACAAGCAGCGTATAAAGGGTGGATGTTCCAACAGGGTGAGCAACGAAAGATTGAGCGCTGTGCCTTGCTAAGGTAGCGTCAGAGGAGGTGTCGAGAGCGTCTCGAGCACTGAAGAACTGACCTAGCGAAGGTACTGTCAGAGGAGGTAGAGAACGCGGTTCTTTCCCTCGCATCAGGTATACCTGCCAGGCGGAAGGTCCCAGTCAGGAATAACCACTGCTGACTAGCTGTCGCACTATTCCTGACATCCCACCCGACGAGCCCGTCTGCGGACTCATCCCGCGCGGCGGGGAACGTGATGTATTGCCACATCAGGCAAGTCGTCGGGGTGACCGGATAGCTCCGTGGCTAGGCCAGCGCTCGCCGATTCGACTTGTGTAACCAACCTTAAACTCGATTTAAAGACCACACGTTCAGCTCACCCACATCCAGTCAACAACTCGAGCTTGGGCTTGCCTCGGAGGCCTTGAAGCGGTAGGCGCCACGCAGCGTTTGCGGAGACTTCCAGTTGATCAGAGACAAATAGGCCAAAACAACGCGTGAATGTGGCGTCACGCTTTGCGTTCTACTCATACACTACACAAGCCAGCCAGCCACAGCCAAGTACGTATGCCACGCTAATACTTGCCTATTACAGCCCAGTGCTCATCCGTTACATCTCATAGTGAGTTTACGTTACCGTTTCTGTAGAAGCGATGCCTTCAAGTTGATCACGAGGGACGCTTTGAACACTGCTCGCGAACCGGGTGTTCGTTCAGCTGTTGAGAATGTCGCCCGCGGGCTAGTGCGTGAGGTTAAGACATGCATGTGCTATTATTAGCATGACGTATTATTCAAAGTAGCTGGTTAATTGCATGAAAGTCGTCGGTACGCCCTAATTACTGTTCTGCGCTAAGAACAGCATCTGCTAACGCGAATGACTCATTACGACTGTAGCTTATCTGTCGGACATGGATGAGGGTCCCCCATTACCCATCGTGTCTAATGGGCCAACTGCAAGCCTTTGATCTCTGCGTATCTGGACATTCGACGATTGGCGTCAACTCCGGACGCAAATTGATATTGTCCGCCAATGCCGGAGAGCGCACGTCCGCTCGCGTGACTGGATTTCAGGGCGTGGAAAACGCGCTGCAAGCCCATTGTTACAATGTGCGCTTCTATTACACTATCTTCGTAACCGACTGACCGTTTGCACTATTTGATCAACATAGTTTGCATACTATCGTAGTCCACTGGTAGGGGGACAACCTTCGTGAGATGTTTTGCCAGTTTCGACGGACGTTATGGGACGCGTATTCCAAACCTCATACTCCTAATTTACCCAGTTCAGCGCCCCGTCTACCTTAGGGACGAATTGGTAGTTGACATGCGCGTCAGCCAAACCACGAGACGCCTCCGTTATCTCAATCGGCTGTGGCGGCATAGAACTCAGGTGCATCGGATCGGGGCTCAGTCACGATGCGCGCTACTTTCAGTATTCTGCCTCTGCTTGTAGGATTCCACACAGCGATTCCGCCCCTTCAACCATCCCCGTAATGAGCAACAGCCACCCTCGACTATCTTGGCATTCGATGGCCAGGGACCTTGACGGCCACCATGACACAATATTCAGTCCTTCACAATCGCAAGTGCTGTCTTACAGCGATGGGGCTCCTCTGCCTCAGTTACTAGACGAGGCCACGCGCATTCCCAGTAGGACCGCCACGAGAGTATGGACAAAAATGGACTATATGGTCCTACCTGTGGTCACAGCGATCTTCTTTTTGTGCTTCTTAGTTCGTCTCGATTTTTATATATCCCTCTGACCGACACGCTGACGCAAGGTTAACTCACAGGATAGAGGGAACATCGGAAACGCCCGTATTGCAGGATTGCAGAAGGATCTCAAGATGTCCGACTATCAGGTGTGTCTTTCATACCCGTTTTGTTTATTTTGAGTTTATATACCATCTCATTTCTTACTCCGTCTTTGTACATTCAGTACAGTCTCGCCCTCACGATCACATTTATCCCGTATATTCTTGTCGAACTTCCTTCGAACTTATGGCTGAAGCGTATTGGCCCGAATATTGTTCTACCACTCATGACGGTTTTCTGGGGCATCGCAACCACACTTCAAGGTACCGTGACGTCCTATGGAGGCTTAATTGCATGCCGGTTTTTCATTGGCCTATTCGAAGGTCCGTACATGATATCCGGTTAACGTCGCATTGAGCATATTGCTGAACTTCGATTCGGTCATTCTACTTAGGAGGTCTATCACCCGGATGTATGCTTCACCTGTCATCATTCTACCCCAGGCACCAACTCCAGCTCCGGTACGTCGTATGCTCAACCCAATATAACCTTTCAACGTATCTCACAGATTTGAATGTCGATCTCTATGCGTAGGATATCGATTTACTTCACGGCCCCTACCATTGCGGGAGCATTCTCTGGCTTGTTGGCATCGGCGATCTTGAACATGGATGGCATCGGCGGGAAACCCGGATGGGATTGGGTCTTCATTCTTGTACGTACAGATTACGGTGCCATTCACACTCGGTGCATCATTATAATTATGTTTATATCCACTCGGGAAATAGGAAGGCCTTGCTACTGTTCTTTTTGGTGTCCTCGCATTCTTCATTCTCCCTCGCACACCATCACACATCGCCTTTCTCAGTCCAAGTGAGAAGGCATATGTAGTCCGCGTCCTCCATGAGGAAACCTCCCGCCTTGCGGCTTCTAGCTACTCTTCTGATAACGAGAAAACTGAAGCAGGTAACCAATCCTTCGGTCCAAAAACACTTGCATCCCAAGCAGAGTATAAGATCAGATGGCGCGATGTAGGGCGGTCACTCAAACTGCCTCATGTATGGTTTATCGCCCTCGTCGCTGGTTTCTTCAACGGTGCGACATTGAGCGGACTGACATAGTACGTGTCAGTGACTTCAAAAACTGGAATTACATAACGGACATTGGCAATTTGATTAGCTTCACCCCTTCCATCGTGGCTTCGGTAGGCTATAAAGCGAATAGGGCGCAGTTGATGAGTGTACCTCCATTTGCCGCATCTATCGTCTGTAAGTGCCTGGACTTCCTTTCTCCCGAGTCGATGAGAGTTTACTACCGAGCCAGCAGTGGCTATCGCGTCGTCTTACTACGCTGACAAATATGCCAAACGTGGACTTACCATCATCGCGTTCGCCCTCCTCGGAGTAGCAGGGTTTGGCATCTTTCTCGGTATGTAATATTCTATAGATTATGAAACAAGGTTTGATGGCTGCGATCATAGGCTCTCACCACCCTCGTGCTCGTTACGCTTCTCTCTTCCTCATCCTTCCGGGTACCTATGCTATGGCACCGCCACTCGCTGCTTGGACATCCAACAACTCACATACCCCTTATGCGACAAGGGCAACCTCCATCGCTCTGATCACATGCTCAACCAACGCCGGAGGAATCTTCTCGACATGGTTGTTGGGCAGTTTGAGCAAGTCGCCTGGGTATGTGAGCGCCGCTTGGGTATTGGGCATGTTCCAGGTCGGCATTGCGGTGTGCGCAGCGATGTGCTGGTGGGTTCTTGTAAGATCTTCGTCACGCTGTAGCCGTAAGTATAACCGAGTTATATTCGGATGCCTACGTGTACAGTTAAGTGAAAGATGTCGCGCCAGCTACGCTGGCGCTTACACTATGTAGCTCGTCAATAACTATACAGTATATACTACTTTAGGATAATATATTCCCACCACCACCTTCTCCTACTGCTACGCTCTCCTAGCGCCTACCTCCGGCACGTAGTGCCGGGTGGATAATACGCACACCTAACACCCTCCCCCTCAAGAATGAGCTGTCGCGGTGGACCTTGGTTGTTATGATGAGCTCTTAACGTCACATCATAAGTTCCGGGCCCCCCGCTCTCTCCATCGTCAGCTCATTCGTCCGAGTCGTCATTGGTATGGGATCCACCATCGTTAGCCACTCCGCAATGTCCTGAAGCTCGGTGGCGTGTTTAACCATCTCGTCGTCACTCTTCAGTGGCCACTCCGATAGCATTACCAAGTGTTCATCGATGTGTTCCGTTGTCATGTTCTCGCTTGATAGAATGGATAGACCGTCTAATAATTGGGACGGTCGGAAATGTACCTTCTTGTCTGCTATGAACCGCGCGACTTCGTGGATGAATTGGATCGTGAACTTGCCCGCACCACACCATGTAGGTCCTTCTGAAATACCCTTGCTGTAGTAACATTTTGCTTCTGAACGATTGCTACTATAGCACTCTCTCATTCTTTCTGAAACCACCTTGCTGGCCTTTCAACACGATTCTGTTTGCCATCAAACCGCGTATATATAATATAATGCCATCAACGGTATATTCTCCCATCATTCTTGGGCGGTTGTTCATTTCCCCCTGAAATGCGCTTCACATCTCTAATCTGACATCGGAACTGGCCATTTATGGCATGCTTTCCATCAATTCCCCCCGTGCCGTCTCTTACGACGCTACGCGTCGGGCGTTGTGGGTCCGCACGCTGCTACGTGGCGTGGCGCTCGCCCGCCATCACGGCGCCTCGCGCTTTCCTTCCCGATCCGAAACTGAACATTGGCGTCTACATTCGCTTTCCCTCCCACGTCCACCACGTCGCCTTCTCCCTGACCGTCTTTCTGTACGCTGGCGACTTCTGACGGCCAATGACAACCCAGAAGCATCGCGGGCGAAGAAGCTGGCCACCCTTCAAAGCCGCGTTCTTGGATGGGTATCGGGAGGCCTGGGAGACAGCGAAGCAGAAGAAAGATGTCAGCCCCTTCTACGACTGAATCGCTCGCGAATTTCTCTGCCGCTTTGGATACGATAGGCCTTTCTACGAGGACCCTCCGGTTAAGCCGCAAGAGGATGAGGTATTGCTTGTGGAAGGTGAGAAGGTTCCCGGGTTAGTTGGTTTGTCAGAGGAGGAGGCACAGCGACGGACTCAGATTTTCAACGATTTACGGGCGGTGCGTCAGCATACAGCTCGTGTTGTGTTTCTCTAACGCTCTCATCTTTAGAAACTACTTATCTGGTGCAACCACCATTTCCCGAAGCTTGGCGACACTCCGTTCAAGGAGGAGACGAACGCCCTCTTCCGGGAACTCACCAGCACTGAGAACGACAACGCCCGCAAAAAGCCTCAATATCAGATGTATCAAAAGCTCTATTATCAAGACCGTATTCTTCCGACGTTCCAACAGCGATGGGCCGCGGCGGTGGCTGCAGCAAAGGAGAAGAATCTGCCACCACCTCGACAGATGTCCATCCGGCAGCAGGTTGTACACGAGTGCTGGGTTGCGGAGGATGAAGCCATCAAGACAAACGTTTCCGAGGCGGTGAAGCTTGACCAGCAGGCTCGTCAGGCTGAGATTATGGACGACAGACGGCCCCCAGCGACGCCCGAGGAATATCAACAGTATGTTCCTTTTTATACTCATTTAGTCTATCTCTGATTTGGTTCAGTCGACTGGACCATTGTGCTCCGTTCGTCAAGTCGATTGCAGAGGGTTTACGAGACCGCACCGGGCTAGCAGTGTCGATAATGCTGGCAGGCCCTATTCCGGTCAAGGGCGGACAGATTGGGGTGCGCAGGTGCGTCGTATACATTTATCGCACCCTCTCCATCCACTCATTTATATGACAGCTATCATACTGGAGCGACCAACGAGGCGACACCCCGCAACTGGCCTCAATACGACCGTGCCGGCTTCACTGCTGCGGAGGCATCGATGAGTGCGTTCGCTTCCCAGATGTTCCCCTTTCAGGAACGCCAACGCCGTGCGCTCGTCGCCTCCACGGCTTCGTCGAGAAGCCATACGCCGGCGACGTCTGATAGGCAGTCTCAGGGTACACCGGCGCCTGAACCTGCATCGGGTGGTCCCGCGCCCGCCTCTGCGCCCACACCCGAGCCCGAGCCCGTGCCCGAGCCTATCGCCAACACAGAGCCCCAGCATGAGCCTACCGCCGACACCGATCTCCAGGACACATCAACTACCAATGCAGAGCCCCAATACGAACCTACTGCCAACGTAGGGCCTCAGGATGAGCCTATCGATCGCGCAGCAGAGCCTCAGCCTCAGCCTACCGCCACTCCGATCGAATCTGACGATACGCCCCACACCTCCTCCCTCCCTCCGCAGACGACGGGAACATCGTCTTCGCGAATGGCAACGCGCTCGACGTCTATGTCTGACTCGCATGTCGCTCCAACCGCCACAAGCAGGTCGCCCGCACCCCCCAAAACGTCGGTGGTCTCTGCCCCAGCTGACACTACCACGTCCATAAGCACGACGCCGCCGAAGCCCGATTCACTTCCTCTGCGTCTTCTCAAGGAGGCCAATTGCCCGGCAAACTTGATGGAAGCTTACGAAGTGCTCGCCGCTGCCCAGTTCAACCTTGCGTGGAAGGACTGCGTTACCGCATTCGTACGCCGACAAGTCAAGTGTCGGTTTAAAGAGGATCCCAAGTGCAAGAAGCTCTCGCTCGCTTTCCGCCCGGAAGAATACAAGGACTGGTTTAAGCATGCCCGTACCAGCTCTGGGCCCATGATCCAGTCTCACTCGCAGTTCAGCCGTGATCTCGAGAAATGGTGGTGGTCCATGCAGCCAGCCGCGCGTGGCGAAGATGGACGTGGTCGCCCGGACTCTTGTACTGGTCCCGGTTGGTCGACCGTTCTGGTACCTGGCCTGAACGGGATCTACCTCGTGCTCTGCGGTTTGCTATGGCTAGGTCTTGCTATCTTCGAGCATGGCGAAGATGCTCTGGTGCCCACGTGGACTACTCTCGTCGACGACGTCGCCTGGATGCTCACGCGCGACGTCGAACCTGAAATCGAGCAGCCTGCCACCGAGAGCGAGTCGTCCCCGTCCACCTGTGTGGGCATGGTTGATGCATCATCCTAGGCTACTTGCCCTAGTGTGTGATGCATCAGTCTCAGGCAAACAGAGCTGTGAACTGTAACAGGTGCGGGCTGGCAATTGCCGTGCTGAACAATCACCGGCATCATTCGGCACTGCTCTAAAAGGGTAATCAAGCGCCCCCGAGTATTTTTATAATAGAAAACGGGCGCTGAAGGATATTTTTGGGCGCTGCAGGACGTTGGGCCTTGTCAATGTCAGCGAAATGCTTATGTAATGACTTTCCCAGCTAGATTCGCACTTTTCACACACATAATGAGCGCCTGATAATAACAGACATGTATTCCGGGCAATATAACCTCCTCGGTGATCACACAGCGGTAGCTATAGTTATAAAGCGACATACATTGCAGTTGAGAAACATTACAGAGTGCGCAAGCGTGATACGGAAAGCGGGGTGTAACTGACGGCGGCGCTTTTGCAGGGCTTGTTCTTCGTCGGGTAAATCCTCCGCAGGCCGTTTCTTGCTACAGCATTGCAAATCAGCGTGCAGCCACGTATGAGTGGACAGAGACTTACCCAAGCGACATAGTAGCGATCAAGAGCTGCTGCATAACCCAAGCAACATCTGTTGCTGCCTCCGACCATTCCTCTGCGGTCGATACAGCACGGTAAAGGAAGAGGCCGGCGACGAAGTTGACAACGCCGTTGCTGCCTACATGCAGCATACTAGTCCAGTCGCCGTGCTCTAACCTTTGAAGCTCGCCATCCTTGCTATGTCGCCAAGCGGAATTCAAGGTCTTCCACCAGGTCTTCCACTCGTTCGCGTATAAGCTTCTATCCTTGAGTTTCAGGTGAATCCGATTCCGGCGTCCGCCCCTAATCCAACGGTGAACAGCATCCGGTCGGTTCGAGGTTGAAAATCCGGAGCCCTGCAGTACGGTCAGTACAGGCAGCAGGTATATTGGTGGAATACGTACCGTGCCCTTGAAGGCATATGCACGTTCCAATGCAATCCAGTCACGTACGACAGGCAGCCAGAGGGTCCTGTGGGCGTCGGACAGCGGTTCCTTGACGAAGATGTCGTATTGAATCTTCATCCAGGATGGCCAGGCATGGCTGTCGTTATTACCGGCCACCTCAGTCGCAGTACCGTTCCCCCCATCACCGTCAGGCGCATCACCATGCCCGCCGTCTCCCTCAGGTGCATCGCCGTTCCCCCCATCACCGTCAGGCGCATCACCATGCCCGCCGTCTCCCTCAGGTGCAACGCCGTCCCCCCCATCACCGTCAGGCGCATCGCTGTGCCCGCCGTCTCCCTCAGGCGCATCGCTGTGCCCGCCGTCTCCCTCAGGCGCATCGCCGTGCCCACCGTCTCCCTCAGGCGCATCACCACACCTGCCATTGCCATCAAGCGCACCTGGCTCAGTCACGTCTCTATCAGACGCATATCCCTCGCCACCTCCTCCTTCAATGCCACCTTCTTCAGCTGCACCGTCTGACACATTGGTGAGATGTGATGACACACTCTGATTGTACGACTTCATACCTTCTATTTCCTGGCCATGAGGTTCGTGGAATGCTTGAGTAGACGGTAGCACGCCGTCGTGCTGCCCATTCACGTCCGCTGCGCACGTTGATGGCCCAGACACGGGGGAGTGGTCGCTGACTGGCCGGGTTGCATGTGCTTCAGTGTTTTCTGGTGATGATTGCGGTGGTGAGTTACGAGCCGTCTGCTCGTGAGGCTCATGGAGAGGGGGTGTAGCAGAGTGAGGAAGGGAAAGCGCAGTGGCAGTGGCAGTGGAAGTCGTAGTCGTAGCCGTAGACAGCGCTGATGAATTTGTTGAACGGCGGGAGTTGCCGAGAACGTCAGCGCCAGTATCAATACCAAGTTCGGCCAGTAATATGTTGTTCCTAATGATGGTACATGACCGGCTGAAGTCGAACTCCGTCATGCCGGTCCAATCAGCGATGTGCTTGCGCTTTTCTTCTGTGGTGAGCGATTCCAGCCATTTCAGTATATCTGCAGGTACGTCTGGTCGCATTGTGTCCTGAGGGATGATGGCTGGCTGTGGCTTTTTCCTTGGTTTAGGCTTAGGACGGGTGGCAGCTGCAGCAGCTGGTGCGGCTTGACCAGCATGATCATCGACCAAAGTTGCCTTCTTCTTACCTTTCGTTTTCTTCTTTCCAGATGAACCGCCAGCCGCATTCCCAGGAGGGACCTCGCCACTCGCGCGAGGCTGTACTGAGCTATTGTCGGTAGTCACTTCTACCTCCTCGACCATATCTTCAGCCTCCATCTCCCTTTCCTCCGCATCCTTCGGAGCAGCATACGTTGCTAAGCATGTATGTCAATAGTCCATTCCTCGATGTTGATGGACTAATTGGCTCACCTTTGGTACGACTCAAGTACTTTGCGAAACTTCCCATGAAGTTCCGTCGAAAGCCATCCGGGTTGCATGTAGGAAAGTCGCGAGGAGACGTCTCGTCTGTCTTCCCGTAGTGGACCGAAGCCACAAGATAGTCGGCATCGGGCCCTTCTGATGGTAGAGGGCGTGCACCTCCAATCAAGGTGACAGAAGTGAGGCCGGTGTACTTGCTAATTAACTGCAGGATGGGCGTAGCCACGCTCGAAAGTCGGTTGCGAGCCCTGGAACAGGTCAGCTGTGCTATACCGCTTAAGAATACACCATACTCACTCTAACTGAGCATCAGGATCATCAGAAGGGTCACCATGTGCGGCCTCCTTGTACGCGGCACACTTCTTCTGCCAGTCATCGTTGGCTGCCTGGGTAAGCGCTAGCCTATCCTCGTTACTCATATTCGCGACCGCCTCCTTCGCTATCGCGCTGCGTAAGGCGATTCCTGTCTTGGCCGCGGTCGTCTCACGCTCGTTGTAAGTCTTCTGAATCTCTTCGCGATGTGTGCGCATGTAGTATTGCCAGTCAGTGATGGCCTTAGGAACAGTGCGCTGGGGAACTCGAAGATCCATCAACACAGCCTTCCACGGGTTCTGAGACTGCACGGAAACTTTCCGATGACGCCAGCGAAACCACGTCTTCAAAGACTACAAGGTATGAGCATCTATATATGTCTGTCGCGTGTGAACTCACCTCGTTTGTCTGTGTCATGACCTCCTCTTCTGTAAGCCCCGCTCCATCAAACGGCATGCCTTCGCGTGCTTCCTTCCAGTCAAACCTCTCCCAAAACTCCGTGCGAATCAAGTGCCAGAACTCCTCGAGTCCCTTCAACTTTCCCTCGGCCGACTTATGGGCCGCAGCATACACGTCGACGTACTCCATGAGGAAGGTGAACATGTTGCCTCTGAACCGGCCTTGATTTCCAGCCTTGCCACCTTTCCTTGCTTGTCGTTCAGCCTTTGTCTTGCTTTTGCGACGGGCATGCACAAGGGTCCGAGCGCCTTCGTGTTCGCTTTCCTCGTCTCCGCTCTCCCTCCCACTCGGGTCATTCTTTTCTTGCTCAGCCTCGTCTTCCCATCCGTCTTCATCCTCCTTCTCGCCTTCTTCGTTGTCGCGATGTTCGGCGTTGATGGATGGGTCATTGGATGGACGGCATGCATCGTTGGACGGGCGGTCTCCATTTTCGTCGACTGTGCCGCTAATCGCAGGAGCAGGGTCGTGCCCACTGTCGGAGGAGGGTAGAGCAATGGCTGGCATATTACTTGTGCGTTGTAGCTCAGGAAGAAATAGGAAATGTAGGACGTCTTCACTCTATTTACTGAAAAGGACTGCTTATGGGAATTACCTTTACAGATTTCTGCCTTATGTGCGACGGCCGCGCGTCCTGTGGGGCCCAGATCGTATGATACTATCCGACTCACCCACGTAAATTACTCACCTGATGCTACCTACTGACACAACCGCCCACAGACCTGTTCCTTTTTCGGTGACAGTTCCCGTGGGCTTAAAAGCCGACCTTTCTAATTCCCCCAGCCCAACACAACTCTCCCTCGTACCTCTACCATCGTCTACCCAGCATGGTCACCGTTCGCCCCTCCTCCACTACCACCAACAGCGGCAGCGATGCCAACCTTCCTTCCGTCGTCAACAACGCTGCGCCTGACCTCTCGTCGACAGAGAGGCAGGGCAACGACTCCGACGGTGAGTCCTTCGATCATCTCAGCGATGGCATGGAGAACCTCTCCCTTGGGTAAGCGTACCTCATACTCTCATCGGTGGAGTAGCTCACATTGTGGCACAGCAGCCAAGGTGGCAATGCTAGTGTTGCAAACATGTCTGGCAGCACAGCCGTCGATGCTCACACGACCGTTGTCGACGCCGCCTCTGTTACCGACGTCAACAACGCCTCGACCACCACCACCACCTCGACCACCACTGTCGACAGCGCGTCCACCGCCGATGCCGCTACTGCCAGGGCCAACACGACGCGCAGTACCAGCACAAACCCCACTGCCGGCACAAATATCAACACGGACGTGGGAAATAACGGTAATGTGGGTACTAATGGCGGCCAAGACGCCCTCACGAATGCCTTGTGGGGTCTGTGCTGGCCTAACGAAGCGATCGACGGATATCAGGTGAACATCCCTTCGTGGATGCTTTACCACAATTCGTTTTATATCGTCTTCCACGGCCGGGAGACAGGTGTCTTCACTGAGTGGTAAGCACCGCAAATAATTTCTTTATCTCATTGACTAACTAAGTCGTCTACGGCAGGTCGCAGGCTGCTCAGCAAGTGAACGGCTTTAGTTGCAATTCGCACATTAGCCATCACTCGGCTGAGACGACCTTGACAGAGTGGCAGGCTGCCTGCCGCGATGGACGTTGTCGCGGGATACCTAGGATCTCGGAGAGATGAGCAAGAGGGCAACTAACTAACCCCCACTCAACTCAGCTAGCAGAAGAGCTAGCGTAGATAGAGGAATCTGAGGAGACTAGGAACTTCCCTACTGAGGGTTGCCGGACTATCTGGGTCGGGCTAGCTCAGGCGTTCGTAATGTTGAGGGAATGAGAAGTTAGCTTTACAGGGGCCACAAGCTTGTATGAGATATGTGGGTGTTGAATAGAAGTCGCAGGAGGGAGCTAGATGCTAACCTAGCCAAGTTCAAATGGAGGGGAAACCGAGGTTCTGTGGTTGCCGTACTAACAGGAGCTTCAGACCTTTCTTATGCAATAGCGGCACACTCTAGTTCGGGCCTAACGCAGCTGCCTTGACGGTGCCTTTGAGGAAAGTACGGTTTCTACTTACGAACCGACCAGCTTTCCAGGCTATAACGTGCAAGCGCAAGGTGCAATTACGACGCGACACTCAGAAGTTTTGCTATACAAAGAGATGGAATTAAAGCAGTCTTGGGAGTGGGCAAGCGGATGACTGAGGCTCAGAGAGAGGCTGTCAAAGCCTGCTCAGGGAGCTGTTAAAGAGAATGGGATTTCTCGGGGCTTTCTTGAGACGTACAGGTGTCTGCCCTTTTGAGTGACTTTTCCCTCTCTTTATATACCAGTCTCACAGGCCGTTCCCGATTCTACGGTACATGAAGAAGTGTCTAGGCTATGTAAAAGAGTGTCCTAGCCTGTTCCAGACAGAGCCCGGAACTGGAGGGCCGGATTGTGAATTTGAGATATAGAATCTAGAATTGTAGTCTAGGCAAGCCCGGATTTGCAAGGGCTGTGAGGCTAGGAGTAGGCTAGGTCCGGTATGTGAGTCTAGGCCTTGAATTTCAAATAGTCTAGGCTCAAACTTTTATTCCGGGGTGCTAATGATAGTCCGCCTAATTCGTTGCTTCCATGATGCACCGTACTCGTGTCATTATGACTTGATGTCAAACACTTTTGACGCGCGACAGAGTGGGGGGCACTTTAGAAACCAACTGTCCTCAGTTGTATCTACGAGTACAGTGTATCCGATGAAGTGACGAATCGTATAGTATTTGGAATTAAAAAGTTTCGGAGATAAAAAAAAGGAGTGTGAGAATAAACTAGCTAGTTTAGGAAGAGAGTGGCGATGAAGGGTAGCGGTGAACTTTGGAGAACAAGGAGAGATGTCTGTGAATGGAAATGATAGGGTTGGTTACTGGCTAAAGGGTCGAGGAGGAGTCTGAGCGAATGACCGTGTAAGGATTCATGGCTACCTGAGCGGGGTGCTCGGTGGGCGAGACTACGCGATACGGCACTCGGGACAGTGCGTTGGGGTGGGCTGATAACTGCGGGAGACGTGGCAGATGGCAGTCTGCTCGGTTGGTGAGGGGCATGAGAGCGAGGGATTCGGGATAATTCTGGGATTGCAGGATGGGGAGGCAGTTGTCGTTGGGGTAGATGACGGCTGGCCGGCCAGCTTCATCGAAATCGCGATATCGAACCGTGGTATAGGCGGCGGGGATAGCCACCCAGAGAATTTCGGTGCTGTTCCACTCCGCGGTTGCTGCGAACAACTCGATTATCACCTGCGTCACCTGCCTCTCTACCACCCGGTTGAGTACGGCGTAGCCGACTTGGGGCTCGAAGTCTACCTCTCCTACGAAGATTCGGAACCACTGCCCTTTGTCGAGTGTCGGGAAGAAGTATTTACGACGGTATGGTCGGTCCAGCTGGAAGACGTTTTCCGCTGGGTCGTATGTGAGGGCGAGGTCGACGAGGTTAAGGTAGCCATGAATATATTGGTGGTTGGCCTGTAGGTCGGGCCGGCGAAGGGAGAGCTCGTACAAATGCTGGGAGACCCACACAGAGCTGTAGAAGGCTGACTGTAGTCGGAATGGGATGGTGATGATCCACAGAAGGATGCGCCGGAAAAGGAGAGTGATGTCGATGGATGACATGGTGGGCGCGGATGGGAGAGTAGAAGTTCACCTTCTAATCTTCGTTGGACATGTTGTTTTTAACCGCTGAGCGAAGCATGCCAAGTACTTGATGGGGCAGAAAAGTGACAATATGTCAATGAGTGACAGCTGGGACGTTATGTTCCCATCACCATATTTAGTCAAGCGGGGTGCTTCCCTTTTTGGTAGGTTCTTGCTAGGGTGTGCTTCGTGCGTGTAGAGTATAAAGTTCTTGCGACACACGGTGGGTAGCGACTTGTCTTTTCACTTGCTGCCCTCATGTCGTTGCACTCTGGAATCTCCATACCTTCCGGCCGTGACCTGATTGAGGTCAACGGTGCTCGTTACAAGTACAGCAAGCTTATGAGCCGGGCGGTGGTGTGGCCAGTTATGTTTGATGAGGCATATGGTGGTCGGCTGGTGACTCGAATTCGCGGTCAACACCATCTTCGCCTTCGCCCCTTCCGAGGAGTTCGAATGGTGCTTCCCGATGGTGGGGACACTGAACGAGGGATTGTGGGTGGGGTTATCGGGGAGAATGGTACTCGGCTGGTGTACCCGGTATGGCTGGAGCGGTGGAACTTCAAGTACTGCGTCCTGCTTGAGCTGCCGTTTCAGCGGGCATGGGATGCGGTAAAGCTTTTTCGGGGTCTGTGGCTGTCTCATCGTGCGTAAACCGATTTCGTGGCATGTTTGTAGTGTTCATAACTCTTTGCTGGTGCAGGGGGTGATCCGATCGTTTCGGCTACGTCGCTGATACAGGTCCGCGGTGATTGGACTCTTCGTCAAGTCCAGTACGCTATTTTTCATGATTACCTTTTCGGGTTTCTTATTGATGGTGATGATTTTTCTCAGGTTTATCATGGTTAATCCGCGGCTTCGTATTGCGGCTCCACCTGCTCGTAGGGAGCCTTCAGGCACACAAGGCAACCCAATCGTGGCAGAGGATGATTTGACACCTATCCCACAATTTTCCGACAACCGTCCTACTATTGCCTTCTTAACGTCTTGATTATGTCTCTGGTAGGAGTGCTTAGTAGTTTACTGATGATTACTTGTGGGTAGAATTCGTTTTGGAAGTCATAGTGTTCGTTCGATTGAGAGAAAGACGGCCTGGCTAGTGTTGCTGAGAATATTCTTCGTCGTCATATGCTAGTTGCCAGAGCTCGGTGTTATTACGAGAATAGTAGGGTATGACACGGAAAGGGGCTATGCGGTAGCGAATGGGAGTTCCGTCAAGCTCTTGGAGTACGTAGGATCCATGCTGAGTTCGTCGAAGGACCTCATAGGGTCCTAGGTAACGCGGCTGATACTTTCTATCTGCGCTCTTTTCTATGGACACGTTTCGTACTAGCACCAGAGTTCCTGGAGCATAATCTCCTGAGCAGAGGCGGGCCTCAAAGCGTTGCTCAAATTGCTCTTTAGATTTCAGCCGGTACTTCTTGAGAGTGTCGGCTACTTGGCGCAGATCATCATCTCGTTTTTCCAGCTGTACCATACGGGCTGCTAGTAGGTCTTCTGTTGTCATTCCAGACCGGTAGCTCTCACTCATGAAGGAGAACTCTGAGAGATCAAATGGAAGTAAGGGCTCTGTCCCGTGCAGTACATAAAAGGGTGAAACGTTGATCGATCGCCGGATAGTGATGCGGTCCGCGAAAAATACTAGTGGTACATATCGTGGCCATTCCGATACTGCTTCTGCTTCCCTTTTCTTGCTGTACCTCACGTGGGGTTTCTGGATCTGAGTCTGCTTGCAGGTCTTAATCAGGGCCTCACGGATAGTAAAATGACCCCTTTCGACTACTCCGTTAGCTCGAGAGTTGTAGGGTGTGATCATGGTCTGAGGTAGGCCGTATCGCTTCATGAGCAGCTTGAATGCTCCTTGAACTTCGCTTCCATTATCTGTGGTGACTTCTTGAATGGCTCCGTATCGACAAAATAGACACTCCCAAAAGAAGTCCTTGAGAGACTCTGAATCAATGGATTTTAGAGCACGGCCTTCGGCTGCTCCTGACAAGTCATCGCGTGCTGCTACAATACTCATGTATCCTCCTTTTGCAAGCGGCATGCGCATGACATCGATATACACTCGAGAGAACAGTGTAGTTGGCATGGAGATTCGAAGCGGGATTTGTGGCTTAATCGTGTTGCGGAGCTGGCAGGGAAGACAGGAGCTAACGTGCTTTCGGACATCATTCCACATGTTAGGCCAATAAAAACGTTTGTGCAGGGTCTGGAACACTGCTTGCTCTCCACGGTGTCCGAGATCCTCATGAGCTTGTTCTAGTAGATCATATCTAACCGGCAGGCTGATGATGGCACGAAGCGGTTGATTGATTCCATTGCGCTTATACAGCTGCTCATTTCGGACAAAGAACTTGGTCGCACGTTTGATGAATCGTCTCCGCTGTTGCTCGTCTTTGACAGGGGGCATCTCCAAGGTAGTAAGGAAGCGGTAAATCTCATTCAAAACCTTGTCTTCTTTTGATAATACAGCTGGGTAGGCTTGGAGACGTGAGAATGCCGACAGAACTGGAGGTATCCCAGCGTATAGAGCTATGTCGTCCAACCAGCTGTCATCATCTTCAGGAATGTCATCGTCTTCAGCAACACGCCTTCGTGATAGGGCGTCAGGGCCTTTGAATCTGTCTGCTGGTACGTGTATTAATTCAAAGTCGAAGAGAAGAATGCCTTGAATCCATCGGTTGATGGTAGCATTAGGCTGGAGGTCTGGTTCGTTGAGCATGCCTTTGATATATTTGGCATCCACTTCAACCTTCAGGTGCTTTGCTCCAATCAAGTAAAGTCGGTAGGCTCGCAATGCACGGAAGAGTCCATACAGTTCTAGTTTGGGCTGAGAATATCGGGATTCACGCTCGTTCATTGGAATTGATCCGTAGCGCGAAGGTCGCTTTCGCCCGTTATCATCCTCCTGGCTTAGAATGAATCCTACTGCAATCTTGCTGGAATCCACAGAGAGCACAATGGGGTTTTCGGACGCATAATCAATAGGCTTGAGGGCGGGAGCTGTAGTGATAAGCTGTTTTAAGGTCTGGAAGGCCTCTTCGCGTCGATCATCCCATGTGAACTCCTCATCTTTTCGGACAAGCTCTGTGAGAGGGCGGGCAATGAGGGAGTAGTTCTTGATCCATATGCGTACTGTACCGCAAAGGCCTAGGAATCCGCGGACTTCTTTGACGTTGGAGAGTGGGGGCCACTTTAAGATCTTTTCTATCTTCTGTTCATCAGGAACACGGCCTTCAGGTGTACATTTGTGTCCAAGGATAACAGCTGTTCGCCTGGCTAGTTGTATTTTGCCAGGTGCGAAGGTACCTCCTGCATGTGCGATTCGATGAAGAATCCGGTAGACATCCTGGGCATGCTCCCAGATGAATCGGCGGATCTTAGGGTTTGCCTGGAGTACTTCAGGGTTTCCTTCGGAATCCTCATAGGTGCTAGCGGGTCCACGAATTGCCAGATCATCAATGAAAATGTCTGCAGTGTGGGGCATCTCATCTTGGAGGATAAATGACATGCAGGCTTGGAATTCGGCTGGGGAATTAGTGAATCCGGTAGGCAATGACGTTATTTGAAGAAGGCCCAATGGTGTCTGAAAGGCCGTAAGCTCTCTGCTTCTAGGATCGACTTTTCGTGCGTCGAAACCCCAGTAAAGGTCCATTACGGTGTAGCATTGTCGACCTGCGAATGGTTCCACGAAACTGTCAAGGTTAGGTGGGAGTCCTGCCTCCTTGATTGTTACTGCGTTGAGTGGTTGTAAATCATGTACTATTCGCAATTTACCACTCTTCTTGAGAACACAGAACCATCTTGAACGGTAGGAGGATTGGCTAGGTTCATAGACTCCGGCCGCCATTTTCTCTTTTAACAGTTCGACCACCCGTTCACGTATTCCAGGTGGGATAGGGATGTTTCCATGGGCCCAAGGATCATGGGGAATAGTAGGAATAATATAATCGGAGAAGTAATCGCTTCTGAATGACCCACGTTGACTATCTTCAAATACAAGGGCATTCTGATGAAACTGAATTATGTGTACAAATAGCTTCTTTTCTTCAGGCCACAGAAAATCGTCCTCAAATAATTGTATCTCTTGCAAACGTTCCTGGGTGAGACGTCCGTTTGGTATAAACTCCGGAGGGTGGGTTGGCAAAGGCGGCAATGATGCTAGCGGATCTTCTGGGAACTTTCTAACAACCTTTGATTCTTCCGGGATTGATGCAGGTACTGGACGTATTTTCTTATCCACACGTTTGTATGCTCCATATGTCTTACCCCCACCGAAAAAAATGATGTCCTCATCATGGAAGTCATCGAGCCGGTGGATAAGAACAGGGAGGGGTCGGGGGCAAAATAGCGGGGACGCAATACGGGCGGGTGGGCGGGTACTAGCGAGGTTTGCTTTGTTAGGCATAGTAGCTGCAGGTGCGCGCGGTAAATCGGGTTGCTGTATAGTTGTACTGTTCATGGTTGGTAGGGGTGAGGATTGTAGAAGGATACCAGCCATTAAGCACAGGATACGCAGCTCAGCGCGTCATGAACTTTATGAAAAATAAACAAGTGGGGGAGTAAGGATAAAATTATAAAGCTAGGGAGGTGCGTTGTAGGCGAAGAAGGTTTTAGAATCGTACTGTAGGGCATATAGCATGCGGGAAACATAAGTCATAAGGCATATAAGCAAAGGTTACATAAACTGCGCAAATGTGCGGATTGTTACCGGCCACTAAGTCACTAAGTTGAAAGCGACTTATACAGCCAGTACTGACCATAGTCAGAGGTCCGATGGTTGTTAGTACGGGACTGACATCTGTGGTCACAATCACACATGGTATATGGGAACAGAGATATTTGTTTTTTATGCGCAGAGAAAAAACCTTTACACAGATACAGACAGCTAGGTATGTGTACGAGGAAAAGAGCTAGACTACGGGGGATGTCCATAACAAGTCTAGTACTGCGCAAATCTATATAGTTGAGGTAAGCATGAAGGAGTAGCAAGGGGGGCATAGTAGTGTTACATGATAAGCGATAAGAAAAACGGGTGATAACGACGTGTATGATGTGTGAAAGGAGATGAGAGGGAGAGGAAAGGGAAAGAGGAGGAGAGGGGAGGGGATCAGTAATAGCGCATCTAGAAGTCTGGGTGAATGGGGATGTGGTAAGGGGAGCCATAGAACCCTGCGAGACGTTGGCGAACAACCATCTCGGAGTCGGGTCCGTGAATGCGGTAGTCGAGAACCTCCGAGGCAAGCTCGCAGAGGGAAGTGGTCGTCTCGTCCGTAGGGTCAGAGTCGCAGAGCTCAAAGAAGTGCATGATTTGTTCGAGGCGGAACCTCTCAACGGCGAAGAGGAAGGGGTTGCCGTCCCACTCCGAGCCAACCTCGAAGACCTCGGGGTTCTCCTCAAGGTAATCCGTTGAGTAGCGAAGGTCATCGATGATGTTGCGAACGAAAGCGTTGAGGCCGTGGTCGATGGCCACAATGGCGACGTGCTCAAGTGTGATGAGGTGGGCGCGGCGAGTAAGGATGTGCGAGTGGTGAGGAGGGTATATGGGAGCGAATGGAAGAGGCGGGCCTGCAGGGCGACGTCGGTAAGGGGGGACGAAGTCACGCTCGCTCACGGCGAGGGAGTCTACCTCCGTGGCGGCGTTGTTGATTGCGGAAGGCCGGTAGTTGAAGGAGGAACGAGGCGGTAGCACAGAGACAGGCCCCCGACGTCCAGCGAGATGATAGGCTCTCTGCCGGGCTGTCGGTGGGTGGTCTGCGCCAGCGGGGCCGTGAGTTACAGTGGATAGGGATGGAACAATAGGAACAGAGGGGGGAGCGATGGGCACCGTTGACGTAGTGTCGGCTGGAGGTGGAGGTGGCGGGATAGATGGCGGCGCAAGTGACGCAGGTGGTTGTTCCGGCGTGTCGAGGGACAGCGGGGGCATATCTGTGTCACGTCCCATTAAGTCAGCCATCTCCTCGTCTACCAAGGACGACCAGTCGGAAGACGAACCGAAGATTTCATGTTCCAGTTGGCGCACCGACTCCGAGTACGATAGAGCCGTGGATGCAGGGCGAGGTGGTATGCTGGGGGCTTCAGGCTGGGAGCTCCTTAGCTGAGCGAGGGCTTCGGCTAGCTCCACACGAAGCGTGGCCATGCTAAGGTCAGTGCGAGAGCCGGAGGGAAAGGGATCCTTAGGTGTAGCTGGTCGTGCCATTTCGACGTCGCTGTCGCCTGAGTCATCAGTGAGGGTGTGTAGGCTGGGCACAGGTGAGTAGGCGGGTGGGGAAAGGGAGTGAGGGCGTTGGTGTTGGCTCGAATGAAGAGGTTTGCGCTCGGTGGGTCGACCTCGAGAAGGGGTAGGCGACGCTCCGGGCAGGTCTTCGTCCAAGGCGAACACCAGCTCGCTCTCGTACTCGAACCGTCCCGAACGAACGGCTGTCTGTGAGCAGGGACCCGGGGAGGGTGAGCGGAGGGCTGGGGCCTTGGTGCGTCCTGCCAGAGCCGCGCGAGCACGAGCTGCCGCGACATAGTGCGGGTATGGGGTCGCACGACGATGGGGAGGGGATGCTGTGGACGAGAGATGGGGTGGTAAGTCTCTCGCAAATGTACAGGGCGCAGCTGACGCACCCTTTGCCTTTCCTGTCGTCGTCAGTTGCCCGGTGGTGGGTCTGCTCAGTACATCCGCTACTTCGTTCGTCGAAGGTCGAGAGACCGTTACTCTCGCGTTAGATTCGAGGTCCTCGTCTGCGTTGCCAGTCGATGGTGCGGAGGGACGTGCTGATGGGGACTTGAAGCGAACAGCCGAGAGGGGCGGGGATGGGTAAGTACCATGAGAAGGAATGAGGGAAGGAGGGAGGTCGCTGTCGGTGGTGGAGGAGTCGTCAAAACCGTCGTCGCTTGGCTGGTCGTCGAACCCGTCGGTGGAGGGTGAAGATGCGAGGTCGCGACCGATGGGTGACGAGGGGTACTGGAGCTCCTCCCGTCCAAGGGCGATGGGTCCTCGAACAGGGTCGACGGCAGAGACGGGAGCTGGGAATTTGTGCAGCTTTCGAGGGTCGATACAGGCAGTCTCCCCGACAAGCGGCACAGCCGTTGTCGAGGAGACTGGGTCCTCCTGAGTCGAAAGAGAGGCGAAGGGAAGGGGACGAGAGGTGGGAGAGAGAACCGGGGTGTTATAAGTTAAAGCAGCGGGTGGGTGATTCGCGTTCTGCACGCCAGGCAGGGCACGCGCGAGCAACGTGGCAATGGGCGCATCAGTATCGGGCCCGCTGGTCACCGAGCGCCTTAGATCTGCGATCGTCAGTAAGAGACGATCCAAATCTAAGTTTAGGCCGTTCGTACCTGGCGTCTCAATGTCCATACTGACACTTCGGTCGTCGTCGCCGTTTCCCACCGCTCCCTTCTTCATCGTCTCTGCCTGCAAGTCCTGGGCACGCTTGACTAGCTCCTCCGCATCTGAGTCTTCCTGGTCGGTGGAGAAGTCGTGCTGGATGACCTTGACACCCTCTTTCTCGACCACCGACCACATTCCCAACCGACGGACTCCCTCATACATTGGACGAAGCGTATCGACATCGACCAACTGGCCCGGCTCACAAACAGTGCGGGCCTTGATGATGACGTCGACGAGGGTGTGGACGGGGGTCTCGGACCAGGGTTCGTCGATGGTGAGCGTAGCTTCTTTAAGGAGCAAGTTATGTACATTCTGACCGTTGACTTCTTCAGTACCCAGCTGTTCGTAGTTCCTGCAAGATATCAAGATCGGCGGCGCACGGGTGAACTGACGGGACGTTCCCCTCGACGCGTTGATGCTCTCCTCGATGCGTTCGTTGCCGAAGACAGGCTCCGTAGGGACGAAACCTCGGTCGACAGAACACCACTTGCCGTGGCTTTCGAAGAAGTCGGGGTCGGCGACGGCGGTGAGGCGACGAAAGGTGAGCAGAGGAGGGCGGTCTGTGATTGCAGGCATGGCTGAGGAGATAGGCTGCGTTTTCGGGCGACGGCTCGTTGCTGGGCTGCAAGGTGCGTCGTGTACATGCCTTTTATACCATCCTCTTCTTTGCCCTCTCTTTTCTTCTGGCCAATGGCCTTTCACTCGACCTCTGCATTGTCCCCCCCCTTCAATCTCGCCCCCCATTTTCCGGGGTGAAGGTAGGGATGTTGCCTTTCTTCAAGCTGGGCGATGCTCTGCCGGTTCGGCACGTCGGTGAGTGTTTATTATGACTGCCTCTTTTGGTAATACACAGCCTGCCGGTACTCCTCGTGCCGTGCTGGGATGTTACTGACCTATTTTCTTGTGTAGGCTTGGAAGCACGGTCTAGGCTTCGGAGGGGGCGCACTGCCGGTGTGGCTGAAAGGCTCGGGCATCGAAACATGTGGTGAGGCGGGCGTCGGGGCTTTTGTCATCATGGGGCCTCGTGTTGTATTGTCGGGGCTTCGGCGTGTCGCCGAGGGCAATGCACCGCCCTCTTTGGGGTTTCCTATCTGGTGCGTTTCCTGTTTTACTCATTGCGCACGCTGATTCTAACACTATTGCTACTCCTAGTTAGGCACGATCTACGATATGGGTACGAGACTGGGCCGGCTGGTCCATTACTGAGCAAGGTACGTTGTTTACTAGTCTAATTACTATTCTAGGTAAAAATAACGAGGGTCGAGAACAGGCTAGAGCGTTCAGGGTACAGGGACTGGGTCGTGTAGTTTTATAGGGTTATTGTTCGGTTTCGCTAGGAGGTGAGTCTGCGCCTTTAACATACCGTTTTAGGAAGTTGTTAAGAGCTTCCCTTTTAGGCACTACGGCGCATCCGGCCCATGCATTCTGCTGGGGCGTGAGCGCAGTCTCTACACGCTTCGCCCTCTCTCGAACCTCTCTGTGACACTGGTCGCTCTTCACGCTGAGCTAGCGACGGTACGTCTTCTCGGTCGATGACCATGGTCTGTTCTATTAATATTGGGCTTGCGTAGTCTCGATGGTGTGGGTAGTAAGTGCTGGCTTCGCCGTCGTCGCCAGGAACCAGTTCCCTAGCACGCGTCGGCGACTCGGTGAGTTCGTTTAGCAATCGCCGTTCATAAGTACCTTGGCTGATTTCCATGGACACAGGGTGGTGCTCGGAGGGGTATAGCGAGGAATCTGCTTCATGCGTAGGTGCGAGAACTTCGTGTGTCTCGTCACGCATATCACGGAGCAGGTCGAGTAGCTCTTGAGGTAAGTACTCTTCATTGCGTGATGGCTCTACTCGGACTGACACTGCTTGGGTTACCAGTGTATCGTCTACGTACTCATGAAATCTAACTTGTGACATCTCCGCAAGAGCTGTTGCTGCTGTGATTTCGGCTGTCGTGATTGGCTGGGAGAATCGCAATGGGTTCGGTGAGTGATATGGCTGCTGCTGTCTACGTCGACGACTACGGCGGGATCGAATAGGTCCTGACGTAGCTTGGCTAGTAGTGGCGTTCAACTGGAAGAGACGGTCCTGGGTTAGGGGTTCCGTACTGACCGGGGGAGAGTCTCCACTGCGGGTTGGATAGTACCTGCTGGATTCATGGCTCTGCAGGCGATGATCGACAAGTCGGATAGTAGATTCGTGGTAAGCGGCATGGAAGACAGCGCGGGACGGGTCGTTAATCGGTAAGTGTTGTAATAACCGTCGCAAGAGCTGGCTGACTTCTGCTAGGTTCTCAACAACTTCGTCGTGGATCGGCATGCTTGGGTCATCGTTTTCCTTGTCGTCTCCTGGGGTGCCTGTGATGCGGGATCCTGAGTCGGAATTCAAAGTGTGGGTTTCCATGCTTGACCCTGCTGTGGCCTGGGTGCTTGACTGGTTGTCACTGTCGGGCACAGGGTGTATCCGTATTTCGGGGAGAGGTTCGTTTGTTTCTATTTCAGCTCCTTCCTCGTTGTCAGAAGTCTGAGGGGTTTCAGGGATAACTTCGCCATTGGTGATGTCTCGGATGGTAATTGCCAAAGCGCGAAATCGCTGTGGGGTAGGTGGTTCGTTGTCGAAGTAGTCGGGGTGGTTTACTAATATTTCTGGTTCATTATGCCCAGGCTGCTCATGGCGGAGGGTAAGGTTAGCCATGGTTCGGGCCATAAGTACTTGGACCCTTTCCGAAGAATTCTCTGCACTCTCCTGCGGGGGTTCTACTGCTCTTTCTACTACCTGGGACTGTTCCGGAGACGGGCTGGGCCATTCTGAAGGTGTGTAGAATGCCTCATCTATCTCTGTATCCTCTTCTTCATATTCTTCTAGACTTGTACGGGGGTTCTGCCTCTGTTCTTCCCGCCTCTTGGCTACTGCCCGTTCCACAAATCCCTTGAAGTCCCAACTGACCTGGTTAGGGTCTCCGTAATTGATTGTGGATACGCCAAGCACTGGGATATTGGCTCTACGCCTTCTCCAATACTCCTCCCAGGCTTCTTCTGATGTCTCATAGTCTGGCCTGTATACGGTTCGCCCCCCATGTGTTCCAATGGGTAAGAGCGCTTTCTGATGTTGTTCAGCGTGGGCTTCTGTTTGTGCTATTGATGCTGGATCGGGATCTGACTTTTCTGCTGGATCCGATGACTGAGCGTCACTCTGCTGATCGGTGTCTTCCATCGGGGGGCCAGATCTTTTATCAGTGATCTGTGCAGCAAAGCAGTGCGTCAGGGATCGGATATAGTTATTGGTAGCTTGTCGGGTTTCTGGCTGATCTTCTACAACCGCAGCTAGCTCATACTGCGGTTTCATGTTCTTGTCCTTGAATATCAGGTAGGTGCCATCTGGCCGTTCATCTATCGACACGAGGTTGCCACGTTGCCATGGCCGGCCAAGCAGCAAATCAAAAGGTGCGTTGCTTCCCACGAACAGGCTTGCTCTGGTGTGCAAGGATCCCATATTAATGTCTACATCTGCTACTTCTCCATCTAGCTGGCCTTCTCCGCCGTTGGCGTCTTCAAGTGTGATTTGCTTGCTCAAGTCACGGGGCTCGTTAATGTAAGTCTGCCAGAATCCCTTTCGGACTATATTGAGCTGTGAGCCAGTATCTATAATTGCGTTGACTACTATCTTCTCATCCCTGTCGTCATGAAAGTAGACCTTGGCTTTTATGAGTTCCCCTTTGGAAGGGCTTGGTCTTCCTGCGAATGGCGGACGATACCTCATTGGCCTAGCTACATGTGCCTGGGCCCTATTTGAATTATCGGCGGGCTTATCATGAGCGCTGGCATTAGCGGGGTGGGAGGTACGTGTCTCATTGGCTGGTTGTCGGGTTGTCTTGACCTTGATTGCTTCTTGCAACTGATGCGACATTTCTCTAGACACTCCAAGTACTTCCCCGACTGCCAACGTGACAGGTGTTGTCAGCAGCTTCGTTAGTACTTCTGTGGAGTCGACTTGGTTCTGAATATCCGATCGCCTGGCTGATCTTTCTTTTGGCTCAGGGTCAGGCTCATTTCGGTTGACTCGTGGGGATGGCCGAGGCTTCGCCGGCTGCGGTGGCGGTGGCTTAGGAAGTGCGACATCTTCCATTAGCTGGTCACTGTCGTTTGGGTCAAAATTAGTTCGGTACTGAGTCTGATTGGCCGGCGGCATCTCGTTGGCTGGTATTCCTGGTGGTCGCCGGGTAGGTACTCGTGGTTGCTGTTGCAGTGGCTGAAACGATGTTTTTGAAATTGGCTGTGGGCCAGAACTCCGTGTAGTTGGTCTGTTGGCTGGTTTGGTGGCATTCGAGTCTTCTCCGCGGGCTTGAGCACGGCGTTGTTCACCTTCTTTTCTGGCTGGCAGGAAGACTCCTTCGAATTGCTCCTTTCTAGACTCGCGGTTAGATTTCTCAGGACGCGCAGCTGCATAGGATTCGGCTTCCGGCTCAGAATAGTAGTCTGACTCGTAAGGTCTGTATTGTGTTACATATGCGGCCGGGCGCTCATACTCTTCTTCTTCTTCTAGCTCGCGAACGTAATCTACCTGGTCGTCTGAGTCATAGAACTCATCCCAGGGAATGTCTTTGACGGTGGCAAAGCTGGCGGTAGCAATACTTTGGGGATCTGATTGGCGGTGGATCGCATTGACCCATAGCTCATCCTGTTGTCGTCTAACCAGGCTTCCATTTGGCCATCGTATCTTGCCATTTATTCGTTGGATGAGGCCTCGGTTAACTAATTCGGCCAGTTTCAGGCACTCGGAGATAGGATGACCAATTTCCCCACATCCGTAACACATCATGTTTTCCAGGTAAGGATTTCTTGCATCATCACGAATTGACATTCTGTTCCTGAATGGAGGTGGAGGTGGGGGTGGTGGAAGAGTTTGGGCTGATTGGGTGCTTCCTTGCTGAATGTGCAAAGCCCGCTGGCGCTGAAGGCTTTCAATGGCGGACAGTGCGTTTGGATTAAGACTGCTAACTTGTATGAGCAGATGCGCGTATTGTGGGTCATGGATGCTCATTCGCCCGAGCCGATCAATTAACCCATCGATTTCATGATCGCTCATCTTTAACTTGTTAGGAGCGCGTTCTGATACTTGTGGAGGAGGGGCTCGTCGAGGAGGGGGACGAGTAAGTTCCTCCTCTGCTATTTCCACAGTAGGTTTGAAGCGAATGGTCTTCTCATTACGTTCTGCTCTTGTAGCAGTTATTTTACCTTTATCTGACTTGGTATGCTTGCTTTTAGATTTCCTAGCCTTTGTGGCTCGCTCCTCATCACTGGAGTCTGAGCTGCTGCTTGACGAGCTGGATCCTGATGGGCTGTCACTACTAGACATGTCCAGATTAACCTTCCAGTTGGAATCGTCATCGGATGGTAGTAGTTCTTGATCAAAACGAGAGCGCTGAAGAAGACGTTCTGCGTTTGTTCGAATATCCTGCATTTCGAATGGCTTATCGAAGCTATAGTCCGGGTTATGCATTAAGAGTCGGTATTCGAGTCGAGCACGAAATGCACGAGGTATGCCTTTCCAATAGTAAAAGTCTTGTTTCTCTTTGGTAATCTTGCCTTTGGAGCGAAGCCACCCAGCAATGCGGATGAAGCCTCGGTCATACTGTTTCCAGCTGGAGAGAGTAGCAAAGGCCTCTCTGTTTCGGGTGGCTTGGACATAGCGAATAAGGTCCTTTTCTTTATATCTCTTTTCATCTCTTTCAGCGTCATATAGGTGCAAGAAATCTTTCTTGAATTCTTCCCAATTACCGAGCTCATAACTTTCAAGTCCTTCAAGGAAGTTTCGGACACGCTTGGAGCAGTACTGCCCGATGTTACGGATTTTGTCTGTATCTCGGGTGACCAGCATGCGTGCGCATATCTTTTCATAATGGCGTATAAACTCGGTGATCTTAGTATAGTCTCCGGTAAACTTGGGTGGAGCTGACTTGGTTCCAGCAATAGGCAGACTATTTGGGCCTATGTCGGGAAGAACTTGGATTAATGGCGGAGAGCGCGAATGAGTACGGATGTAGGTGTCATGGGGCGGAGCTGTAGTTCCAATGCCCTGCCCTGGTAATGGAACTGCTGGAATAGCATCGGGTGATTGAGTGGCAGACATCGGGGCTCCGGGTAGTGGTGGAGTTGCTGTGGCGTGGTGAGTGAGGACTTCCTCACGAGTGGCGGAGATATTGCGAGCTGCGTTAGCTAGAGGACTATGGGCTCGTGTCGATGATCCGGAAGCTATGACGTCTGGTGGTGTTCGTGGATTATCAAAGGTGTTAGTGGAGGATGGGGGCAGTGAGGACACTGAAGGTATGGTAGAGGATAATGGGGATGATGAGCCAGGAGCTGGCATGTGGTTGGTGCTTGTGGGAGATTCTAAAAGCTAAAAACCCCCCCTCGCGGTGGGCTCCAACTTTGTCGCGGGATACCTAGGATCTCGGAGAGATGAGCAAGAGGGCAACTAACTAACCCCCACTCAACTCAGCTAGCAGAAGAGCTAGCGTAGATAGAGGAATCTGAGGAGACTAGGAACTTCCCTACTGAGGGTTGCCGGACTATCTGGGTCGGGCTAGCTCAGGCGTTCGTAATGTTGAGGGAATGAGAAGTTAGCTTTACAGGGGCCACAAGCTTGTATGAGATATGTGGGTGTTGAATAGAAGTCGCAGGAGGGAGCTAGATGCTAACCTAGCCAAGTTCAAATGGAGGGGAAACCGAGGTTCTGTGGTTGCCGTACTAACAGGAGCTTCAGACCTTTCTTATGCAATAGCGGCACACTCTAGTTCGGGCCTAACGCAGCTGCCTTGACGGTGCCTTTGAGGAAAGTACGGTTTCTACTTACGAACCGACCAGCTTTCCAGGCTATAACGTGCAAGCGCAAGGTGCAATTACGACGCGACACTCAGAAGTTTTGCTATACAAAGAGATGGAATTAAAGCAGTCTTGGGAGTGGGCAAGCGGATGACTGAGGCTCAGAGAGAGGCTGTCAAAGCCTGCTCAGGGAGCTGTTAAAGAGAATGGGATTTCTCGGGGCTTTCTTGAGACGTACAGGTGTCTGCCCTTTTGAGTGACTTTTCCCTCTCTTTATATACCAGTCTCACAGGCCGTTCCCGATTCTACGGTACATGAAGAAGTGTCTAGGCTATGTAAAAGAGTGTCCTAGCCTGTTCCAGACAGAGCCCGGAACTGGAGGGCCGGATTGTGAATTTGAGATATAGAATCTAGAATTGTAGTCTAGGCAAGCCCGGATTTGCAAGGGCTGTGAGGCTAGGAGTAGGCTAGGTCCGGTATGTGAGTCTAGGCCTTGAATTTCAAATAGTCTAGGCTCAAACTTTTATTCCGGGGTGCTAATGATAGTCCGCCTAATTCGTTGCTTCCATGATGCACCGTACTCGTGTCATTATGACTTGATGTCAAACACTTTTGACGCGCGACAACGTGTGACTCGTCCAACCTCAAACAACTCCATCTTCCCTCGATTCGTCACCATTCCCGAGCTTCTCAGACGCAACGACGAGCCTTTGACGAGGGCTGCGATTTCCGAGCAGAGGGCTCATGCCAATCTGTTTGGCGTTCGTGGCCCTCGTGCGCCTCCTGCTGCCCCAGCCTCGGCACGCGTTCTTCCTAGTGGAAGGACTGAGCGCGCATCTGTCACAACAAATGAGCACCCACCGACTAATAACGCCCGTGATGATGGATCGGCCGCATCAGCTCCCTCAGCCAATACTACGGCTCGATCTAAGCAATCCAGCTCCAACACTCGATCGACGGCTCCTTCGAACGCTCTGCCGCAGCCTTCTCCCATCCGTGCATTCCGCCCTCCTGACAGGTCTGACAGGCGTGGGTTCCACCCTGCCCCCATCGACACACCTCGGTATCATCTGTCTGGCAAGGATCTTGCCTCTTCGAGTGTCGCGGAGTCGACTCGCACACGCGGAGGACGTTTGGCTGCCGCGGAGTCCCCTTGCACTCCGCCCAGTCGCCCTGAGTCTTCTCGTGGCTCTGTTGCGTCGGTTCCACGCCCCTCCTCTCCCGCTCTTTCCCAGTCGTCTCAGATGAGTGCCGCCAGCCGTGCCCCGCCCTCTGTCTTTGGTAGCATGCGCAGAGGCCCGGCATTCATTGTCATCGTCGGTCGACGCCCTAGCGTGTACACAAACGTGTGAGTTACTGTTGCTTGCGTACCATTCATCTTTTGTTGATCCGTTGTTTAGACAACAATGGCAGGATGCCATGACGAGCTCCAAGGAAGGTTGGGCCTGGCCTTGCCAGAACTGGGAAGACGCCATCGAGGCTTACCTCGCCTTCGAAAGCGACGTCAGAATCGTAATGTAAGTATGGAACCGCGTGGCAAAATGCTCCGGTCTCGTTTTTTTTTTGAGTTCACTAAGCCGTAATCATACTTGGGGGAGTAAGGCCATCAAGTGGCAAGTAACAATTCCTGATTTCTGGATGCTCTATCAAAGTTGACACACCATAATCAATGAATATAATAGAAGAGGCCTTAAACTGACGTCAAACCTAGGAAGAGCTGGACCAAGCTACTGGACCAACATGACAATGCAAGCAAGCAAAACATAAAGAAGAAAGCTTCAACATGATTGGATAAATCAAGAATGCAAAGGGGTGCTTCTTTGGTTGGTGAAAGACAATAATTATAGTCAAGCACGTTGAAAAGATCACTCGAGTAGAAAGAAAGAAGTATGTGGAGGTGAAATAAGGAAGAAACATATGAAGGGCAAAGGTAAAAGAAAACAAACTCAGGTAAGAAGTGGGAGAAAGGCAAGATTGCGAACGAAACAGAATTTGAAACTCATTAGCATTATATTATATTTCATGGTGATCTATGTAAAGAAAAGAATGAAATGTCAAATCCATCATGACTGACTTCAGTTACAAAGATTCTGAGTCCATTTTCATAACTCTGAGCAAAATCTGGCCAAAAAACATATCATATGTTTTTTGACATTCACATATGTTTCTGATATATGATACCATTCTAAAGCAGTAAATAGTGAAGATAAGCACCCATATACTTCAAAAGACAGTGAGTATGTACAGTTACCCTTTTTAGTAATCATAGACAAAGCACAGTATGTCTGTGACTTATTTGAGAGGCGAAAACCGTTATTTTCATAATACAGTGGTTATTTGGATTTTATTGAAAAAAAGTCTATAGCTACTACTTAATTGGGTTATGTTTTGATGGCATCACACATGTTGTTATTATGTCATGTTCAAGCTGCATGATACTGCAAACTTGCAAAGGAATGTTCAAACTTTCATTTTACTCCATAGATACAGTCTTTTGTGCTCATGTAAGCACTATTACGAGGAGTTCAGAGCAAGCGCCCACAAAACGGCGCTAGTTCTGAACTCCTCGTAATAGTGCTTAGATAATTGGTACAAGATATAGGGCTTCTAATGTATTTTTCATCATAATTTTGCTGCAAGCTCATTTTGAGTCAGAAAAATGCGCAAAAATCAGCATATAATCACTGACATAGAGACAGGCCATATATGCTAGAATCATGATGCTAAAGTTCTTAACCCGTATCACTACTGCTACCCTTATATCAAGTGGATTAAACCATGGGAAAATTCAAAAATGCGAAATATATTCAATATTGCTCAAATATCTTCTGAACCAGTGCAGCTATTGAAATTCTGAGATTAGATTCAGAATCCTGGGCAAAATCCGGTCCAGAAAACATATTTTTTCTTTATGACAGCAGCATATGTTTGTGTCATGTGACATCATTCCAAAGGAGTAAAACGACAAAATAAGCGCCCAAGCGCCCAGAAAGGCGGTGAGCTCACATCATTACCCTTTTAGGCAATCTGAAGCGGAAGCAGGTGTCTGTTAGCCATTTGATGGGCTGGAAACATTGATGTGGCCACTTTTCAGGCTTTTAATAAAATAGGAGCCCATGTACCTACCATTTTTGGGTTGTGATCTGCTTACTAGTATGATATTAGCCAATAATGGAGGTCAAATATTTTGCTTCCGCAGTTTTGGCTCTTTTTAGCTAAACTTGATTATGTACCTCCTCAGCTCAGAAGGCTGCAAGTTCCAATCCCCTCGGTGCCACTTTTTTATCTTGCTAAAACTCTATCACAACGTAGTACAAAAAACATGATAAAATGATAATATAATCTGTAAATACATTAATCATTTTATTACTACTGAACATAGGATATAGAACCAGTGACATTGAGATTGGATATGATTTGGTTGTCCACTAATGGTATGCTGTAGATCAACATGTATGAATGTAATTTTGATTCGTAGAAATATACAAACACGTTCAGTGATTATTTTACGCAATTTGTGGCATTTTTTGAATGTCACATGGTCAGAAATGAGCAAGTTATAAAATGTGACCCAAGGGGGAATTGAACCCGCAACCTTCTGAAGCAGCTGGTGCAAGTTGCTTGCGCACTTGGGCGCTTTGGTCTGAGTTTAGCTGAGTTTGAATCTCAAGTCCTCATCCAAAGCCATCCAGCCCATATCTTTTCTTACAGACCATATTAGTTCAGGATTATATTATCATCTGAAAGGTCTTCTCGATAGCTACAATTTGGTGTACTAAACTTGTGAAATGAGCAAGATTTGACTTCACAATTCACAAAATACAGTTGTTGTTACACAAGTATTACTGTAGTAACAAGGATAACAAGCAGAACTCCCACGGTTTGGCAACGAAATCCGTCACTTACAAGCGCCGTAAATGCAGCACATCGTATTGAGACGATTCTACTTCGTTACACTCAGGAATCGTAACACGATGCTCTTGTCTCTGCTCTCTTTCCTCTCGTCGACTCGTGTCTTCATGTGTACACTAGATATCCTTCCCCCCCTCTGTGCCCCGCTCCGTGTCTTCCTGTCTGTGTCTTCTCGTTGACTATAGCCCATAGACGCTGTAGTATGTAGTGCTTACATTCATCTGTATTGCACCCCGTATAGAATTTGTGTGTTGCTGTGTATCCACATGATGCTGTGTGAACCCGTTTATTGAGATCGCCATGTAAACGTGATTGGGCGCCTATTTCAATTCACTACCTTAAAGAGGTTATGTCATCGTATGTCAGTGTGCGTTCTACAGCGAGTGAGCTGAAAATAACATGAAGATCATACATCGAGAGGAGTACTGACATGTGCTATAATCATCTTACAGCTCATGTTACTTCTATTGGCAGCGGGAAGACTGTGCACTGCCAGTGGTCAGTCTGTGCCAGGATGCGTACGAATGCCAGTGTGTAGGTGCGTCCGCCGTGCATTGAAACATTAATTCAGCTGAACATGAAGTTCGTCGCAGTGGGATAGTACTGCTTTAAAAGTAGGGATACCAATACATCAAAGTATCACAGTAGTGGGAGACTAAAATACGATGAAGAGCGTGAGCATAGATGCGAGCAGTAAAGCATCGTTCTCAGAACTGGAAGTGGTATAGGTATCGAAGTGAGAATCATATGCATTCTCTGTATATACAAAAAGCTCACTTTACAGACCAATCCAAGGTAACAAAGTTATACATCAGGTACTGACATGTACATACTCAGAGGGAAAGGCATTAACACATTCTCGATCATACTAAAGCCTAACGTTCAAGTTCACGATCGAGCGGCGAAGCTCTGAAACTTGCGCTGCACTCATTGCACGATAACTCCAATCATATCCCGCAATTCGTGGTGTTCCCGCGCAGTGCAGACTTTCATATTTGGGTATGCTACATGCAGTTCTCGAGACAGAAACTGATATATGTACCACCTCAAGCTACGCACTGACCGATATGCGTTACCGTATGTAGAATCGCGCTTGACTCGGTGACTGCTGCAACAAGTGCGTCCTTCCATCTTGCATCACTCAAGGCTGATCAGTCTATACACAGATGTTTGAGCTCACAATGGCAGCGATGTTCGAATAATTGACCAGAGCTTCAGTGTCGATATGATCTACACCGTCCACAATGACGACGGCTGTGTTCTTACTCGATGATCTCAGATGATGCGACTAGTAGTGAGAAGATCAGAGGTCGACTCGGACTTCAAACCAGCAATGAACCGTGCTACGCCTGTAGCAAAGCATATTGCGCATGCTATAATATTATGAACATGAGCAACGACAGATTCAAGTTTCTTGAGAAATACGACGTAGCTTACTGCGACAGAAGTAGGCTGAATGCTTGTAGTCGGGGTGTTGAAGAACAATGGGTGTGGATCAACGGTGGTATTATGGTAAGTAGAGGTACATAGCTTCTCAATTCTTTCTACTTATATTGTTTAGGCTTTCAATAGAGATGAAGATAAGTCGGAATCGTGACGTCAGGTCTCAGGAGGACGTCAGTTGGGCAAGATAATGCGATTTTCCAAATTAGGTAATTGAAACATGGTCTTCTCGGCGCCTCATATAATTGCAACAATCACACGTCACAAAGACATCGTATATGAAGGACTCCACAAGCGTAACGCCCTGCAGTACTTCAAAGCCCTGTAAGTTGTTCTCTTTTGATGATTCAACTTTCACTCATGAGTGTGTACCCTACTCTAGCTGAAAACATGTATTCTTGACGACTCAGACTCTGAGCTGTTCTACCTTGCGTTGGGTGGACACTGCAAGTAACGTTCAACAATTGCCGCCGCCGGTTGAACTCGTTGACAGAGTGTGGGAGATGCTCATAAAGTGTGACATGTGCGTGATTTCCAGACTTTTGGGCGAAAGTGGCACTGATGGCTGTTGTTGTTTCGACAATACCAGGGCATGATATGGCGCATCAATCGCGCTGTCCGTTGTTTTGTAGTGGTGCGCCTCATATACACGTCTGTGCCACATTAAATTATCGGCCTGACGAGTCAGTATGAGCATAAAGAACAACATAGTAAGTCAAACAACATTCAGGTTGGACGGTTGCAAGCACTTAGTATAGTAGTACACATCCTCCGTCTTCCCAGGACGGCGGTGCATCGACCGTGCCACATGCTACTCCGCCACCCAGGGTAGCCAATTGCCTCTTATTACATATCAAACCTTCCTGAAATCGTGCCGTATGCTGTTCGTGTGCTCCGGTAGTTCCGGGGCCGTCCCTCTCTCTCTCCCCCTCCCTCCCTCTCCGGAACTCCCCCACTTCCTTTCCCCCTATCTAACCTCTCACATTGCTCAACACCTCACATCGCCAACACCGCTTCTCACTATGTCAAGCAAACGGAAAGCCCCACCCACGTCCATCTACCGCATTCCTGTTGAAGCAGTTGAGGGCAACTACATACCAACGACAGGATACGTGGACGAGATATCGGAAGACCGCCGTCGTGTTCGACGGAGGGACCACGTGTGCTATGCTCCCCCTGATAGCACGATCCTTCGTGTCCCTCAGTTTGACGACCTCTGGAACGTTGATGCCTGCCTTCCGGAGATGGAAGAGCCTACGAACGATGAACCAGAGGTGGAGAATGAGCAGATTGGACCAACTCACCGTCAATTTGCATCTGCGGTGAGTGTTTCAGCTTTATTATCTCAACCGTGTACTTTGTGAACTGACTTTCGTTATAGAAACATGATTCAATGGAAGAATGGGTTCCAGAGCTGCAGATGGTACTGCACGAACTTCTTCGTCATGAGGGGCTAGGTGGCACCACCATTGAACGCTGTCCTTTATGCCCACCGGGCGCGAAGACGGTCCCTACGTACCACTGCAAAGACTGCTTCACCAATGTGCTCCTCTGTAGGACGTGTTGTGTGAACAGTCATAGGTCCAATCCCTTCCATCGCATTCGCGTAAGTCTTATCGGTTATTGCACTTGCGGTGTGGCTAATGTTTTGTTAGAGTTGGAACGGCGCATGCTATGACAAGGCCCAGCTTTGCGACCTCGGCCTTGTTATACAGCTTGGGCACGCACCAGGAGAAGTATGCCGTGCACCTATCTGCGGTCCTCGGTCATTTCTCGTTCTACACACCACTGGCCTTCACCCTGTCTCTATTCAGTTCTGTCAATGTGGCCAACTGCGGGACTCTGGCAATCGTATCCAGCAGCTGTTACGCTTCAAGTTATTTCCTGCTACCACCACCGATCCCTCAACCTGTTGCACATTCGAGCTCTTAGAGCTCTTTCATGTGCTGACGCTGCAAAGCAAAACCACACTATACGACTTCTATATGACCTTGGAGAAACTGACGGACAACACAGGCAGCGGTGTAAGTTATGTAAGTACAATGTTCGCTCAACTTACCATGCTCCCACGACTAACTATTCCTAGGATCGCTCAAGACCTTTGACGAGGATCGTCCGCTTGTGGAGGTATCTGAAACGTCTCAAAAGGGCAGGGCGTGGGCAGAAAATGAGCGGTGTGCGTGGGACACAACAGGGCGAGCTTTCTGTGCAATGTATTGCCTGCCCGCGCCCTGGGTACAATATCCCGGACAATTGGAATACGGTGGATGACTCTCTGAAGTGAGTCATATTTCTATTTATTGTGCTCACGGAAACGGCTCAATTGCTCTCTTGTGTGCAGGTTTATATACACATTGTTCGTAGCCATCGATGCCAACTTTCGTCTAAAACGACGTGCCGTCTCCAACGAGACTAGAGATCCTGCTTTGGGAACTGGGCAAGGATACTTCGTAAATGACGAGAGGTACCGTGGCTATTTGAGAGACACGGCAGAACAGAAAGATGTGCGTATTATATTAGTCATCCATGTGAAGTACTAAGGTGATATCTCTAGATTAGTACATGCACCGGATTTGCGGCATTGATGCACGCTAACACAAAGTGGTCCAAGGGCTACGCAACGACGGGAGTTGCTGTAGCAGTCTGCGCTCGTCACGGGTTCGTTCTTCAAAATGGAGTAGGCGACTTACAGAAGGGAGAACGGTGAGTGACATGTCCTTAGATTCAGTACTGTGCTGATGCTCTGGCAGGTTTTGTAACGTAGACTACGTCTTTGCCTCCGCATATTCTCACATGCCATCCGACGTACCAAAGGTCATATTGTACGATATCGTATGCCAGTGGCACCCCCATCTCTTTGAACGGCTCGAAAAGCTGCCTGACCATGTACGTATCGAGGTCCCAGAGGGAGAGCTACGTTTCGCTATCCCCAAATATCACTTTCGAGGCCATAAGCAGAAAGACCACAGCCAATACTCCTTCAACTTCACTCCTGGGTCGTGTCGGACGGACGGAGAAGAAGTGGAACGTTTCTGGTGGAAGAACGATGCCATCGCGTCAAGCACACGCGAGATGGGGCCGGGTAGTAGGCAAGACGCTGTCGAGGACAACATGGGGTTTATCAATTATCAAAAGAAGATTTCTCTAGGTACGTCGTTATATCGAATTAGTGGGACTCTATCCAAGTTGACGTTCATAGGCAAACTTCTGCGGAAACGTCTGGTGGCTGCCGTCAATGAGAAGGAGGTTTATGTGCAGGCATACGAAGATTTCAAGGCGGATGTACAACCAGGCAACGTGGAGTCGTGGGTGAAGCTCGTCACTGAGTGGGAGGCCAATCCACGACTACCAGATCCATACGAGGTCGCACCTTCAGGTTCGTTTATCATTACTGGCCATCGCCAATACACTAACAAGGTACCCAGGTATCTCAGAAAGCGAGGTTCGAGCAAAGCTCGCCGCGGAGGATGATCAGCATAGTGCAACGAACGGTGGAATCCCATTGCATGCTGTCTCCGCTTCCGCTCTACTGTCTATGCTTCTAGACCTTGAAGACCAACAGTAAGTACAAAAATCGTCACCGTCACCAGTGGACCTTACCCAGTCATGCAGGCGCAAGTTCAAGCTGAAGCACCCACGCGAAGCAAGGGGAAAACCTGCTCAAACAGTCGAAGCAATGCAACGACGCACAGGTCTTCGTGCACGCATTGCAAGCATTCGAGAGGTCCAAGCCATCTACATACCTCCTGTACCGCAATTGGTGGCACAGTACCAGCAAGCCATCGCTACTTGCCTAGCATCTCAGACTCGACCATCGCTCACCATCACTGATATCGACGTTCCCGAAGACCAACCACTATTTCTACCTTCGGCCCTCACTTCCGAACAGCGCGCAATTTGTACACCCGGACTAGCTGAGATCGAGACTCGTCTACGAGACGGCCAATTAGCAAGCTCTCTCGATACACTGCGCTGCCATCTACATATCAAGTCTCAAATGCTCAGGTATAAAGAACGCAATGTTCGACATCAGGACCCCAACACGCGGGCTCGTGCGAAGATCGAAACCAACGAAACGAAGATTGTCGTTGCAGCCGAGAAGTATCGTGCAGCGTGGAATGCAAAGATCGCACTTGTGGGCAGAGGACAGTGGACTGGCAAGTGGCGCGAACTCAAGAAATCCGATGTAAGGTGCCTCAACGAAGACAATGGGCTCGACGGCCAAGGTGCAGGTCGTTCTGAGGGTCGTCGATCCTTATCATGGATTTGGCAAGGCGCAGATGCAACAGAAGGAGGTTCGGGAATGACAGAAGGTCCGTACCCATAATACATTGCTTAGGTCCCGCCGCTGACGTCTACTGTAGCTATGCGCGGCGAATTCTTGCGAGCTCGTGCCCGCTCGTTACGGTTTTCTGAAGAAGTGGTAATCTTGCGCGAGGAGCAAAGACGTGTGCTGGAATCTCTAGAGAGGGAAGCGAAGACGTGGGAGCAGCGGGCTGCGTTGGCGGGGAGAAAAGAGTGTCCTATCACTCGACAAGGCGCGGTGGCTTATGCTGTCAGGCAGAGTCGTTTGCGTCGCAAGCTCGCTGATCAGTTTCGCAGTAGCTGGTCAGCGGGCGTGGTAATCGAGCCGGACGTAAGACCGCCGCATGAAGTACTTAACGGACTCGAAGGGGGGCTATACACCATAAACGAAGATTCAGATGACGAGGATGGAGCTTTGAAGGGCGCAGCTCGGGGCTTGCTAGACGGATACATCTCGGACGACTAGATACCGTCCCTATCACATCTTTTGTAGCTGTATAATACATATTTTACCGTTGTTTACTTATACTTGTGCTTATCTGTTGGTGGGTTACGGTGGCTGACGGACTTACTGTATGTGTGAAAATCAAAGTCACGTGATGTTGCTGAACACTCGCTTCCTTCTGCAAGCCTAAGATACGTGGAAAAATGTGTCGATTTGTACGGATGCCAGATACTCTATGGATTTAACAAATCCTATAAACACTTGTCAGTCCGTGAATAAGCACAGGCCTTTACCGCCTCACAGAACCACTAATGCCAAGGATTACGATAATTATGCACTGTGCCAATGCCATCTGGTTGTACAATATGTATTTAGAATGTGTATGTACTCCTCCAAGTATATTAGACGTGCCGCGCCGTGCGAGTCTCACTTGCGCGAAGTCAGTATATGCGAAGCGCAGTCGGTACAGATATAACTGCCTAATAAGGATACGCCACCAGGCAAATTGAACGACCGTCGACCGAAATGGGATATACTGGCGTCTTTGCTTCAATGGGCATGCCCTTTATGCAGCAATCTCCTATATATGGGAGAATGAGCCAAGCGCGAGTGAGGTATCTCCCAAAACGGACTCAGCCGTGATGCCGTGCAGGATTGGTAAGCAATCCTGTCAAAGGTCCAGCAGCGCCCGCGATCCGCCTGCCCCCAAGGCAAGATAGGCCGGAATGATACATCACGCACGTCTGGCCAGTATATAGTGTGTGATGCATCAACCATGTGCAGTCGGCTCGACGGTCTTCCATGGGCCGTTTATCAGACGTACTCCGATCCTCGCGTCGCTGTCGACGAATGGGAGTCGGTTGTTCGTGAACTTTGTTACTGTGCTATTCCGGATTTGAAGGATATTCCCGATCGTTCTGTGAAGGAGTATTATCTTCCCATTACCATCTCTGCCTGGTATCTCCGTCGTGATGAGGAGCGTACCGATGCCAAGTATCGTGTTCTCTTTCGTGCGTTAGAGCCTGGAATATACACGTCGTGGTGAGTATATACATGTGTTCTATTTTTTCTTTTTCTGATTTATATTGCAGGCTTGTCGCAGGTCCTCTCGTAGCGGGCATTCGAGGGGCCGTTTTTCGTAGGTATCATACGCGGGACGAGGCTGAGGAGGCTTGGGCACAAGCGCAGAAGGATGGAATTGTGCGGACGTTTACGTTGGTTCGTAGGATGGATGAGAGATACTTGCGTTTGCCGTAGTTGTTGTGTTGCTTTGCTCTGTTGTTATCGTTTTCGCTATCGTATGCTTGTTATGTGATTATGCGCTTTTACTTTTTGCTTGTGTGAGGTTCTAACCCTAACCTTATTCATGATGTAAGTTTTGCACTTATTTCCTTAAGAGGCAGTCGTACGAGTGGTACTTCCTTAGTGGCGCTGTCAAATTCTTTCGGACTTCGTGTGTTACATCGTCGATAGCCCATAGTTAGCATCAATATAATTGTGTTTTTTGTGCTACAAAGTGTTTTGGTGGAATCATGATGTGCGTATGGTCACTAGTCGTGGAATAGAGGTATGGTGCAAAGTCAGGTTAGGTTTCCCAGTTGTAATCATTTGGGTCGCGAGTTGCACGTGTATTCATTCTTGAAGGCGTGTAAGCATGAGCAAGAAGACCACCGAAATGTTGAATCACGCACCTGAACTGTAGCCATATAAGTACATGCTCGTCGACACTAAGTTCGAAACACTACGCAATTAGATACGACTTGCAAGGAAGCTCTGAATGACCCTCTACCATGGTTCAGTGTATGCAATGCGTCCAAGTGTATGAGGTCTAAGGAAAGTGCTATTTACAGACATCGAGAATTTGTAGAACAACTGCACGACAACGAAACGGGCACTGTAGAACAATTGCACGACATCGGAATGAGCACTGTAGAACAATTGCACGACAATGCGCAAGGCTGTAAGCAGTTACAGACATCGTTCGCGATTGATCGTAAGAACACGAAGGAAAAGATACTTATAGCGCGCATTATACAGAATCATTAGTATAGAGCACTCTCGCTGCGAGGTATACAAAATACGTGCTTTGTATTCCGGGTAGAGTATCTGTAAGCTCATTCCACGCCTTAAGCAATTACAGGCATGGTGTGCGATTAATTACAGGAACACAAAGAAAACTAGATGTAGCATACATAGGACGGAAACGTCAGTGTATAGTGCTCCCGATGCAAGCTATACAACATCCGTGCTTCATATTTCATGATGGTCGCGCCTTTACTTCTGTAGAAACTGAAGTTCAGTTTCGACCTCAGTATTCATTCAGAATATGCAAAAAGTGTGCACATGTGCATGATACGACTGATAAAATTCTAAACAGACATCTTGTATCGTCGACAAAGCGTATTCAAGAATATTCTACGAGCTAAATAATGCGCATTCGTGATTGTAGTGTAGTGTACGTGAGACGGTAAGTGTACGCACGCACCTCAGATCGCGGCGTGAGTCGGCGCTTCGTACTTCGACGACCTCATCTTCAACCGCCATAGACGTTGCGCATCTCTCTTCCTCCTCCTCCCCTCGTGCCACTCCTCACATTGTAGTAAGTCTGGTGACTTTTATTATGTTTTGATTATTTCTTGGTTTTGTCAACGCGATTGAAGAGGGTGTGGACACTGAATCTGACAGGGTACTATGAAAGCCCCCTCTTTCGACGCGTTTTTGACGTGTTTCGACGCGTTACTCTCTATTCCATTACCTTTCTCCCAGCATGTATGACCTTTGAGACCGTAGCATGAGTCAATCGCGCTGAATCCGACTGGGTACTACGTCGACGCTCTTGTGTTACGCGTCGCATTGCTCTGACGCGCCCTTATTTTGCCCCATTTTGACTGCTTCATCCTCCATTATGTAGGATATAATTCTCATGACTCTTTTTTTACTATACCAGGGCATCACGTATGGCTTCAGTGAGATCGGTGAGTGGATGGGACTGTGGTAGTGTCCGCCGATACTGATACCCTGCACAGACCCGCTCAGGGACTGTTTTCTCTCCCTTTCACTCTTTCGACGTGGCCTGCTCCGTAGAGCAGTATGTGAAGAATGCGGTGGAGAGGGAGATTGTGCATGAAGAGGAGGAAGAGGATGACGCAGAAGGCTGGCCTCTTGCGTACGTGTCAGACTTGTCCCCACTCTCTTCTCCAACAGCGTCCCCTATGTCATCAAGACCTTCTTCACCATCTGCTGCACCCTCCTTGACAAGCGAGCATGCGACTCCAACGCCGCCAGTGCAACAGTCCCAGCAGTCAGCAAGCGGCCAGCGTATTTCTCACAAGAAAGCGGGCTACAAGAAACATCGTCAGAGATGGCGTACTGAAGCGCAAGCTAATGGTGAATATGACAAGAAGATTCGCAAGACTCAATCTCAACGTTATCACGCTCTGAGCACAATCAAAACCTCCTTCAATGCTCAAAAGCTGCCGGTGACACGACAAGGGTTCATAGGGAAGCGGTTCGACGTAGATGCACACCACAGAGATCTCCAAAGCTACGTAGATGAGGGGTTTAAGGTAGTCGAATGGGATGGCATGTGCGTTCTCATGATTTCTTCTCTGCGACGTTCTCATGGTCCATTATCCATTAGAGCCACCTTAGGCATAACCGATAAAGACGGCCGTGTCATTTGCGTGTTCGCTGGTGGTCCGTCTGGCGATGCTTCCTGGTCTGGCGTCGTTCAAGGCGCGCAAGTTGCAATGGCTGACGCAAAACGCCGTCTTCGGTTCTCCGGGAAGCGAGATCGACGTGGAGAGTTCCAGACCATTGCAATGGGACTATCATACGGCGGGGGCCAGATGGTACGCCATCACATTAGCATCTTTAACTGAAACTAACAGTGCATACAGCGACCTGGTATTCTACGGCACTCGAAGCACAATGTGAAGGTTCTACAACGGCTTATGGACAATCCAAGTGTCAAGCGCGTCATGGGCCATCAAAACGGTGCGTAATGCCACGACATATTGTTAACCCACGCTGATAGACATGTAGCTATCTTTAAGTTTTATTTCCCGAAGCTCTACCTCGAGTATCGCGAGAACTTGGTGGCGTTACTGGCGAACCACGACGAGTTTGAGCAGCCCATAAAGAACACTGTGTTCGCAGCTGCCTCGTTCAACTTTGCGCCCAACACTGTAACCTTCGAGCACACTGACTCGGGCAATAAGGCTAACGGAATCTGTCCAATCTTTTGCGCTGGTAACTTCGACGCACGTAAAGGGGGGCATCTTGTGCTAAGGCAACTCCGACTGGTTATCCAATTCCCTGCTGGTTCCATAGCCCTCATTCCCTCCGCTACACTCATGCATGGGAATACGTCGTTGCAACGAGGCGAATCACGGGAGTCCTTCACCCAGTATGCTGCAGGCGGCCTGTTTCGCTGGGTGCAATACAAGTTTCGTTCTTGGAAATCCCTCTCCGAAGATGCGGCTTTGTTAGCTGAGGAGCTTGAGCAACGCGGAACACGCTGGCAGCGCGCCCTTGCTCAGTTCTCTACGGTGTTGTCGTTACATGCTGATCGCATGCGCCTTTCTGGTAGCTGAACTTAGAGTAGAAACATCCCTGGCTTAGTCATTTTCCTTGAATAATATTTCCACGTGACCTTGTTTAATGAGTGAACCCTTGATACGTGTTATGAGACACGTTTAAGCGCCAGACACTGTCCTTTCTACACTATGGGCAAGAAGAGAAGACATGAAGCGGTCGAGTTATACGACCACTCTACCTACCGCAACCAGGCCACAGCAAGCGTTGTTGAGTTTGATTATCGGTCCCGTCAACTCCGTCTTCAAAGCCGCACGGTAAATGTCACCCCTCGAGACCCTTCTCCACCAGTCGCGCAAGAATACCCGCCGGTCGACGGCGTGCAGGAAATTAGAGACGACGATGTTGGCGTTATTGTGAGGGCGAAGACACGGGCCAAGCAATACATAAACTCGGTCAGTACCGTACCTTATTGAGCGACCGGTTTCTGACTGTTTAACAGGACGCCCCCCTTTTGACGTGGCTGCCCTATCGCGAGCAGTATATTCACGAACTTCTTCGTCGCAAGGGTCGTGGGAGTACATCTGCATCGTCCTGCTGTCCAGGGTGCGGAAAGCTCCCGAGTTTCCGCTGCAAGGAATGTTTCAACCCCCCCTTATATTGCAAGGCCTGCTGCGTCGACGCACATCGAAACCTTCCATTACACAGGGTTGAAGTACGTATATAGTTTCAACTTCTTTACATAGGTGTGCGTTAACGAGTCTCCAGGAATGGACAGGTCAGACTTTCAAGAAAGTCTCGTTGCGCGAGTTGGGCTTGGTGATACCTCTGGGAGACCACAGCACGAATTCCCCCTGTAGGATGGGTACTCGCAAACGAATCGTCGTACTTCACACGAACGGCCTACATGAAGTCGAAGTTAACGTATGCGGCTGTTGTTCGAACCTTGAGATGTGGCAACAACTCCTTCGCGGGTCTTGGTATCCAGCAACCCAAACTCAACCGGAGACCTGCGCAACTATTGAGCTCTTAGAGCTCTTCCATACACTCAACCTTCAAGGCAACCTGACTGTATACGACTTTGTGAAGACACTGGAGTTTGTCACTGATGGATGGCGGTTAGACACTCTTCCGGTAAGTGCCTCGGCTATGCTTGTTTAACCTATGGCTGTACTCATGATCCCAACTCTCTAGGACCGGCACCGGGCGTTCACCAACATGATCCGCGAGTGGAGGAACCTCGAGCTACTCATGCGAGGTGGTCGTGGACACACGCCAGAGGGCGTTGCTGGGACCAAAGTAGGCGAGCTCGCCGTACGGTGTCGTGCATGCCCTCACCCCGGAATCAACTTACCGGGCGACTTCGAAGCAGTGGCCCCCGACCAGCGTTATCTCTATCGCCAAACGATCTCCGTCGACTGCAATTTTCGTCTCAAAAATCGACATCGCTCGACAAACATGCTGGATGTTCGGCTGTCGCCTGGCTGGTCCTATTTCGTCGAGAGGGACGCATACATGGAGCACGTAAGGGCGCATGCAACCCAAACAGAGGTAAATCTACAGTCTTCTTGGACGTGTCGCATGCTAATATGTTTGCAGCTCAGTACCTGTTCTGGATTCAGCGCAATGCTTCTCGCGAACCTGAAGAAGGCTAAAGGGCTGAACGCGACCGGAGTGGTTGGTGTTGCGTGTGCTCGTCATGAGCATTGGCGACCAAATGGCATGGGCGATTTGCAAAGAGGTGAACGGTACGTGTATCAAGGTCTACGTTGTCTCTGTCATATTATTCACTAATGACGTGTCACTTATCAAGGCAATGTAACGTGGACTACGTGCTGGCCGCAGCCCTCATTGGCGTTTGATTGTATCTTCTCATCACTTACGACATCGCCTGCCAGTTCTTCAAGGCGTTTTGGACTCGGATGTGCGGGCTGCCCGAGCAGATACGCCTCAATCTCCCCAGCCGAAAACATCTCACCGCGAAGGTCCCAAAGGGCCACTTATGTGCTCACGATGACTCCTGTCAAGGCCCGTATTCTCTCAACTACACGAAGGGTGCTGGTCAAACCGACGGCGAGGGAATCGAGCGATTGTGGTCATGGTTGAACAAGATCGCAGCGAGTGTGAAGGAAATGACTCCGGCCGCTCGACAGGAACTTATCGACGATCTTTGCGGGTTTATCAACTGGAGGAAGAACATCGGCCTGTACGATATACTGGCCCGTCGCATGCTGGATGCACTCAAGCAGGTGCAGGCTCATTGGGACGAGCTTCAAGCGTTCAGTGCTCGTGTACGCGAACGTGACGCTCAGCAACTGCAGGCGTGGCAGCGCATGGTGTGCGATTGGCAGAAAGACCCGAGTTGCCAATGCCCCTTCACGTCTAGTCAGCCATGTATGTTTCTCACTTTTCTATGTTTGAACTGTCTAACCTGTTTTCCATTGGCAGGCGTGACGTTCAATGCAGTTCGTCTTGCGATTCTTCGCGAAGAGGAGCACGAATACCACCAGCAGGGTCGGGCGATCGACAATACTCCCGCATCGTTCATATGCTTAGGCATCGAAGTCGAGACTATGCAGTATGTAGCCCCATACCTAGGAATGATGCATTTACTAATTTACTAACTACTCTACAGAACGTCCTTGAAGGCTGACATCGCCGACGTGCCGTTCGGTAATGTTCTCACCGAGCTGGCCAGAAACGAGCGACGTCGAGCTATCAGACGGAAGCTCCTGGAATTTCGACAGCAGCAACGCATCCATATGCCGGGGTTGGCCCGATTTATTCAATTCGATGCCAACGGGTCAATTGTTGACGAAGACTGCCATCCCGAAGATGTCCCACTCTGCATGCCCTCCGATGCTCGCCATATAGGCCGCCGTGCGGAGGTATGCGATCGTAACCTTCAAGACGTCGAGGACCGTTTGAGGGCTTCACAGGCAGAAGAGTCCTTGGAGGACCTTCGTCATCAGCTTCGAACACGAACCTTTGCGAACCGCTTCAAGATCAAGAACTTCGTTGGCCAGAGGGACAATACTCGAGGACGGTCGTGGCAAGCCGTAATCGATCGACGAGCCATCGCGGCTGCAAAACGATATCGACGTGCACGCGAAGCCATGCTTCAGCTACGTGGCGCTGGCGAATGGGAGAAGATATTCCAGGTCCTTCAAGACGACGATGTACGCTCCTTCAATGAGCGCGCCTTGACTGAGCAAGAGAAGGCCGATCGAGCTGCCATTCGTCAGGCAGCTGGCATGTCTGTTGAAGGTGTATACGGCCTCGATTTTGACGACAACCTTTCTGTGAGAGAGGGCCGACGGACGATTTCCTGGATCTGGCTGGCCAGTGGGGGTGCCGAAGACGAAAATGACCCCAACTTCCAAGAATGTATGTGACGCTCGACGTGAGCGGTCACCGAGCTGGGGAGGTCGTCCGCGAGTCGTCCGGCGAACGCCAGGAACCTGAGGTGTGAATAGTGACGCGATTGCCTCTTCTGGCAATTAGAAGTCGTCGTGCGTCTGTTCGAAGACGTACACAACGGTGGGAAAGTAGTAAGATCGCCTTTCTCAGTGCCTCCGCGAGCTGAGCTCCAGCGAAGACTATGTAGTGAGAATAAGAGATGTCTTTCTTGTTGCGCCAGGCGCAGAACTATATACCGTACATGTGTCTAACATGAGGCGAGACTTTGATGTGCTAAGTAGTTAACACGTCCAGAACAGAATAATCGAAAAATATACCCGTAACGAGAAACTAACTAATTACCAGACGCCGAGCGGTTGTCACAGAGCCCCCCAGGTTCGAGTAACGGGTAGCTCCTGGCCTATTCGTCGTCGCCGTCGATGGCATTCCGGACGTCTTCCAACGTGGCACCTTTCCAACTACCTCCCAATTCAGCCCGAACGTCCCGAAGTAGTACGCCCATCTCGAATGAGGACGGCGAGACATACGAGTCCCGGAGGAGTATTCCTTTGCGGTAGTCGCGGAGCTCCACGTCCCATTCGTCGTGAGTGAGGGGGCGGAAGGTCGTCTCGCCACGTTGCAGACTCTCGTAACGTTCCAGAACGAATAATTCCTCGAGTCGTGACCACTGGCCGTCGTAGGATCCGTACTTGTCTAAGAGGCTTTGTCGCGGGAACCAGGTTCGTACGGTGTTCGTGAAACGCGAGCGGGACAAGCCGAGCAGTACGTCCTTTTCGATCTCCGATACGCTGTCCGTCCAGTAGCCTTGAATGTATTGAGCTCCCGATCGACGAAGTAGCACGCTAGCTGAGGGCGTAAGGATGTCCTGCATCCAGCCGGCCAGGTAACGTGAGCCCAGGAGGATTGCGAGACGCCAATAGATCCCTCCCAGGAAGAGGAATGCTTTCGCATTAGGCCTGGAGAGGAGAGTCGCTACTTGGCGTAGGTATCTGGCCCATTCCCTTTCGACGTCGATGTTTTCGGACTCCGTGGTGAGGATGATCAAGTGGAACTCGTCGGGCATGCCACCCGCGACGAAGTCATCTACCGTGCTGAGGTCGTCGAGAAAGCCCCGAGGGTATACGACCTGAAAAGCCCAACCACGCACGAGGGCTTCAGTGAGAAGGTCCTTAGGGTCGGAGTCGTGGCCTTCTATGGCGCGGATCATCATGCGTAACTCGATCAGAGGGTCCACGATGAGGCGACTGAGATCAAGGGGGGTCACGGTTGCCGTCGCCAACGTAGGAACAATAGGCATCGCAGCGGGATGTAGGGAGTCCCCGAGGGCGACTTTGACAATGTTCAACAAGTTCGACCACCTCACCGCTCGAGGTGGGTATACGCCTGGATTCTCCGCCTCCGCCTCCGGGCTGACGCCGAACAGCTTAACGGGAGCAGGTAGCGACTTCACCACTCTGGGCCAGCACGACTTGGTGCGCATCCAGTAGGCGAACTCCTTTCCCGAACGGATGGCCTCGACGGCTCGAATTTCCGCTTCGGTAAGACGTGGTCGGTACTGAGAGTCAAGGGGGTAGAATACCGGAACTTTGTGGTGTAGCAGGTCGAGGAGGTGTACGGTTTTCGGGTCGAACGAACGGAAGTCGAGTTGAACGCCGCGCATGTAGTCGAGTAGAGCCCACTTCTCGAGGTACGGGGAGTAAGTGAGTTCCACGTAGTTACGCACGTCGAGCTCCGCCCTAACCAGTCCGAAGTTAATTCCCGCGAGTCGCTCGTCCATGATCCTGCGGGCTCTCTGCAACTCCGCCTCGATGGCCTCTCCCCCGGTGACGATGACCAGCTCTTCCCCTGAGTAGAGCCTGTCAACGTCCACCTCCTGGAGACCACCCCTCTGATCGAGGAGATCAAGGAGATCCAGGGCTACTCGAAGATCGGCCTTAATCTTGGTGGCCAGCTCGGGAAGAATCCTCTCGCGATCACGAGGATCGAGATATTCTTCCTCGTCTTCGAACGAGGAGAACACCCAGCTCTCGATGACACTACCAGTGCGACGACGCACGCGTGAGAGATCAACGCCGTAAGCTAAGTACCACTTAACAGTGTTCGACCAGATCGGTCCTCTCAATGCTTCAGGGATCCGCGATAGGTCGATCGCGGGGCCGTCGTAGTGTAGGGCGGCGGCGTTGGCCTCGATCGAGAGCGCATCGCCTCTTATAGCGACCCACGATTCCCCTGGTGCGTTCGTGATAGAATGGAGCCGAGTGAGGGGGAAGCTAATCAGGTAGTGCAGCTGGAAGAGCAACACGCGGAGTGTAGGGTCGATCAAAGCCATTGTGGGCGTGTGTGTCGGGTCTGTTGTTGTGCGCGCTTTCTCGACGTCGGGAAGTCGTTGAGAGTGGAAGAGAAGGGAGGGAAACCGGAAAGGCGTTAGCAGCCATCGATGTCGTTACAGGGTCGTGAATGCCGTATAGGAAAGAGGGAACCGGAATGGCGTACTAGCTCGGGACCAGCCGCGCGAATAAGAGGAGAGCAAGCATGAGTGAACGAGAGTCGACAGAAAGAGTAAATAATCTTAGCGCCAGAGAGATATAACGAGCGTGGTCGGCGAAGCGCCTATAACTTAGCATTATCGCGTTTGCTTCATCGCATCCCGCTCTTGCGACGGTAAGCGTGAAGAAGTTCGGGGGCTTCGGATAGCTCCTTCGCTGTTTTCCATTCGTCGTAGAGGGGCGAATAACCAGCCCATCGGACTAGGTAGAGCATAGTGCGTCTTCTCTTGTCGTATTTATGCCCGACTATGCTTTCAACCTCATAGGACTCGTCTTCAGGTACAGCTCGCGTGTCGTCCAGATGCGCACGGTCCCCGAATTCTTCGGGAGAGGATTTGTAACGTTTCAAGTGCTCCACGTTAAACACTGGGCTGCCTGGGTAGGACGAGTTCAATCTTAACCTGTACGTGTTCTCGTTGATACGTTGTTGGACCTCGAAGGGACCAATCCATCTCTGTACTAGCTTACGCCCTTCTCCGGTGCTCTCTACCCACTCTAGGGAGTGAGGATTTACCAAGACCAAGTCTCCTGGTTCGAAGTCCAAGACCTTACGCCCCCGATTGTACCATGCTGCTTGCTTCGCTTGGGACCGCGCGATCGCTCGCCGTGCGCTCTCGCGGTGCATTTCCATCTCCTTCACGAAACGATCTGTCTCCCTGCTCCTCTCTACAGCTCGTACCGTTTCTTCGCTCAAGTCTAGCGTTCCCCTAGGCTCAAAACCGTACAGGAGGAAGTAGGGCGACGACCCCGTGCCCGTGTGTACCCTCGAGTTGTATGCGTGCTCTAGCAAGGCGATCCACTCGCACCAGGAGGTGCGATCCTCCTTTACGTAGGCGCGTAACATGGTCTCGAGTTGCCGGTTCACGATTTCGGTTTGTCCATCGTGTTGGGGGTGGTGCGACGACGCTAACAACATGTCTGTCTTCAGCAGCCTGGCCACTTCTCTCCAGAAGATGGATGTCCACCTAGGATCCCTGTCCGTCACTATGTTCGCTGGGACCCCGAACTTACAGACAACGTGTTTCATGAACAGCGACGCAAAACCCTCCGCTTTCAGACCAGTGGTGGTAGGGATGAATTGGGCGTGCTTGGTAAGGCGGTCCACGAATACTAGTATCGCATTGCAATCTTCTGACCACGGCAAGTTGACTATTAGGTCCATGGAGATGGATTCGTACGGTCGAGTGGGAACTGGATGGGGTAAGAGTTTGCCGTGACGGCTGAAGTTCGCTGGTTTGGTCTTCTGACACACGTCACAAGAGGCGCAGTATTCAAGTACGTCCGTCTTCATACGCGGCCAGTAGCAGCGAGAGCTCAGATAACTCCAAAGCTTCTCTGCACCAGAGTGAGCGGTGAGATGTGGGCTCTCATGAGCTTCCTTCATAACCGCCACTCTCTCGCTTTTAGGCACGCAGAGCCTCGCATGGAAGTCGGCGTCCCTGAAATATAACAGGTCGTCGTCGTCTTTGAAGAAACGATTCGCTGGGTCCCACGAGTCCGGGTTATTCTGCTGGTTCTCCCAACGAGCTCGGAAGGTAACGTCGTCCTTATAGCCTTTGATATACCGTCTACGTGTTTCTTCGCTCATCCTTACTAGTACAGTAGGAGGACGGTGAGTAGATTCCCATAGCTTCCTCGCTTCGAACGGCTCCACTACGGAGTCAGTCGCCTTCTGTTCCTGGGGATTTCGCTGTACAGCCGTTGGACTCCCAGTTTCCGCAGGTGCCTCTTCTAACGTCTGTTCTGTGTCCTTCTGCGCATTGGGATGTGTGGTAGACGGTATATCCGAGGTAGTAGCCCCCCCGTTCCCTTGCGAGGTCGGCTTCTTGTTGGCTAGCCTTTGACTCCTTCTCGTCTGCAGAGCCTCCGCTTCCAACAGCACTTCGGACCAATCCGTTAGGCTCGCGTGCAGGGCTGCCCGTCTTGCTGGTGCGCTGTCGAGGGAGGATTCTGCCGACTGGGCTTTCTCTCCGTCTAGCCTCAGCGGAGGCGTCCGATCTGGCAAAGGAGAGACGTGCTCGGGAGGAGCCCGAGGGAGACGAGACAAAGGATCAACATTTGAGTGTATGCGTCCCGGACGGTGTACAATTTCCAAGCCCGGAGCAAATGCCGCGTAGATTGCTCCCCACGCTGCTAGACGGCGGTTAGCGTTTTCGTATGTCTTCGCCCACTGCAACGCTGCGTGATCCGTGATCAGTAGAATCCTTTCTCCTTCGATGTAGGGCTGGAACTTCACGAGGCCTTCCTTTGCCCCTAACGCTTCTCTCTCCGTCGCTGAGTATCTCGTCTCTGCGTCCTTCAACGTCCTTGACCAGTATGCTAACACTCGCTCGACGTGGACCACGGTATCGTCTAGACTTCTCGCCCAATGGTCGGTAAACGCGTGGTCGTCGATCCTGCTCGACATCTTCGTCACGAATCGAGGCAACTCGCTGCCTTGCTTGTGAGCTTTCTCGATCTTCTCGTAAGCCGGCGTTCCTTTGAGATCTCCTACTGCGATAGGTTGTACTTGCTGCAAGCAGCAGCCGATGGCCTCATCCGACGCGTCCGTATACAGCCTATAAGGTCTGCCTTCGATAGGGTGTCCGAGTACTGGAGCGGCCTTCAGCGCTGCCTTCGCCGCCTCGAACGCATGCTCCTCCTCGGGTCCCCATCGCCATGCGCATCCCTTCCTAAGGAGCCTGAAGAGCGGTCCTGCAATACTCGAGTAATACGGTATGAACGCGGAGAAGTAAACAACCATTCCTAAAAATGTCTGTAGTTCCGACATTTTCGTGGGTCTCTTCAATTCACTGATGGCTTTAACCTTCTCCTCGTGAGTGGACAAACCCAGACGGGATACTTTGTGGCCTAGGAGCAAGATGGAGCTGTAGAAAAGGTGGCATTTCTTAGGCGATAGCGTGAGTCCTGCTTTCTCGATAGCTTCCAGCACGCGGTCCAGATGATTCAGATGTTCCTCGTAGGTTTTAGAGTAGACCACGATGTCGTCGATGTAGACCAGAGTGAATAGCCAGAGATAGGGGGCTAAAATGCTCTGCATCGTTCGTTGGAAAATCGATGGTCCGTTCTTGAGACCGAAGGGCATCCTCCTGAACTGAAACAGACCCCTGTGCGTACGGAAGGCGGTCTTTTCCACGTCTTCTTCTGCAACTTCGATCTGGGTGAACCCGGACAACGCGTCCAACGATGACAGGACTTGTGCCCCCGAGAGCGCGGATAGGATTTCCGTCTGGCGAGGTAAGGGAAACTCGTCGGGGATAGTCTGGGCGTTCAGCTTACGATAGTCCACGCAGAAACGAGCCTTTCCATTGCGGTACACGATGACCACCGGCGCCCCCCAGGGGCTATGCGACGGCTCTATGACGCCCTGTTGGAACCAGGTGTCCAGCTGGGCATCGATAACTTGTCGTTTCGCCGGAGAGCTCCCGTACATGGGCACGGAGATAGGTTCCACGCCCTCCTTCGTACGTATTCGACATTTCGTCTCCAGATGCCCCAGGCGACCGTCGAACCCGAACGCTTTGACTCGTTTTTGGAGCATTTCCCATACCTTCGCCTCGAGCTCTGGAGGCACTTCCGCGACATCTATCAGCTCCTTCATCCGTTCGGAGGGATATACGTCGGGGTCCGGGACCTCGGCCGTTTTAGGCCCCCATTCCTCATCCGTCTCTAGCGTCGGCGTAGCTGTGGACGAGTTAGCGTCGACGGGAGACAACTCTTCCGACTCTTTCGACGCGGCAGTAGCTGCAACCTTCACGAACGTTCCGTCTTCCTTGCCTAGGAACACCCGTTCAGGAGGGTGGCTATGACCGTGGCTCTCGCTAGTTGCTCGGATGAGAGCAGCCGTTCGTGAAGCCGCGTTCGCCATCTCTGTCCAATGCGCTAGCGATCGGGGTCGGTCCAACGACGCATCAGGTCTCGATAACTCCGCTAAGACTTCCCCTCCTCGGACGTAGCGAGCTCGCGAGGTCGTATTAGCGACTGGGATTCGTGGGTACGCCGCCGTGATGAGAACATTTGGTATAACTAAGGGGGCTACTCGTTCATCCCCTAGCATGCTTTTCTCCACCATCCACGCCTCTTCGCCGTCAAAGGAGCAGTCGACGGGCACGTTTACGCAAGAATGAGGAGGAATCCGGGTGTCCGTGGCTACACGAGCTACCGTCCGACCTGGCGCGTTCTTCTTGCGTAGTCTTTGTCGTCGAGCCTTATTGCGTCGGTGGATTTTAGTCCGTACGAATGAGGCTAAGCGAGACGTATCTTCGACCATAGACGGGTACGAGGGTTTTCTTACCCCCTTGGCCTCTATCTCAACTCCAGAGTCCCCTATCCTTATGGTAGTACCAAATTCGACGTTTCTTTCCACACTCAGCTCGTACGCGATGTGGAAATCCTCTCCCAACAGCAGTGGTACGTTCATGTCGGGTACTACGTAAGCCTCCGTCGTTAAGGCTATTAGCTCCCCTCCTTTGGACGTCACGAAGATCGGCAGCTCAATGTACCCTTCGATCTGAGAGCTCTTGTCCGTAAGTTGCCATACGCTCATCTTTCGCCCTTGTCTGAGCTTCGGAGGCTTCTGAAACGACTTGTAGAACTCCGCAGATATCAGAGAGATGTCAGCTCCTGAGTCGAGCCGTAAGTCAATTTCGGGAGAGTCTTTGCAATTTGCTCGTCCCTTCATGGACAGTACGGATACTCCTAATGCTGAGGACCCACTAGGTCGGTAACGTCTGGGTTTCAGCCAGCGGACGTCCTCAGAGGGAGGTTGCCCCGACCGAGGCTCGTATGTGAACGTTGCTTTAGCGTTCGTCTCGATTCTAGCGTCATTAAGCGTGCTCGGGTCAGTTATTGAGTCTCGAAGTTCATCCCGCTCGTTGCTCTCTATCAGAAACTCCTGAGCGTGTGGTCCTAGCCATTCGGGTTCCTCGGGTACGTCCTCCACCCAAGGCTTCCTCCCTTTGTTCGCGATGCTCGTACTCGTGGTCCTCAACGCGGAAGCTTCTCGCTCCTCCGACTGTGACACCGCCATACCACATTGTTCCATCACTGTCGCGGAAGCAAGTCGAGCGTGTCTCACTCTAGGGTCGAGGTAAAGGGATAAACTGGCTTGGTGGTTCAATTCGTCGAAAGCGGTAATGTACAAATCTTCGAAACGTTCGTCGTCCCCCTGAGTCTCTGATACTCGCGCGGCCCTATCCTTACTCCTCCCAAACTTCTTCTCCCAGATGCTATACCACGGACATTCTCGATCCCAATGCTTGGAACTTCCGCAGCACTTGCACGGCGAAGCGGTGGTCGTATAGGGCTTACTACTTCGTCCTTCTTAGCAAACGGGTACCCGTCCTTTGGCGGCGGTCGTTGCCTCTTCTTGGCCAGGGCAAAGCATTCGGCGATGACGGGGTGGTCCTCGGCAGCAGCGAATGGCATCGACGCAGGACTTTCCTCAGCCTCTAGGGGCTCGACGACGCCGTCTGAGATAGCGGAGCCTAGGTGTGCGGTACGGGAACGGTTCCTGGCCTCGGCCTCGTAGCTCCTCATGTATTTATAGAACACGTCCTTCGAGAGGGCTACTGACGACGACCCGTCGTGCGCGACGAGAAGCTGGGCTTCCATCTCCACGACGCGGCTTTGAAGGTCCATGACTGAAGGAATTTGGTCGGAGTTGAGGATGTTGCACCACACGACTGGTGCGGCTCTCATGACTTCTCGAACCTCTTCTGGCAGGCCTAAGAGATGAGGCAAAAGCATTCGTGTATAGGCGAGACGACGTTGAATGAATTGAGTAGGGGATTCCCTAGAATGACCGGGCTGTCGGAAGGCTTGTGATACGTATTCGGCGTGGCGGTCCTGCTTCCAGGTTCGACCTAGGTAGTAGTGCTGCACGGCTGACAGGAAGTTCATGTAATAGCGGCGCATCCAGTCCTTCCAATCGGGAGTCAGCGTCATGTACCAGGATCGCACTGACGAGCCTTCCTTGAGACGACTCCAGAGGTGGTAGCCTAGCTGGTAAGGTACGTACCCTCCCGCGTTGGCGAATTCCTGTACGGCGGCGAACCACTGAAGTGCTGTCGTTCCTTGTCCGTCCCACTCTGGTATGGCGTCGTGCACCGTCTGCAGCTTCACCTGAGGGACCATAGCTACGGGAAGCTGGAACTGAGCATCCCATTGCCCGTTGGCTTGTGGTATCCAGCCTCCTCCTGGGCCTCCTGGCCCCCCTGGGCCTCCCGGTCCTCCTGGACCTCCAGGGCCTCCTGGTGGTGGTGCTCCTCCGGCGCCGTAGGCTGGCCATCCATACGGAGGCATTCCACCTCCTGGTGGGTGTCCCCCTCCTCCAGGCGGCGGGCCTCCACCTCCTCCAGGCGGTGGGCCTCCTCCTCCTGGTGGCGGGCCTCCGCCCCCATAAGGTGGTCCCCCACCTCCGAAGGGTGGTCCTCCGCCCCCATAGGGTGGCCCTCCACCTCCGAAAGGGGGTCCCCCACCTCCAGACGACGGTCCTCCGCCTCCGTGCGGTGGCCCTCCATCCCCAGAGGGTGGTCCTCCATTTCCGGAAGGCTGACCTCGGTTCCCTGTCTGCGCAAATTGGGAAGTAAAGCTATCACCTCCTCCTCTCATAGACAGGTCTAGCGCTGTTGTAGGCGTTCTCGCTATGACCGCCGCAGGTCGTTCGGGGACCAAGTCGTTGTTCCTGGACGGGGATACGTTACTGTGCGGTAGAGGTCCTCGAGCTGTGCTAGTCTCTATGTGAGCAAAGCTGGGCTCTCCACCGTCGAACACGGGTGCCGCGTTAAGTCCTAGTGCAGCGAGATCGCCCGTAGAGCTCGCATTGCCTGCGGGAGGTCCTGCGAGAGGGAGTCGGCCTATTGAGGAGTAGAGAACGGTCGTTGCCATCGGAGCAGTTGGGGCAGCGATTGAGGAGGCTATACCGTGCAAAACGTTTCCGGGCTGTACGTTAGGCGCGTTCCGTACATCAGCTGACGTTCTCACTCCAGCTGGTACCATTGGCAGCGGGCGAGGAGCGTCTCCTGACGAGTAGAGGGGAGCCCAGTTGGTGTTGCGAGCTGAGTCAGCGTTCGTGGGTCCAGGACCAGCGGGATCGGGTTCGAGGAATGACACCGCCTTATCCTTGCCTCGCGGGCCACGACTTCTGCGAGCCGCAAGGCCAACGCTGATTGACTCAGGAGGCGGTTCCTTGGACGTAGAGACGAAGGCGGGGTGAAGGCTCGTTCTTCTGAGGAAATCGAGGTTTTCCCTCTCCCCCTTCTCGTTGTATGAGAACACTTGGGGCACGTTGGCTGGTAGGATATTGGGAAAGGCCCTCTTAACCTGGGAAGGCACGTCGATGACTTTATCGAAAGGAACGTTAGGGTCGAGAAGGCTCCTGTAACGATCAGGATTGTCTTTGGGAATATGAGTGTCGATCAGAGTCTTGTACTCCCTGATACGCTGGGCAGGAGTGGCGTTTTCCTCGAACGTTTCATACGCGTCTTCCGCCGTCGTCGCCGGAGAGGTAACGTCTGGCTCGCCGTGGAACTCCTTCATATACTTGGTGACGAACCGGTTGCCTCGTTCAATCCGAACTCTCAATATGTCCCAGGCCCCGAACAACTCGGCCAGCGATCCGGCACCCTTGAGAACAGGCAAGAGGTCGTTCTTGGGGTCGATCAGATGGTGATAGTTGTTGAGAGCTCGTCGACGGGGGATTTCGGCTGCCAGAGAGGCTAAGAGGGTCTGTAGACCTATGACCACTCTCTCGATGTGACGTAGCAGGGTAGGTCGTAGGGAATATCGAAGGTGATGCACTTCCTCTGAGCTGGCGCCGTAATCGATAATGTCGCTCGCGTTCCACTGGGTGCGATTCGCGAGCTGAACGACCTCCGCCTGAAGGCTGATTCTGGTAGATGTCTCCTTGACGTATCGATTGTAAAGTCTGTCGGCCGGCGAGTCTTTAGCGGTTGACGGGTCGTCCTCGAGGTCGTCGAGCCCTAGCTGCTCAGCAACTCGTTCGCGATCGACTTCTTCGCTTCCCGACGACTCTTCTGCGATAGGTGCCAGGTGTCGTCGTTCCGATTCTGCGACGAACGATTGCTCGACCAGCGAGCCAGGAAGGGCGGCAGAGAATCGACGTACGTCGGAACTCTTTTCCGCGGGTATGCTATTGCTCATCGGTCGATCGATCGCTGTAGGCGATAGAGGAGGTCGTTGAGGTTGTCGAATGGGTTGATTTTTCCACACAATCTCCAGGAATTCTCGCAGTACGCGACGACGATCCCTGATCGCGTCGGGTAGGCTGTCGTCGTCGAGGAATTCGACGGGGATTTCGAGTGGTGGAAGTATATTGTGGGCAAGGGCGTCGGCCGGTACGGACTGACTTCCCAGTGTGTCCACCTCTGTGACGCTCGACGTGAGCGGTCACCGAGCTGGGGAGGTCGTCCGCGAGTCGTCCGGCGAACGCCAGGAACCTGAGGTGTGAATAGTGACGCGATTGCCTCTTCTGGCAATTAGAAGTCGTCGTGCGTCTGTACGAAGACGTACACAACGGTGGGAAAGTAGTAAGATCGCCTTTCTCAGTGCCTCCGCGAGCTGAGCTCCAGCGAAGACTATGTAGTGAGAATAAGAGATGTCTTTCTTGTTGCGCCAGGCGCAGAACTATATACCGTACATGTGTCTAACATGAGGCGAGACTTTGATGTGCTAAGTAGTTAACACGTCCAGAACAGAATAATCGAAAAATATACCCGTAACGAGAAACTAACTAATTACCAGACGCCGAGCGGTTGTCACAATGTAAGTCATTTACTCACGTACTATAACTTCTGACGAACCGTTTCATTTAGGCTTGCGCATCGAATGGGCGAAATGCTACGCACGCGCTACACGTTGGTGGGAGGAAGTCAATCTTCTTCAAGAAGAAATGCGACGAGCAATCGAGTACTGCCAGTGGCAAAGCCGGTGGTGGCGAACACTCGCGGAGCAGCCACGACCTGGAGTATCACCGGAAGTGTATGAAGGAATGCAGGCGTACGCTTTCGCTCACGCTGATGCGGAAGGCCGACTTGCGATTCGCTGGACAGACAAGTGGGACTCGCTCCGGGTCAAGGCTCACGAATTCATGCAAGCTCATCCGATGGATCTTTTAAGCAACGTGGCGAACATTCATGCGGGCCCCGACGATGCGGTGCAGATGCGGGCTGAAAACGGCGAAGCTCACGGTAACAACGCTGGAGACGAAGTCCAGGACGCCAACGCCAATGCTCCAGACGCAGACGAAAATCGTGTACGGCCTGCCCCGCCAATCGTCGAGCTCGAGTTAGACGACGAAGACGATTACGCGGACGATTACGACTTTCACGCCGACGAAATCTGAGGCCCCGCTGTTCCTACCACTACTCCGTTCCCTGCATCAAAATTCCCCCGCCAACTTGCAGCTCATCCCGCCCAGAAGTCTCCTTCACGCCGCCACTGTCAGCAGTCTCTGCCCCCGACCATCATTATACCCCTCATGATCTGTGGGCTCATCACTCTGCCGCTATCCTGCCTTCGAAAACCGTGCCAGAGTGCTGAACGCGCCATCCCGCCCCCGCCGCCATTATAACCTCGAAATCCATGGTTCCGCATCCGCCATCCCGCCCCCCCCGCCACCACCCTACCGCAAAATCCACAAGCCCGCATCCGCCATCCCGCCCCCGCCGCCATTAAAACCTCTAAATCCATGGTCCCGCATCCGCCATCCCGCCCCCCCCCCGCCACCACCCTACCGCAAAATCCACAAGCCCGCATCCGCCATCCCGCCCCCCCGCCATTATACCCCCGACATTTGTGGTCCCGCATCCGCCATTTCGCACATTTGACCATCCCGCCCTCCTCCGCCAGTATACCCCTTTTAGGGTGTTACTGATCTGTAGATCGTGTCCTTTCTGATATATTCTAGATCTGTATATTTTTTGTATACTGTAGATAATGATTATACTGCCGCTGATGTATGTAATTGACTGTATATGGCTTGTATCCTCCTAAGAGGTTTTTTCAAAAACATGCTCCTAGGGCGTTTTTCCAAAAAAATCCCGCCTTGCAGCTAGTGCTTTTTTACAAAAGGCCCATCTAGCATGCTAAGCACTTTTTCAATAGATCCTACAAGGACGCCTGTCTTGAACTCTTCCATCTCACGAACCTCCAAGGAAATCTGACCATGTACGACATGTGCAAAGTGTTGGAATCGCTTACTGACCCATGGCACGTAACAAAGATTCCCGTAAGTAAATAGCTATACTACAGTATTGCATCACCATACTTAGTGGCACATGCATAGGACCGTCATCAAGCCTTCGCGAATATGATCAGGGAATGGCAAAATATCAAGCAGTTCACACGAGCAGGCCGCGGGCACTTCCTGGACGGTGTATCGACGACCAAAGCAGGCGAGCTAGCAGTACCCTGTCGAGCGTGCCCACACCCTGGAATCAACCTACCCGAAGATTACGCCACGGTGTCACCTCATCAAAGCTACCTGTACCGGCAGACTATCGCGGTGGACTGTAACTTCCGTCTTAAGAATCGCCAGCGAGCGAGCAACAATATCGACGTTCGTCTTGCGCCTGGCCTGTCCTACTTCGTGGAACGAGATGGTTATATGGATCACGTCCGCGCTCATGCCTCCCAAACAGAGGTACGTGGTATTTTTCTGAGCTGTTTCCATCATTGCTCATAGTCTTAATAGCTCAGTACATGCTCGGGCTTCGACGCCATGATCCTCGCAAATCTCAAGAAAGCAAAAGGTCTGAACACAACCGGCGTCGTGGGAGTAGCTTGTAGCCGACATGAGGTTTGGAGACCCAATGGTATGGGAGACTTACAACGGGGAGAGCGGTGAGTTACTACGATTTATTTCGTGCTCCGCGCATCATCTGACATTACCTTAGGCAATGCAATGTGGATTACGTGCTCCTTGCAGCACTCGTCGGCATCCAACAAGACCTTCTCATCACGTACGACATTGCTTGCCAGTACTTCAAGAATTTCTGGACTCGAGTGCAAGAACTCCCGCAATGGATGCGTCTTCATATACCACAGGGCCACCTTGTCGCGAAGGTGCCGAAAGGACACATCCGAGCCCATGAAGAATCATGTCACGGCCCGTTCTCACTCAATTACACGAAGGGTGCCGGGATGACGGATGGCGAGGGAATTGAGAGGCTGTGGTCATGGTTGAACAAGGTGGCTGCCAGCGCGAAAGAGATGACACCGGCCGCTCGCCAAGAGCTGCTAGACGATTTCTGCGCGTTCATCAACTGGAGGAAGGTGATCAGTCTGAATAGCACTCTTGCGCGAAGGCTGCTCGATGCGCTCAAGCACGCGCAAGCGCATCGAGAAGAATTTATCGGATTCGATGCTCGACTGCGCGAACGGATCGCGAACAAGGTGCAGGAATGGGAGGGCATGCTGGATGAGTGGATGCGCGATCACTCTAAGCCATGCCCGTATACTACCACGCAACCCGGTGCGTCTACGCCTTTATCGAGCTGATATTTGCTGACAAATCTCCTTTTACAGAAGTCAATCTTCGTGCAGTTCGCCTGGCCGTACTACGTGAGGAGCAAGAGGAGATGCAGCAACGTGGTCTGGTACTTGACCATTCTCCCGCCTCCTTCATCTCCCTCGGGCTTGACGTTGAGCAATATCAGTAAGTATCCATACATATCACACTTGCTAACGCCGTTTATGCTGATACAGCGTCCACAAGGATCTTTCTCAAGGCGGAGATCGCTAATATACCATTCGGCAACGCTCTCACAGAACTCGCCCGTAACGAGAAACGGAGGGCAATACGACGAAAGCTGCAAGAGTTCAGGAGGCAACAGCTCGTACATATGCCGGGGCTTGCTCAGCATGTGCGATTCGCTGCCGACGGGTCAGTTGAGGGCGATGCGGTTCGGGAGGTCGAAGACATCCCTCTCTACCTACCATCTGACTCGTGGGTGCAGGCATACCGAGCCAACGTCTGCGATGACAATCTCATTCGGATCGAGGACAGGCTTCGGGACGCTCAGGCCAGCGAAGGTCTCCAGGAGTTGCGGCGTCACCTACGTACACGGACATTCGTGAATAGGTACAAAATCAAGAACTTGGTAGGGCAACGGGACAATGGGATTGGCCGACAGTGGCTTGCAACCATCGATCGACGAGCGATGGCAGCTGCAAACAAGTACCGCCGCGCACGTACAGCACTTCTACATTTGCGAGGGCCGGGTGAGTGGGAGAAGACATTGCGAGAACTTCGCGATGACGACGTGCGATCGTTCAACGAACGCGCACTCACTGAGCAGGAGAAGATACAATGCGCGGCCGTTCGACAGGCAGCGGGCATGCCTATCGAAGGTGTCTATGGGCTCGACTTCGAAGATGGCCTTCCTATCTGTGAGGGCCGACGTACGATGTCATGGATATGGCTCGCTGAGGGTGCAGGTGACGACGATAATGACCCTATCGTCCAAGAAGGTACGCTCTCAGTTTCAATACTGACTTGTTTCTGATATTTTGTTATAGCCCTTCGGATCGAGTGGGCGAAGAGCAAGGCGCGTGCTGACCGGTGGTGGGAAGAGGTCGGCCTCCTCGACGAGGAAATGCGACGTGCCGTTGTGTTCTGCCAGTGGCGCAGCCAGTGGTGGCGGGAGAGAGCACAGTATTGGGCCAATGGAGAAGATGAGGCAACATATGAAGGCAGACGGGCTTACGCACTACAGCACGCAGAAGCCGAGCAGCTGCTCGCCGACCACTGGGCACAACAGTGGGCCGAGCTCCGTGAGAAGGCACAAGAATTTATGCGCAATCATCCAATGTTGCCTGCTAGGGGCAACCCGGAAATGCCGGTGGCGAATGCGAACGCAGAAGAACCTGTCGCTGACGGCGGCCCTGCCAACGAGGACGCTCGCGAGGGTGCACGCGAAGCGGCGGTGCGTGAAAACGCAGACGTACCGTTAGTTCCGCCCAATGTTCCTGTCATCGAACTCGAGCTGGAGGAAGACGAAGGCTACGCCGACGACTACTACTTCCACATCGACGAGTTTTGAAGTACTGGACCCGCCTCTTCCCCGCCATATATCCGCAAGAACTCCACGGGCCACTTATCCCGCTGTACGGCCAGAACCCTGCCTACCAATACCCCACCATCCCGCCAGCCGTTTATCCCGCCGCCCCGCCACCTGCCAGTCATGTATCCCGCCACCCTGCCAGCCTTTTATCCCGCCACCCCGCCACCCAGCCAGCCTTTATCCCGCTATCTAACCACTCCGCCAGCTATCTGTCCCGCTACCCGGCCAGCCATCTATCCTGCTATCCCACCACTCCGCCAGCCATCTATCCCGCTATCCCGCCCCCCCCCCCCCCGCCAGCTAGTTATCCCGCTATCCCGCTACCCCGCAAGCTATTTATCCCGCCACCCAGCAAGCCTTTTATCCCGCCATCCCGCTACCCCGCCAGCCATCTATCCCGCTATCCCGCTACCCCCCCGCCAGCTGGTTATCCCGCTATTCCGCTACCCCGCAAGCTATTTATCCCGCTATCCCACCACCCCGCCAGCTATTTATCCCGCCTCCCGCCAGCCTTTTATCCCGCCACCCCGCCAGCCTTTTATCCCGCCATCCCGCCACCCCGCCAGCCTTTTACTCCGCTATCCTGCCACCCCGCCAGAATCTCGCCCGCTAATTACTCCATCACCCCGCCACCATCCCGCCCAATCCCCTGCCCTGCAGGCCGCCCCTATTCCCGCCCATAACCACAGGATTCCCCTTTTAGTAGCTCTCCGATCTGTGTAAATCTCGCATGTAAACTTAAGATAGATCTAGAGTCATGTATTATAATATTGTAGCTATCATTCTAGCGCGTTGAAAGTGACTGCTTTTGGTAAATGTTCTAGCAGCAGGCTTTCAGAAGCACGCTAGCAGCAGGCTTTCAGAAGGAAATTCTGCTGCTTTGGCAAGTATCCTTCAGAAGGGATGCACTCATATAGCAGTGATGTTTCAGAAATTCCTACATGGTCGCCTGTTGCCCGTGTCGTCCGAATAGCCTAGGCTGGCGACGCGGAGCATCCCCGCTAACGCTGACCTGCTTGCGACTGTCCCGTCCGAGTTGCGCGGGACACCCGGTAGAGTTACCGACGGGTTAGCCTGTAGGAAGTCCGCCCAATCGTCCAGGTGTTCCACGTCAGCCAGTAATCGCATGTTGCCGATCGTCTTCGCGTTCGTTGATGCCGATGTGCTGGCCGTAGGAGTATCAACTGGGTGATTAGCCGTGGTCAATACTCCTGTGTCTAGGTCCATTGCCGTGGTTGCGCTGGCGTCTTCCTCAGTCTGGTCCCCAAGTTTGCCAGCCTTTCGTCCTTTTCGTTCGGCATTCGTCACGCTTCGCTTGAATGGCGCCCATGAGGGTCGAGGCCACTTCCTAGCAGTAATGTACGATTGAACAGCCGTACGTTTGGCCTTGTGGGTTGACGTGCAGTGATTAAGGAATTGTCCCCAGAACTCGAGTGCGAGTAGGTTCCCCGGTGTGCAGACTACCTCTCGTAAGTGGTCTGCCTCTTCCCTGGTCGCCGGGAACCGCCAAGGAGGTCCATCAGTACGGTTCGTGATCGTTGGTAGCCCAACCATGCTCCTTGACCGGTCCATGTCTCTCAACCGTTGGTGGTTTACCTGCGTTACCGCACGTTTGCCATCGCCGTTCCAGTTGTCGCTCCATCCCGGTATTCCCTCAGGGTACTGGTCCACCTCGTCCTCTGTCCAGAGTTCCCCCGTTAATGGGTTTACCTTGTCCGTGGATGGTGCCTCCATTGGTAGTGGTCGGCTTACGTCAACGACCACTCCTCGTTCCATTCTGTACCCCGTCATTGGGTTTGCCCTTGAGATGATTATTCGTTGCCCGTGGCTATCGAATAACGGAACGAGGTTGTGCAGTACGGTCGCGGCGTCCACATCCACGTCGTTGTTGACGCCAGTGGGTGCTGGTGGCGGAGCATTCCTGTCCTCCTTCCGGCGATCCGCCCTTGGGCCTGTTGGCGGCCCTATCCTGTCGGCCAGGGTACCTTTGTCCGGAGATCGCCCAATACGCGCTTCCAAGGATTTACCCTGGTCGCTCGTAGTGTTCGTATCCGTCTTCGGGTTTACGACAATCTTCGGTGTCGGCGTGGTCGTCGGCTTGCGTTGACTGTTCGATGTCTTGGCCTTTGATCTGCTCAGCTTCGGGTCGTCGTCCACATGGTCCCTGTCCAGCTCGAACCGGAACACGAAGTTCTCGAGATCGGCCTGTAGCCGTTTTTGGTGCTTCGACGACTCTCGATGTCGTGACCTAGATCGATTCCTGGCCAGCAGCTCACGACGTAGAAGTTCTGTCTTGAACTCGAGGTATTTGATCTCGTTCCTCTCGTTCTCGATAGTCTTTCTTAGTTGCATCGTCTGATCTTGAAGCTCTCGTCTGCGAGATTCCTCATCCTGCTTACCCTGCTTCGCTCTCGCCAGTTCCCGCTCGAGGTCGCGCACCGTTTGTTCGTGCTTCTTATGGCAGTCACAATTGGCCTTCGTGTTCGTTCCTTGAAGCATCTGCGCTGTTGCTGCGATGAACGATGGGTCTGCTGACCCCATGGCCCTATGTTCCAGGAATATTCCGCACTCCTTACATCGTTGTGGCTGTATGAGTCCAATTCCCGGCACGTAGACCCAGGGGGTTTGCTCCGTCGACCCCTTTCCCTCCCCCCCTGAGGGAGGTGACCGTGAGCGAGGTCTCTTCCTCGACTCGGAAGGACGGGACCGAGATCGCGAGTCCCTCGTCCTCGTACGCCCCCGCGGGTAGTGTTCGTACTCGCTGCGGTGTCGGTGTGATCCTCGGTGAGGGGGGTCGTCCCTTCGATGCCGTCCATCTCTGTCGTCTACTGACTGTCGGCGTCGTCCCGGGGAGGGGCTTCGCCTAGGTCGTTGCTGCATTCGTTGATTATTCGCACCGTAACGTAAGAGTGATTAAGAAAAAAAAATAGATAGATAGATACAATGTGGGGGATAACGAACAAGTCCTGTCTCTGAAAATTTGCAGCGACGTTCTTGCTCGGTGTCAGCCGCGCGGAGTCCGAAACGCACGTGCTTGCGCGCTCCGCGACCACCGCGGACCTTTCGCTCGCACTCACTTGTGCGCTAATTCGCCCACATTGGCCACCCCTTGTGTGTCGAGGTATTGATCCAGCTCCGTACACTCGTCTATATGCTCTAGTGGCTCCCAGGTGTCTTCCCCTAGGTTCCACTTCACATGGAAGCGTAACGTCTTGCCTTTACCCTTGTGATCACAGATCTCTTCCACCAGCCATTCCGCGTTCGTTGGCGTGCCGAACCCGTATTGCACCCCCGTCTCTCTGTGAGGGAATATCACATCGTCGTTAGGTTCGTGTCTCCTTATCCTACTGACGTGGAAGGTAGGGTGGATCCTCCGTTTACTCAAGTCTTCTGGCAGTTCCAACGTATACGTTGACACCTCAGGGCGCGCTTCTAACACCTTGTACGGGCCAATGAACCGCGGGAGCAGTTTCTTGGCCCGTCCTTTAGGCATGTTCAGGTCCGCTGTGGACAAATACACCAATTCTCCCGCCGCAATGGGCTGCGTTCTCCCGCCGTGCACGTTCTCGTCACGTCTCCTCTTATTCGCTTGGTAGGTCTGCTGTACGCGGCTATCGATAATCGCGTCTCGCGCGATGCGTAAGTTGTCCATGGCCGCTTCAGCAAACTGTCGTACCCCTGGAAGATCTGTAGAAGGCAACGCCTGTGTCATCCTTGGCAAGAATCCTCCCGTAAGTTCGAACGGTGCGAAACCCGTTGTACTACTAATGGACGAATTCAACGCGAATTCGACCATTGGCAGTTTCGGCACCCAGTTCTTCTGGTCTGGCCTCACCACTGCCCTCAGGACCTGCGTAATTGAACGGTTGGCCCTCTCCGTTGACCCGTCCGTTTGGGGATGGAAAGCAGTTGACATGAGTAGCTTCGTTCCCAGCAGCCGTTGTAGCTCTCGCCAAAACGCCGCTGTGAACTTAGAGTCTCTGTCGCTCACTATCGAATCTGCTACCCCGTGCAACCTTACAATCTCCTTCAGGTATAACCATGCTAGCTGACTAGCCTTGACCTTCGTCGTCGTCGGCACCAGGTGAACGTTCGACGTCAGTCGGCAGATCACCACCCACAAGTAGTCGCACCCCTCGCTTTTCGGGAACGGGCCCAAAAAATCCATGGCTATCGATTGCCATGGTCTCTGTGGTATTGGTAGTGAGTGCAGCAGTCCGGCTGGTTTGAGCGTGCTGTCCTTCGTTGTCTGACAAATCCCGCAGCTCTCACAAAACTTGGCAACGTCCCTTCCCAACGTTGGCCACCAATACCATCTCCGAATGTAGTCGCCCGTCTTCCGCTGTCCGAAATGCCCGATCGTGGAATGCGCCGCATCGATGACTATTTCCACTAGGGCTCGTTTCTCGACCTTGATTCGCGGAACACACAGGACTTCCTGCCCACTATGGTTCGTCGTGTATAACAACTTCCCCTTCCGGTTGAACGTTTTGTACGCGGTTGGGTCGTTCCATACTTTCGAGAACGTGGTATCCGCGGCGTACCCTCCAGCAACCACGTCCAAGAAGTTTTCCATGGCACGCATCCGAGCGTCCAGTGGTTCCACTGCCTCTTCAGGTTGTGTTGCCTCCGGATCTTCCTCGTTTTTGTGCAATTCTTCCGCCTCCTTCTGTCGTTGTTCCGCTTCCTCCTTTGACTTCAGCTTGCTCGCGCTCCTGGTCACCATTGCGCGCAGTTCGGCTGCTCTTTCCATGGGCAATTCGTCACCGTCTGGGTCGAATCGCACGTCTGCATTGACATATTCATCGTACGTGTGATTCTCGCCGTCCCGATCCGACTCATAGTAACGTGACAGGCAATCCGCCACCTTATTCAGTTCACCCTTGATGTAAGTGATGGAGTAGTTGAATCGCTCCAGGTATTCCATCCATCTCGTCTGTCTAGGGCTGAAATGCGCTTGGGTCTTAAAAAACTCGAGGGATTTATGGTCCGTTACGATGTTAATTTTGTACCCTAGCAACTTATCTTCCCATTTCAGCAGTGCCTCGAGGATGGCGATCGTTTCGAGTTCGAAAACTCGGTATGCGTGTTGTGCAGGCGTGAACTTTTTCGACATGAACCCCGCAGGTCGACATGTTCTCCAGTCCTCTCCTTGTCCGTAGAGTGCACCCACTCCATACAACGACACATCACATATCACCCATATCGGTTCCGTCCGCCTGGCGTCGATAGGGCGAAGGATTGGGACCCGACACGACAGTACCTTGATCATCCTGAAGCACTTCTCGTGTATCGGATTCCAGGTAAACGTGTGTCCGTTTCTAGTGATCTCCGCTAACGGTCCAGTGAATGACGAGACATCCGGCATGAAGTGAGCCAAGTATTGCACCAACCCGAGGAACTTTTGTACGTCGTTGTAATTCCTCGGTGTTCTCCACTCTCTCACTTTCGCCATCTTGTCTGCGCTAGCGTGTAATCCCTTGTCGTCAATAATGTGACCCAAACAATCCATACTTGGTGAGTATAGATCACATTTTGACGCCTTCAGGTACAGCTCAGCCTTCTCCAGGCAGTCGAATACTTTCCCCAAGTGTTCCTGGTGGTCGTCTATCGTATCCGAATATACGAAGATGTCGTCCAGGTACGCATGTACGAACCGTCCGATGTGATCTTGAAAGACCAACGTCATCAACCGTTGAAATGTTGACGGTGCGTTACAGTCCCCTTGTTGCATGACGTAGCTAATCATTGTTCCATATATCGTGGCGAATGCGGTCTTCGCTACGTCACCAGGCACTATCCGTACTTGCTCGTAAGCGTCGGACAAGTCGATCTTTGACCTGTACTTCGCTCGTGCTACGTCCGTACGGATTTGCTCTTGGTCGGGGAATGGTGACACGTCATGAATTGTGTTATCATTGCGTTGTCTGCAATCAAACACCGTTCTGAGACCGCCGTCTTTCTTCGGTAAGCACATCATCGGTGCCGCTTGAGGGACATTCTTGAACTCCCACCAACCCGCGTGCACGTATCTCCTTATCTTGTCCAGCACTTTTGGCTTCAACGCGTCCGGGCACCGTGGGGTATGGTATCGGTACCTATGCTGGTCATCAATCAGCGGTATTTCGTGATTGATTTCCCGCATTGGTGGTAGCTTTTCCGGTACCCCACTCAATATCCTCTCGTATTTTTTCAACCACTCGTCCCTTAACCTCGGTATATCCTCTGTGGTCCATCCTGTGACTTCCCCTCGCCTCAATTCCTCCCCCCCTCCTTCTGAACTGCCGACTTGCGCCGCGGTCGATAGACCTCGGTCTGTGCCAGTCGGCTTTTCAGATAGTCAGTTGGGAGTAGGGCGGCTCGCACGAGCGCGTTCATACGCCGTGTTCGCTACCTTCTTCTCGGGCTCTGTCATCGGTTGGATTGTTGCGTTACCTATCCGCATGGAGTTCTTCGTGAAGTCGATGATCATTCCGTGTTCTCGTAGGAAAGGAATCCCCAGGACCACGTCATAGTGATCTAGGTTCACCACGTCCATGTACGTCGAGAAGTTGGACTTGCCAATATGCATATTAACCGTCGTGCCGTAGTTGATTTTAGACCGACTCCCTACACAACCCAGTTGCAGACCAATAGGCTTTTCTAGCGGGAAGCCTTCGATGTCAGCTACGCATGCGAAGGCTGGACTAACTGCGTTAATTGACGATCCTGTGTCCACCAGTGCAGTGCCCTTCAAGCTGTTGATCACAACCTGAACGGTAATGCATTTCGATGGTAGCCTTGGTCGAGGCTTCGACTGGGACGTCACTCTCATCGCCGTTCGCTGCCCGCGTTCCTCGACGATGTTGTGGAATCGCTCAGTGTCATCCTTGACCCTCATTCCCAATAACTGATTATCGTCTTCCTCCACCAGGTCCTCTAGCGGTGGCATGTCCGCGTAAGGGTCCTCCTCCGTGCCTTCCACTTGCGGCCCTTCTGCCTCGCTGTCCCTGGACAACGTGTCTACCCGTGAGTTTCCCCCCGAGCTAACAGCTTCCCCCGCGGTACGCTCGTGCAGTTGGTCCTCGTGGAATTCCCGTGCCGCCTCATGTGCAATGGCGTCAGACGGTATACGCTCACTACCCGATCCTGCGCGTTGTTCCTCCCTACGTCTCGCGTTTTCTATAAGACGTGTGAGCTCGGGTAGGGCCCATCCGTGTCCTACCGCCCAATGTAGATGTTCCAGGTCGGTACGCATCGCATGGTTGTCGTATAACAGTCTCATGATCCCATCGCGTAGAAAGTTAATCCGCTCGTCATCGTCGCGATTCACGATGGTCGCGTTATCCCTTCTCACAATTACACCCTGCAGTGGTTCCCGCTCTGGGTTAGCGATAGCGTTTTCGTTAACTATCGCCTGAGCCAGTTCGTCATGTAACCACATAACCCCTCCTCGGAGCTCCTCAAGGGTTCTTTCAGTGTTCATGATCCTCCACGGGTCATTCGTTGTATCCACCGGTGGAGGCGTAATCTCAGGGCTGTGATCCTGATACCCAGCTGCCCAGTCTCTCGACCACTCGGTGGACCATTCCCGGGCCCTCTGTTCGGTTTGTTCTGTTTCTTCATCCCCTCGCCTTGCGTCGCGATCCTCCCCGAACCAGTCTGACAGTCGAATCGGTGCGAACGACAGCTCCTCGTCGTTCGCATCGTGAAATTCGTCATCGAATTGGTACTCTTCGTACCCTTCTGATGCCGAACCTTCATACTGATCGCCCTCGACTCCGGCGTCCGGTGTCTCCTCATATTCACCATTCCCTTCAACTGGTTCTTCCGTCGTCTCATCATGCTCGTCCTCTTCCGCACTCATGGCTCTAAACCCGGGCTTGTCGTGTGCGCTAGCATAGTGTCCATATTGCTTGCATTTGAAACACTGTACCTTCGACATGTCGATGGCTCGTGCTGCACTTGCTCGCGTGGACACTCCCCGGTTGCCATCCCCGGTTGTAGGGGCCGCCGCCCTCTGTGCCGTGCTGATACTGTCAGGTGCGTTCGCGGGCCTATCCGCTCCAGCCCCTCCTCGCTGCTGGCCATTCATCCGGCCATGTCGATTAAACCTTGTGAACTGACGGTTAGACGAGGATGATTCGTTCGTTGGGACTCTGCTTTGTCCGTCGGCGAGTTTCCCATGCATTGGGTTACGTGCTGCCCGTTGCTTGTGGAATAACTTCATTGTCTTGTCCGCGTTTTCGAGAGCTAATGCCTCTGCCAGGATGGCCTCCATGGTTGAGTTCTCTGCGGTCATTTTACTGCTCCGCGTTATATGGGATGACATCTCCTCAGGTAATTCTCGTAGGAATCTCCTTCTGAAGGCGTAGTCCCCGGGGTGTTCAACCATTATCTTCGCGTACCGGTTTAATTCGGTGTACAGACCGGAAACCCCTTCGGTTCCCTTGTACCTCACCCCTTCGTACTTCTCTGTAGCGAGTTGTACCGTGCCTTCATGCACGAACCTACGGTGTAGCTCAAGTATCACCTCGGTGAACGTCCATTCCCATTTCTCACGCCGTGGTCCCAATACTTCAGCGTTGTACCATTTAAGTGCTACTCCGGACAACGACTCTCCCAATGCATAGATGCGGGCTTCGTCATTCCTTCGGCCCACTAGCCTTAGGATCCAGTAGTACTGCACTATGTTCTGTAACCACTCGTAGAATTTATCGATGTCGTCTTCCCCGCTGTATACAGCAGGGGCTGACGGCTTCAAGTTCTTACTCAGATTGGTCAAATCGGTGGGGTCCTCACGGAGAATTTTTCGTAGTACGTCCATAATGAAGTCAGACGCGTTGTGAACTAATGGGAGCGCAGCAGTAATCGGTCTCGCGGCTGAAGCAGAGTCTACACGCTGTGAATATCTGCCAGATCGCCTCGACGTGTGTTCTCGCCTACGCCCTCCGAATCCGTACTCGTCATCATCTTCTTCGTCCTCTACGCTTGGCCGCCTCCTAGGGGCCCTTCCCCGCGGTTCTATGGGGCTCCTACGTCCCCCATCTCCACCCTCGCTGCTATCATCACCATCGTCGTCTCCCCCATCTGGGGCACCGGCGACAGTGACGCGGCGTTGGCCGGCAGGCGATTCCCCAGCCTGCTGCTCTTCATTTGGTTCGTCGCCTGGGCTGTCCTCTCGGTTGTCGCGATCGCCGCCCGCGTTTCCTTCACGGCCGCTCAACCCTGCTTCTCTCAAGCGGGTCTCCTGGTCCTTTCCGTGTCTATGTTGTCTGACGCGGGACGTCTCGTCCACGCTCTCCGTTTCGCCGCTGGTTTCTCTAGCCTTCCCTTTGACCTCGCTAGTCTCTCGGGCTTTTCCTTTCCCTTCGACTGCTTGTTCGAGGTCCTGCAGCAGTCGTGATTCATCTTCGACGGGCAGATTGAACCTGCGTACTACCTGCGTTATCCCTCTGAGCATTACCTCCGACATTTCCTCCATCTCATCCATCCTCTCTCGCTCCTGCTTACGTTGATCCTTGAACGTCTTCATTTGCTTGCGAGCGTCGTGGAGATACTGAAGGCTGGCGTTAACCGCCTCGACTATGTCCCACTCCCCCCCTTCCTGTTGGTCTTGGTCTTCGTCCTCGACTGGGGTGAGTTGCTTTCTGCTCGAGGAAGCTACGTTTTGTGCGCGACCGGACTCTTTTCTGCTCGCCTGTCACGACTTGGACAATTTTTCCTTTTATTTTGACTATTTTTCCGATTTTTCTCTCAATTCCTACGTCATTTCTGTACCTGTTCTGAAAGACCAGTCACGTGACCCTGGGACATAGTTATGTAATACTGTATAGTTCCATCCCACGTCCACATGATCCATAGAAGGCGCTAGAACCTTGTAGAACATTGCATCATATCGCGTCATCATTGCATCATTGCTTACTCATAGTGGTGTTAGGAGTACAGACCCGGTACCAGGGGTCCTCGTAGATACATATATAAGCCCCACTGGGCTCTGCCTGGAGACCTCAGTTTCGACCTCTTGGTCTCTAGGTATGAGTTCCACTTTGTATTGTCGGTAGTATAATACTAACTTGGTCTCTAGTCATAACTTTATCGCTAGTCCCTTGACGTCGGTGCTCACACACACCACACTTGTCTCTGCGAGGGTCCTGTTTAGTTGTTAGATACTTTCGTTACGCGACCTCGTTACTCTCGACATCGAGCGAGCTCTAGCCTGGTCATAGTCGTGACATTAGGTCGAAACTCCTTTACTCGCCCAGACAAGACTCGTATCACTTTCACTTTCACATTCCTGAGTAGACCGACGTGCGCAAACGGTCATTGCAGTACTACGTAGGCTTGGTAACCACCCTTGAGAGGGACCAAGCTTTAGAACTCCCATACTCACCAACCCCCTCTGTTGTGTTGCCTAGTCACCCGACACCTGCCGTTGTAAGAGTTAAGCTCGTTCGGAGATATACTCCCGAGTTTCAAGCAGAGTAACATCTGTTTGACGTAGCGCGGTATCTCCTCACCACGGGAGCAAAACTGCCGGTTACGAACTTAAGCACAGATCCGCGTACGCGGGGGAAACCAGGTGTTAAGGGAACGAAAGCACGCAAGGGAGGCGTTCTCGAAGCTCGTGTCTTCTTGAACCAAACGGCAACCAGGAAGCTGGTAAACAGCCGTGGGTAAAACATAATCAGTTACTCCTGTCCGTAGTAGTGTGACGCACGTGGTAGTAGAAAGTCGCACGTTGGAAAACTCGCCACCATTTCCCATCTTCCGTGTTACGAGCACCCGCACGTCTACGACGAAGACGAGAGAGTAGACTGTTGGGATAATAGGAAGACAAACCAACTCTTTGACTGCGCAGAACAACCGTGCCCTAACCGGTATCACCAGCCACCAACTGACCTACAACTAGTTAAACGATACTCGGGCTTCGAGCGGTGTCTACCAGATCAGCATCCTCGAGACATTCAAACTGCCGTCAACACAGCACTCCCACCGTCGCCGCAGTACTCGCGCGCACCCACGCCTATTCCTTCACCGATCAACGTCAGTCCTACCCCACAATCCCTACCTTCTCCGACTGCGCCCACAATGGAAGGTCAAGGCCAACAACCCCAACAAGTCCCACCAGCGCCCGTACAGGCGCCAGTAGCTGCACCAGATCCAACTCTGATCGCTGCCATAGTCGCTGCAGTCCAGGCTGCTATGCAGAACGTTCCCCCACCCCAAATCAATGTCAACCCCACAGCTGACTCCGTAAAGCCTGGGAAGTACAAAGGAGAACGTGGTCGAGACCTAGATCGCTTCATCTCACAATGTGATGCATACTGGGTCACAGCCAACGTTATCGAAGACCGCAAGAAAATCCTCACTGCTCTGGGTCTTCTGGAAGGATCAGCAGCTCATTGGGCTATCGGCATCACAGACTTCATGGCCGCCCAAGGGGGGGCTCTGCCTAACGACGTCTCCACCTGGGACCAGTTCAAAGAACAACTTCGAAAATTCTTTGGTGATGCTACCCCAGAAGACTCCGCGATCATCGAGCTCACCAAGCTCTGCAACCTCGAGCCCAGAGAAAGGAATGCTCGGGACGTCGCCGCGTATGTCACTGAGTTTCGTACCCTGGTCAACCGAATCTCTGGGTTGTCAGGAAAAGACAAGGAGATCAGGTTCACCTCTGGACTCCCGAATTGGTTGTATACTCGTTTGGCCACAGCAGAAACACCTCCTACCACGTACGACGAGTGGCAGGAACGAGCCCTCAAGGCCTATGCAGCCAACCAGAGAGTACGAGAACGCGAGGCAGCGGACAAGAAGTCCCCCTCCACGCCCTCTACGTCTAGAACCACTACGACACAACGAGCTCCAGTCTTCCAGCCTGCACCGCGACCCACCAACTCGGGCCCAGTCCCAATGGAAGTAGATGCTTCGCAGACTCGGCAGTATCGTGCCGACACGAAGTGTTACAACTGTGACAAGGTGACAAACCCACCTCACATGGCCCGGGAATGCCCCGAACCTCCACGTCGTCGTCGTCCTCGAGTAGCAGCCAATACAACTGCCACCGCGGCATCGTCCTCGGCAGACTCAGAAGAAATCATCGCCAATATGAGGGACACGATTGACGCGTTGAAGAAGGAGCTTGACGAGCTCAAAAGGGCTAAAGAGGATTTTTGAGAAGGGCCGTTCTTAGAGCTACGCAAGTCCGACCCCGTATACCATGTAACAACAAATTCGATGTACTCGCCGATTGTATTTATGAGACAGGTTCGGAATCAGAGCATTTCCACGTACCCATCACAGTCTCCGGTGTGCGAAGATCGAAGGAAGTCGTAGCAATGGTGGACAGTGGAGCATCCACCCTGTTCATCAACAAGAGGTTCGTAGAAGAAAACCGTATACGAACAAGGAAACTCAGGGAACCAATCCCTGTGTACAACATCGATGGGACACCTAATCAGAATGGGTCCATCAGCGAAGTTGCCGTGCTCAACATGAGGATTGGGGAGCATGATGAGCGGACAGTATTCACGGTCACAAACATTGGCCCTGAAAATGTTATTATTGGAATCGACTGGTTGAGATATCATAATCCCAGTATCGATTGGTCAGAAGGGATACTCAGAATGGATGGGTGCCCTGAGGCTTGCGAAGCAAAGGACAGACTTCTGAAACCAGAATCGACGTGTAAGGGTGATACGGAGGTTCGGCTTACGGCCCCCGCACGTTCGAAGAAAGTTTCTAAAGAAAAGCCTAAGCAGAAGCAGCCAAAGCGGCTGGAAGTAGGAAAGGGATATATCCTTGAAGCGGACAATGTGGAAGAACCCACTGACGAGCAGGGTAATGACGAGACGTCCTTTGACCCAGAGAAGTTGGCAAAGCTCCAAGCCGCTACTCCAGTCACCCAAATTGGGGGAAAAGGCACCCCTCGTCATTCAACCACTCATCATGAGTCTCTGTATACGTCTCTATGCACTAAAGACGACAGGCTGTTTGTCACGGCCGGCTACACATACTCTACGGAGTTAGCCGAAGCCGAAGCCAAGTCTAGACCAACCAAGACGTTAGAAGAGATGATTCCGGAACAGTATCGAGAACACATGCACGTATTCTCGAAGGCAGAGTCAGAACGCCTTCCTGAACACAAACCACATGACCATGCTATCGAGCTGACACCAGAAGCAAAGGGCTTCCATGCAAAGGTTTACCCGTTGTCCCAGAACGAACAAGTTGAACTTGACAAGTTTCTTAAGGAGAACTTGGAGAAAGGGTACATTCGACCGTCTAAGTCACCAATGGCGTCTCCCTTCTTCTTTGTCAAAAAGAAGGATGGAAGTCTTCGACCGGTACAAGATTACCGAAAGTTGAACGAGATGACCATCAAGAATCGATACCCACTACCCCTGATTTCCGAGTTAATGGACCGGTTGAAAGACTCCCGGTACTTTACCAAACTTGACGTTCGATGGGGATACAACAATGTTCGCATCAAGGAAGGAGACGAGTACAAGGCTGCCTTTGTTACCAACAGAGGATTGTTCGAACCCACGGTGATGTTCTTCGGGCTTACCAATTCGCCTGCAACATTCCAGAACATGATGAACGACATCTTCGCAGATCTTGTTGCCGAAGGAAAGGTCACGGTGTATCTAGATGACATCCTGATCTTCTCCAATGATCTGGAAGAACACCGTACTGTAGTTCACGAAGTACTCAGACGGCTCAGGGAACACGATCTATTCCTAAAGCCAGAAAAGTGCGAGTTTGAGCAAGCCTCTGTCGAGTATCTAGGAGTGATAGTTTCACACAATCGTATTCAGATGGATCCAGTGAAGGTTAAAGCCATCACTGAGTGGCCAACACCACAAAACCCATCCGATGTGAGACGTTTCCGTGGGTTTGCAAATTTCTACCGAAGGTTCATCAAAGACTTCGGGAAAATCTGCAAACCCCTAGATCGACTGACAGGCAAAGAGCCTTGGAAGTGGGGAGCTGAAGAGCAAGCAGCGTTTGATGAGCTGAAAGGGAGATTTGCCACTCATCCAGTACTGGCCATGTGGGACTTCAACAAACCAACGCGTGTGGAGACAGACGCCTCTGGGTTTGCCACGGGCGGCGTACTTGAGCAAAAACAGGATGATGAGGCGTGGCACCCTGTAGCTTATCTGTCAGAAGGAATGACGGAAACTGAGCGTAACTACGAGATCTATGATCGCGAACTTCTTGCAGTCGTTCGCGCGTTAGAGAGCTGGCGCCACTACTTGGAAGGGCTCCCTGAGAAGTTCATAGTCTATTCAGACCACAAGAACTTGGAGTACTGGACAAAAGCCAGAAACCTCACGCGACGACAAGCTCGGTGGGCGTTGTTCCTATCACGGTTCAACTTCGAAATTGTACCCCGTCCAGGCAAAGCCATGGGTAAACCTGATGCCCTTACTCGGCGAAGCCAACATGAAGTCAAGGATGAGGATGACAATCAGAACCAAGTGATTCTGACGCCGGACAGGTTTCGGGTGGCTGCCTCTCAACGGGGACATGCAAGGGTAGTACCGGATAGAAAGCTGTTGAAACGTATTCGTGAATGTTCAACGAAGGATGCGGAAGTAGCAGACGCTCTAGCGAAGGTCCAAAATCTCGGACCCAAGCAACTCAGCAAAGGGTTAGACGAATGGAACACGGAGGATGGATTACTCCTGTTCCGGGGAAAAGTCTATGTTCCCAAAGACCCTGAGCTACGTAAAGAGCTTACCCGACTTCACCACGACGTGCCGGCAGCCGGACACCCCGGTCGCTACAAGACACTAGAGCTTCTCTCGCGAAACTACTGGTGGCCCAGTATGTCCAAATTCGTACACGAATACGTGGACACTTGCGATATCTGTCAACGAACAAAGATCTTCCCTGCGCCAGCTCGCGGTCCGCTTCAACCACTTGATCCTCCCAACACCCCTTGGGAGAGTGTCACGACCGACTTCATTGTCAAGCTCCCAGAAAGCAATGGGTACGACTCCATCACGGTAGTAGTTGATCGACACTCAGGGCAAGCACACTGCTACCCCTCGAAGGAAACGATGAAGGCTCCAGACCATGTGCACGACTACATCACGCAGGTCTTCCGTCACCACGGAGTCCCCAAGCAGATCATCTCAGATCGAGGTTCTGTCTTTGCATCGAAATTCCTCAAGGCAATCTATGAAGCCCTCGGGGTCACACCCTCCATGTCAACAGCTTACCACCCACAAACTGATGGCAAGACCGAGCGACTCAACCAAGAGATTGAGCAGTATCTACGAGCCTTCTGCGCGTATCGACAGGACGATTGGACTGATTGGCTACCCATAGCTGAGTTCGCTCTCAATAGCCGCGTACACTCGTCAACTGGGAAAGCACCCTTTGAATTGATCTACGGTTACATTCCCGAGTTTCAAGTCTCGCTGAACCCCAACCCTAAGGTTCCAGCGGCAGACGAACGCCTTCGACTTCTAAAAGAAGCTCAGGAAGATGCTCGTGCAGCTCTGGAGATAACAGCTGAACGCATGAAGCGGTTCTACGACCACGGGGTTGCTAATACGCCTCAGTTCGAAATCGGAGACAGAGTCTATCTCGAGCGCGAAAAACATCCTAAGGGTCAGCCGACTAGCAAGCTGGCACCTAAGCGTGATGGCCCCTACGAGATACTCGAAAAGGTTGCACCAATGAACTACCGTCTCAAGCTTACCAAACGAGATAAGCGTCACCCGATCTTCCATGTGGATCGCCTCCGCCCAGCGAAAGCTGCTAAAGTTGTACCAAACCGAGAATTCCCCGAACCACCGCCAATCGTTGTTGACGAAGAAGAGGAATACGAAGTAGAAAAGGTCTTAGATTCGCACGTTCAGAACAAGAAGTTCGAGTACCGGATCAAGTGGAAGGGGTATCCAGATAGCGATAACAGCTGGGAACCCCTTGAAAACGTCAAGCACGCAAAGAAGGCTATTGCTGACTTCCACAAGAAACACCCCGGCGCACCTCGTCCAGTTGCAGCCTCGCTATTCCTTGCTATGAATTTCCGATCTATCAACGCCGAATTTGACCCACCACCACCCGAGACGCTTCGTAAAGTCCCAGACTGGGAACTTGGTATCGACAACACCCCAGCCTTCCGGAGAAAAGGCCTTTAGGAGGGGGGTAATGTCACGACTTGGACAATTTTTCCTTTTATTTTGACTATTTTTCCGATTTTTCTCTCAATTCCTACGTCATTTCTGTACCTGTTCTGAAAGACCAGTCACGTGACCCTGGGACATAGTTATGTAATACTGTATAGTTCCATCCCACGTCCACATGATCCATAGAAGGCGCTAGAACCTTGTAGAACATTGCATCATATCGCGTCATCATTGCATCATTGCTTACTCATAGTGGTGTTAGGAGTACAGACCCGGTACCAGGGGTCCTCGTAGATACATATATAAGCCCCACTGGGCTCTGCCTGGAGACCTCAGTTTCGACCTCTTGGTCTCTAGGTATGAGTTCCACTTTGTATTGTCGGTAGTATAATACTAACTTGGTCTCTAGTCATAACTTTATCGCTAGTCCCTTGACGTCGGTGCTCACACACACCACACTTGTCTCTGCGAGGGTCCTGTTTAGTTGTTAGATACTTTCGTTACGCGACCTCGTTACTCTCGACATCGAGCGAGCTCTAGCCTGGTCATAGTCGTGACATCGCCTCCCTCGCCCGGGTGGTTCGCGTTTTGTCCAGTCGAGTCTCTCGTTCGTCATCTGCGTCGTCCTGCCGTCCATTCCTATCCCCGCCCTGTCTCTCCTTACCTTTGCGAGCCTGTTGCTCCGCTATGGCTTCGCTCATCACACCCGTAACTGCAGCAGGCGCGAGTTCGTTCCTGCTTCGGCTACGTGTTTGCACCGGCTGTCTCGTGGCTACTCGAGAGGGGTTGGACGTTGCCCGTCGGCGAGTTTCCTCGCTGGTGGACTTCGTCCTCGCCTTATCTTTCGCTCGCGCCCCCAGCTCCTCGTTGATTGCTTCTTCCTCGCGTTCGTCTCGCTGTTGTCTCTGCTCCTCGTCTTCATCGACAGACGGTTGTGGCTCCTGAGTCGTTCTTGACTCGCGAACCTTTTGTGGGTGTTCCATTCTTGGATTCGCCCTTTTTTGTTCTCGTGGTGGTGTCTTCTTGTCGAAGTCGTCGCGAGAATATCAACTCGTTGGGTGGGTTGCTTGAGAGGTATCGGGGATTGTTCCTGTGTAGGATACGAATTTTCTCGATACTTAAAAAAGTGTAAGATCTTCGTCACGCTGTAGCCGTAAGTATAACCGAGTTATATTCGGATGCCTACGTGTACAGTTAAGTGAAAGATGTCGCGCCAGCTACGCTGGCGCTTACACTATGTAGCTCGTCAATAACTATACAGTATATACTACTTTAGGATAATATATTCCCACCACCACCTTCTCCTACTGCTACGCTCTCCTAGCGCCTACCTCCGGCACGTAGTGCCGGGTGGATAATACGCACACCTAAGGGCCTGATCTGCAGCCGCTTCAGCTACAGAATGCGCATTCTGTAGCCAGCGCCTGTGTCACAGTATGTAACGATGTGATGTACATAAAAGGAAATTCGATCAAATTGTTCATCACGGTGTCCGTAATCGCTCGTCGCGCATACTCATTTATTTTCTCCCTTCCTCACTATGGCAGACAGATTGACAGATGCCCAGCGTCGTGCAGTTGCTGCGGCTGTGGTGGCTGCAGCTTCAGCAGCCTGTGGTATTCACGAGCGGTATCTGAACCGAGAGGATTATCACGATTCAAAGTTCACTGGCCGGCAGTGGGTGCAAGATCTGCTTAATGGACATGAGTTGCGGATGAGGGACGCATTGGGGATAGAGAGTCAAATATTCAAGAAGCTATGTCATCAGCTGTTTATGATCTCTGGGCTATCTGACTCAAGAAGCATCGATTTGGAGGAAAAGGTGGCAATGTTCTTATACCTGGGTGTGCACAATAGTGGCCACCGTGACATTGCGGAACGGTTTCAGCACAGTACAAATACTGTATCAGTGTGCGTAGCAGCTAGCTTGAGATTTATTTCGATTCAGAGCCTAATTTATGTGCAGCATCATTAACTCAGTACTTGACGCAGTTACCAACCCCGCGTTTCTCGGTACTGTTATCCGCCTACCTGATGCTACTACCCCATTGTCTCCCATCATCCGCAACAATCCCAAATTCTATCCCTTCTTCAAGCACGCTAAAGGGGCTATAGATGGAACACATATTCCCGCCCACGTTCTTGCCGAAATACGTGCTCGCTACCGTGATCGTTCTGGTAACATCACACATAACCTGCTTGCTGCCTGTACATTCGAGATGCTCTTCTGCTACCTTCTTGTTGGCTGGGAAGGTAGCGCATCCGACAGCTATCTTTTCGAAATCGCACGCAGCACATCCTTCGCAGTACCTGAAGGTTGCTACTATTTGGCCGATGCTGGATTTCCGTCTTGCGATGTCCTTTTAGTTCCTTACCGAGGTGTTCGCTATCATTTGCGAGAGTGGGGAGCTGCAAACCAACGGTACTGTAATGTATTCAGCTTGTCTCTGAACTTTATCTGATATGTCTAAAGCCCAAAGGATCATGAGGAACTGTTCAACCTACGCCACGCACAGGCGCGTAACGTTGTTGAGCGTATCTTTGGTGCTTGCAAGAGACAGTTTCCTATCCTTGGTCAAGCCTGCGAATATAGCTTGCCGACTCAAAATCGCATTTGGGTTGCTTTCGCAGCGATCTTTACTTTTAATCAAATCCACGATCCGGACAGTGTATTCAATAATGCCACTGGTGATCTCTTGGATGAAGACTACGATGGAGATGATGATGGCCAGGAAGTGGGAGATGATAGAGGTGCAGCGGAGGAAGCTGAGATGTTGCTAGGTGGGGAGATTAGAGAAGAAGAGCGGATCCGTGCTGAAGAGCGTAGAGATCGTATTGCAATGGCAATGTGGGAGAGCTATCAGGCAGAGCTAGCGAGACGAGAACAATAAAATTGATATTTGCGCAAAACAGTTTTCTAATCTAAAGCAAGGAGTTCGTTTCGGAGCCAGATGTCACGTGCTTCACGGAAGTGAGGCGGAAAGCTTAAATACTCCTCCGCAAGCTCAGGCTTGTTCCTCCAAATCTTCTGTATCTTCGCAATCTCGTCAGGGCGCAAGTCTGTCTCCTCCGCAATGACAGTTGCCCAAGCACGCTTTCGGCGAGGAGTAGCGGGAATTGATCCTGGGACAACTACCGGTGGAGGCTGAAGAACGTCTGCAAGACGATCAATTGAGTGCGCAATTGGAATGAGAGGACTGGAGCGCTGGCGCTTGGATGGCGGCCTGCTAAAGCTGGCACTGCGCCACTCAGTCTCATCTGCAACGCGGGACGCGCTGGACGACGGAGGTCTCGCAGGTGTCGTAGGGGTAGTAGCAGGAACCTACAGCAAGCTCAACATATGCATGCAGTGTCAACAAGATGAGAACGTACCTGTGGTGCAGACGGTGCGGCTACTTCTCCCTCGGTAGCGGCGCCTTCGTCAACGCCATTCTCCCCCTCCGTACCATCTGAATCCTCTACATCCTCTGCAGCATCCCTCACAGGTGGCTCAGGCGCACCTCCAACAGCAAAGGCATGTTCTCCAGTAGCGAAGGTGTTTTCGCACAGAAAGGCGAGGTCGTCAAAGAGAGGGAACGGGTGAGTGCGAAACCACCGGAATTTTGAATGTTTCTGTCTCCCAGTCAGCGTAGTCATTGCATAGTAGCTGTTACGCACCTCTAGAAGTGGCTCCCAGACGTCATCTGTAGCAGTTACCATGAAACGATCACCATCCCACCCAAATCCTGACTGCTGGCGCAGTTCGACAAGGTTCTTGTACTGACCACGGAGCTACAGACTGATTTGAGCCAACAGACCTCAGTAGAGGAAAGAAACACGCACCTTGGTCCACTGGTTCTTGAGCTGCGAGACAGTATAATTAATACTCAAGTCTTCTCGCAAGACTTTAGCAGCGTTGGTCCATGCAACAGCCTTGAACCCATTCTCTACCATGCGCCCATGCTGTTTCTCCTTCCGGAGGGCAGTGATGAACTTCTTTGCCGTATTAGGCAGCCACTCAGCACGCGGCGCCTTGTCTGCGTTGCTTCTGGCCATAAACGTAGCAAGCAGGAAAGCAACAAGTGGTCAAAGAAGCAGGGAAGTCGTCCGGACGTGCCAGCTCACTCGCAGCTCGATGAGCGACAGAATCAGTCACACGAACGTCACATCAGTAACAAAACGTCACACAAGCGCCGAATTCTGCGCCGAAAGCTCATTTTTCGGATTTGGCGGGCGATTCTGAAAGAATGCGCTTACAGAATGGGCTGCAGATCAGGCCCTAACAGTTCTCTGGAGGGATAACACGCTGAATGGGAAGCGATATGTGATGTGACCATCTTGTTCTGCATTGCGTGTGTAAGAATGGGTGAGTGTGTGCTCGTTCGGATTCTCATCCTTCTCACTAATCACTGTTTCGACGAATGAAAGCTCTGTATTTACAGTGATAATCTGAGCCACAGAGCTGGTGTTAATTCCTAGTTTGGAGCTATTGATACAGCGAGTCTTCACTCTGTACGTTATTTGTGGTAGAGATCACTGATGGGGAACGGTGGCTACAAGAGTCATATAGTGAGGTGTGTACTTCACTGTATTGCACACGAATTGGGACATGCTAATAACTGTCTTAGGGCGAGATGACGCGTTACTTGGTCGGAAGAATCATTATCCCGGGAAAAGGTTCGACTCACGAAGCGCGATGCTGAATAATATAAACACTTGCAGCGCCATCCCGTACTTCTCAAATACGAACATGAAATGTCCCAGTCGCATATACACGGACTGGCTTCAAGTATTCAACAACATGCATTATATCGTTCCGGTGTTACTCCTCTGTCCAACTTCCAAGTCTACCACCCCCATACATTCTTGAAGGCCCAGGTTCACAGTATAGCTGCCGAGAGTGCATGCCGATCGTTAAGATGAGACGAGTTACGGCGTGTGATGCTTACTGCAACTTCGATGTATACTCACGGCTCTTCACGAACTTTTTGATTGGTACGTCGTCCTCTGACTCAGTGTATCATACGATCTAGTATCTAATCGCTCCTTTGAAAAGGTAACAGTGAGAAGCCAGGACGTAGGTTCCATGGAAGAAGCCGTCTTCCGCGGGTTTTCCATGGCCATTCAACCGAGGCCACATGTATCTCGGTACGTTTCTGACGTTTTTTCACAGAATACACGCCATGTTCTCTTATACACATTCAGAGCGTATTCCGTGAGTATTTGGTTGCGGTTTATTTATAGCCTACATATACTTGAAGTGTTGTATCTCACGACGTCTTCTTCAGCTGCTCATCGTCCACTGGTTCACTTCCGGCCTTGACTCCAACGATGTCAACTATGAATGACAACTCGAAAGCGTCTCCAAACAGGGTGAAAGAGCCTGTCGGAGGACGGCACTCTTCCTTGCCATATTCACCTGAACTGCTAAATGGCAATCCAGTCCGTTCGTCTTTTCCGGCTACGGCAGAAGAAAATCAGGTACTACGTGGGGACGACAGCGCAGTGTGGTCGAAAATAGACCGCATCGTGCTACCGATAGTCACTACTATTTTACTGCTATGCTTCCTGGTATGCTTCACTATCCGAGTTGTGTCTCTAATCTGCTCACTGACGTAGATCTGATCAGGACAGAGGAAACATTGGGAACGCGCGTATCGCGGGTTTACAGCAAGACTTGTCTATGTCTGATTATCAGGTGAATGTTCCCTTTCTACAGTGAGTAAAACAGTTCTGATATACGAACTCGGTACGACGCCGATTTTAACCATGCACGATGCACCTTCCAGTACAGTTTGGCGCTTACTATCACTTATATTCCATACATCCTTGTCGAGCTCCCATCTAATCTATGGCTGAAACGCATAGGACCGCACATAGTCCTGCCTCTTTTGGCGGTTTGCTGGGGCATTTCATCCATGCTACAAGGAACTGTGAGGTCGTATGGCGGTTTGATTGCTTGCCGGTTCTTCATAGGGCTCTTCGAAGGTTCGTCCGACGTCCGTTACGAATATGCTGTAAGAAATTAACTTCTGCGTTACGTCTTGGATTTGGCTTCTTACTAGGGGGTTTGTCACCGGGATGTATGCTTTATCTGTCGGGATTCTATCCCAGGAACCAGCTGCAACTTCGGTAGGTTGCGTTATCGTACACAATTATGAGACGCTCCGACTGAATCTCCACACCTAGTATATCAATCTATTTCACGGCTCCGACAATAGCGGGAGCATTCTCTGGATTATTAGCCTCTGCTATTTTGCACATGGATGGAGTTGGGGGCAGGCCAGGATGGGCTTGGCTCTTTATCCTCGTAAGTGTCAGCCACCATTTGTTTGTGCTGTGTGTCCTTTCGTATCAGCTTTTATATCACGCCAACAGGAAGGGCTGCTCAGTATTCTCTTTGGCCTCCTCACGTTTTTTATTCTCCCTAGCACGCCATCACACGTACCTTTCTTGACCTTGGATGAGAAAGCATACCTAGTTTGTATCTTGAACAACGAACACTCCCACCTCTCGCCCTCCGAAATCTCGGTCCTTCGCGATAAGAAGCCTACAGAACCACTTCGAGAATCCGGTTCCGATGCGGACACGTCAGGATTAGAAGGACAGAACAAAATAAAGTGGCGGGAGGTGTGGCACGCGCTCAAGTTACCACACATATGGCTTATTGCGTTCAACGCGGGTTTCCTCAGCGGCGCGACGTTGAACGGCATGGCGTAGTATGTATCTCATATTTGGAACAGAGTGTTACTCACGATACCGACTAGTTTCACGCCTTCAATCGTTGCATCTCTGGGTTATATAGGAAATAGAGCACAATTAATGAGCGTACCACCATTTATGGCATCTCTTGTCCGTGAGTGCTCTCAGCCACCGTTGATTCATGAATTTACGTGTACTAAAAATGAGTAACTAGTAGCTACAACGTCGTCGTATATCTCTGATAAGTACACCAAACGCGGATTCACGATCATCGTATTTGCTCTCCTCGGCCTGGTCGGCTTTGGGATATTTCTTGGTTCGTGAGTTACTGTTCAGAGCAATGCCTGAACTGACGCTGTTCGTAGGGACACATCATCCTCATGCGCGTTACGCCGCTCTTTTCTTCATCCTTCCAGGAACGTACGGCATGGTGCCTCCACTTATTGCATGGACTTCCAACAATTCGCATACCCCATACACGACTAGAGCCACATCCATCGCCCTTATAACCTGCTCTACTAATGCTGGAGGGATTTTCTCGACGTGGTTGCTAGGGAGTTTGAGCAAGCCGCCTGGCTATGTAAGTGCTGCTTGGGTACTAGGCATGTTCCAGGTGGGAGTCGCTGTCTGTGCAGCACTCTGTTGGTGGAAATTGTGGAGAGATAATCAATTTAAGGGCATGCAATACGTAATGTGATTGGGTCAGCGTTGAGGGCAATTGCTGTGACATCCATTCTCTCTGTCGCACAGATTTGGTGATCCCCGAGAAATACAGTGCTCTTATAACTCTATGTAACGACAAATCATAGCATGTGAAGGCGTCGGACACTATGTAGCAACCTGTTACGCCTCACCGCTTGAGTTTAACTCTTCAATGGAAGTGATTACATATTGTACTGCTCTATTACCTGTGAGTTTCTCCTGCTATTGTACCACTGCTCTCGCTCATCTCCCAGACATCACGCGAACCCGTTTCGCCCAGCTCACCATCGTCGCCAGAGAAGTCGTGTGCGAACTGCACGGTCACATTTGACACATCATCAGTAGCCCCTCCTACCCTTCTTCCATCACCAGCCACGCTCGTCGTTGTCCATTGAGCTGTGTCTGGCCCAGAAGTGTTCGCAGTGCCTCGTCGATTACACGCTCTGAGGAAGTCTTGTCGAAGATTGAGGATGAGACGAGAAATCAGGATAGATATCATGGTATCTGTCAAGGACGATATGAAGTCGAATGGCTAACAATGTGGCATCAATCATGATGGGTATTGTGCGAGAGGTAGGAGACGCTTACTGTTGAGAAAAAAGTTATCAGACCGACAGCATTCAAGATGAAGAGGGTTCCGAAGTGTATGGTGCCTTCATCATGATCGACATAGCATAGAGATCAGCATTACTTAGTATCAATAATGTTGCTATGCGTACTACATACCATCTCTCAACAGGACGTATCCCATGCCCTGATTAACCCGTCCATCGATTTGTCTTCCCCGTCTGAGCAAAGTTACAGTCTTGGCCCACGTCAGAATAACGACAGAGGCTTCAAATATCATGCTGCAGATTATACCCAGCATTGCTACATTACGTATTCATGTCAGGTTCTGCGCGAAGACTGACGAGGGATGCGACCTACAGCTAATGGGCGACATAGAATTAGAGCCAGGGAACCGTACAACCACAAAACTGTGAATACGTACTAAATCATGTTAGGATCCAGCTTGATAGACAGGTTCAGCGATGTATTGTAGTCGCAACCGGTAAACGGGGGAGGAGCCGCTCGATAGGTACGTGTGGTGATAGAATACTACATTCAGGGAGCGGGGTCAGCCGCTGTGCGGAATACTCACAACTATAAGCGTACGGTGAAGCCGCCAGGATAAATTAAACCCAGTATCAGAACACCTGCAAGCACAAATCTGTTCTTTTCCCATATTGCATATGTTCGGAGGGACGCAAATACTAAGGTAAGAAGATTCAGGCAAAGACGGGAAGGCATCATGGTGAGAATGGCTTACGTGCTAGGACCAAGTACATCACAATGGTGCACATGTCTCCCATCCGCCATGCAACAGTGCAACTGTCAGAGGCAATGAACGTCAAAACCATACACCCAAACTGAGGAAAGGACCGTCATACATCTAGATAGGTCTGTGAGTGATACGCTGCAGGAGAATTAGTGCAGAGAGACACTTACGACATCCGCGGTGTGGGCGTTTCTTCCTGCCCATGAGACCATCTGTACTAGTCTAAACCCTCGGATGCACAATACAGCGTATCGATTGACGAGGAACAGGTAGGACGCAATGGATTTTTTGAGTTTCCATATATACTTGACTTCGTCTGGTAAAATCTGGAAGTATTCGTAGAAGAACAACGCTGGGAGTCGATGTGAGCGAGAGAGGAAAGTATCCATTTTACGTTACGTACCTGTAGCTGCTACTTCCACGAAGCTCCCCCTGACCCTAGAATGTTAAATCTTATGAGAATGTGAAGCCGTATATTTGGACTGAACATTGATCACTGACAAGGATCTCCAATACGTTGTCTCCTCAGACAACGGTATGTCTGTCCAAGGCGTCGCAGCCATGCTAAGGATTGAGGGGAGATGATGAAGCGTGTGAGCGTCCATTGTGTAAGCAAAGTACTTACTTATAAGCTTGTAAACGCACGACCACTTCGGATACACTACTATTTCGTGGTCCAGGCACTGGCATTGACCCCCGCATCAAAGATCCGACGCAGATCTTTCCATCCCATTGACAGCCTATTGGTGCTTGATCTTGCGAGTCGTGGGATTATTGAGGACCCCTGACAATGCGCCTAGAGGCCAGTTTGCTGACCCGGACAAAATCAACGAGTTTTGGGACCTGAGGCCAGTTTCATCCGGACATATTTTGACCTCAGAGGGGGGGTAGGCCAGTTTGTGTCCGGACATAATGGGTTCGGCGACCCCGGCGGCTCCGGAAGCAGTGGGCGCCAAAGCGCCCTCGTGGCCAAAATTTCCCAATTGGGAAGTTTAGCGCTCCAGAAAACGGCCCAAGGCCAGTTTCATCCGGACATATTTCGTCAAGCCTTCGACTCGCCATCCGGACATATTTTATAGGCGCTCAAACTGGCCTCTAGGCGTATTGTCAGGGGTCCTGATTATTGTCTGTCGAAACATGTTCTACTGCTGTGCGTGATGTCGCGTATGGGAAGAGGCTAGAATAGATGATTCGGGAGCCAGCTCGACCCTCCTTCGACGAATTATTTGCGCCCTACCATGTCGCGCCTTATTATAATGCCACAAAGTGAGCCCGCTATATGCCCCTTCTCAGTACTTAATCCCGGCGGCTCACCGCTATTGAATCCGAGTATTGATCGACAGATGAGTTATGAAAAAGGCGGCCGAGATTCGTGGCCGCGAAGATGTAGTGATACGTTTGAAGTTCAATACCTGTCAATGCTCGTCAGACGGACAGATCGGTCTCGGATATTGAGCGCAGTAGGTACGTACAACGGTGGTGAGCGAAGTCCATCTCGGTACGACTGTTTGAGAAGATTTGGCCAGAACTGCCTACTAGGCCACTGTGAGTATGCCATCGACGGTACTAGAGAATTAATACGCATTCATATCGGTAGTAACGGACATCTTCGAGCTCACAAACTGACCTCAGATGACCATGAGAACGCGTAAGGGCGAGCACTGGCGGTACGCTCGTACGAGTCGGTACGACGACATTGACAGTGATGACCGTTTGTTCTAACGTTTCAATGAGCGAGAGTATGTCAATCATGAGACGTTTGGTGTTCCAAGTTGGTAAATCAATTATCGGTACACTTAAGGAGCTCGCACAGCAAGCTTCCAGCCAGTGCTGTCATAGTCGCAGATACGAGCTTTCCTACACGCGTACATAGAGCATTTAGTATCTGTTGACTCGCAAGAAGCCCCAAAATACCTACCATTCTTTATATCATGAGGCCACAATAGCCACACGGTGTTTCATTCCTCTTGAGACCAAAGTACTGTCGAAGCGTTCGTAAAAGTTGTTGAACAAACACGGTGGCATTTCCGCGTCAGAAAAGACGCCCAGGGCACAGAGTAATCTGTCCAATTATGGCAGGTAAGTATGTTCGCGGTGGACAAGCGATAGAGCCACACCATTCTCATCTACGAGGGCATGGGAGATCCCGGAAGTATAAATTAACTTATATAATCTTTGATAGTATGCTAATATGAGGTGTACTTGCGGCTCGTGGGCTAAGGAGTGGACCTCACGGCCCAGGTTCCTGTTAGCTTTTGCGTCATCAAGATCCCTCGAAAATGTGCATACTTACGAGTACCGCCCCATTGCAAACCTAGTGAAGGGAAGAATTCTGAGACCCAATAACTCAAAGCACTTAGAAACCGGCATTACCGTATATACCCACTTTCTGTCGGCCGTCAGGAATCCGACGAAGACTACGGAAGCGGAGCAGTATACAGGACCAGCGATAGAGCGGTCTGGCACGGAAGGAGCTTCATATGGCTACACATACATTGGTCCTACAAAGATACAAGATCATAAGCTGGGAAAGTTTCGTAATTGACGAGAAAATACGCCACCTTCGATGAGCTTGTCGTCTTGCTTGTTGATGGCTCTTCACCTTGGTGGGAGGAACAAGGCTTGATACGGAAGCAAAAGTTGAGACACGATGCAGAGCGACAGGCTGCGGCCGTCGGAAAATTCTCGATAAGACGTGTCATTATGTTGGAAGATGCCGGTGAAGACCGGCTGGCCCGAGGCGGTTATGTTGTCACTTGCTTGGTGATCGTAGGGCTTGATATACGTTGATGGCGTGTCAAAGCACGGTATCGATCAAATTCAACACACAGTATCGCGATCGCTGACAGCGCGGTAATTGCAAGGAGTACTCCATCGAAGCTGAGGCCAGTATTGCTACATGATTACTGACGAGCCAACACAGGTGTTGTTTCACGACGGACCACGAGTGTATCGGTTGTCGCTGCACTGTGCTTATCTGCGAAGTTCAAAACGCCGTTTAGGCTGAGGCATGTGTATCAGGATCGAGAAGTAACCCCAAAGTCCAAGCGAGAATTCTCTTGAGCTACGAGGTGATTGCAGACAATTTGCAGTAGGGGCTTACCAGACTTGACCGGGCTCAATTGCTCTATCGCCGTACGTGGATGCCACGGTCATTTTTACAATCATGTAAGTGACGGTAGTAGCTGCCCAAGTCGCCGTTTTCTGAATTGAGATATAGAACGGGGTCATACCGTAGCGCGGCGATTTTTGCGGTGTTCAAAGCGAGTGGTTGAACGCTATCCCTCGAGTTTTCACATGTCTCTTGTACGAAGCAATGAGCATATGCTGGATGAGATCTTGGCGATGTCGAGAGCAGACGAGACGATGGCTCGCGCATGGCCGGAAGCAAAAGGCACAGCGAAGGGACGAGGGCGATCCAAATTGCAGGGACAGAGCGCATGGCAGATAGGCGCCCAAGATACGTATATTGGGAAAATCACATGCGAATGCTCCCTGGTCTACTCAAAATCGCCTGGACCCAACTTGAATATTTAAAAGCTCAGCCCTATCTCGCACAGTCGCCTCACAGTCATTCCCCCTATCTGTTACCACCATGACCACAGAAACGCAAACGCAACCTCAAACCGCGCCAGAGCTCACCATTCTCTATCGTGTCGCCGCCATTCCGCTCGTGGCCACTTCACTCGACACCATTCACCAGACACTCGCGAACAACCCTTACACGCGTTCGCCTTATGCTACAGCCCAGGGTATCTCCAGGGTAGCCTTGGGGTACACGGAGCCTATCCAGAAGACTATCGCCCCTCTCATCGTCCGTGCAGACGGACTTGCGAACAAGGGTCTCGACGTTGTCGAGTCGCGATACCCATACCCGTTCAAGACGCCCACGGAGGACATTGTCAAAGACCTAAAGGGTCGCAGCGACCAGGCGAGGAACGTGGCTAACAAGACAATCGATGACAATTTTGTTCACCCCGCGCTGAGCGTTGCCCAAGGAATTGACCAGGTGCGTCTCCTGTTTCGTCTCACCCGCCAACCTTATCTGACAGTTCTCTGTTTTTTCATCAGAGGTTCGCACCTGTGGTTGATTACTTTGAGGTAGCAGTCAAGAAAGTCCATTCCACTGCCGGGTCGCCTGTCGAAGCACCGAAGGAAGGCGAGCCCCCCAAATTCCAGTATCAGCGCGCGTACGCTTTGTCGAAGGACCTGAGCGACCAACTGTTGTCTTTCTCTTCAGAGCAGATCAACCAGATCCGGAACCAAAATGTTTACGTTCAGCGTGCTGCTGAAGCTGCTCACCACGTTAGCGAGGTCGCGTCTACGTCGTACGGTGCCGCTCAAGAGAAGGTTCATGCCGTCAGCGATGTCCTGCTGCACGAACTTCACAAAGTTCAGGTACGCGCCTCTTCTTATCATCAACCTATCAGAGTTCAATAACTTACGTATGCTTCAGCAATCAACCGCCGCACTTCCAACTCAGCTCCACGCTTCCTTCAACGACGTCTCTTCCCACCTCTCCACTGCGATCAACGATATCTCCGCCATCCTAACTTCGCCTGACCCGTTGCACGAGAAGGTTGGGAAGGTGCGGGAGACAGTGCAACAGCGCGTGAACCCGATCTTGGAGGCATCGTCTGCACGATTGCAGGAGATTCTAGGTACGCTGCGTGGGAAGGCTACGGCTGAGAAGGAGGTAGTAACCGATACGGTCAACGGAGACACGAACGGCGCAGCAAATGGCAACGGAGCCTCTCACTGAGCAACCTATTCATCCCTCCCACTTATCTATCCTTCACCGATTCTTCTGGCTACCCATGTCCCTTTATCAACGACCTAGACTGTTCCTTCCGTCTCCCTTTTCAGCTTCCCACCTATAGACGTTGTTTGTACCCACCATGCGCTACCTTTAATCTTCCTATTATACGATACGCCGCGATACCTAGTGTCCATACTCCCCTCATTCCCACCACTTATGCAGATTACCCTGTACAGCACCGTTTGGCCGTGTTCTCTCTACCACAGATTTACATCTTCATGATGTCGACTACTTACTTCTTGTACATGGCGCAGAATGACACATGAATGCATTATACCAAATCTATCTGTGTAGCAAATTACACGTTTATCGCAAAGATTCGGCGTTTACACATTCTTGCTCTTGAGCAAGCTTCACACTTTGGATAACGATACGCGTCTACGTGGGCGCTAGATATGCTTTGTCAGCTACCTCGTTCCATTTCCAGGCCTCGGCCCTCGATATTGAATATCCCATCCTTGGCTCGAGCTCCCTCGAGCTCCTCCCGTAACTTCCTCGAACTATTCGCAGCCCACCAGTCATGATACCGCTAATAACGTTAAGAACGTGTGTGATGCTGCTCCTCGCTGCCATGATATAGCGACGGCCATTCAATTTCAGTAATGTCACCCAGAATTATCGCTCAAGTTCTACTAGTGTTAGTAGATAGTTGTCCGTTCTCTACTTGCGACTTTCAGCTCGTCTTCTACTCCGTCTCACTTATTATCTCCCTTTGCACGTTCACCTTCGTCGTTGCTGGCAATCGACTTACAAAATCCTGCAGCGTCTGTTCTTCCTCTCCACTTAACGCTCCACTAACAATAATCTCACATCCCTAGGTCTTGCGCAGCCCCTCACATCCCATTGTAATCGGCGAATGTCTCCGACTATTCACTCGATCAGTAAGTGTCTGCTGTACAAGTATTAGTGTCTTACCACTGAATATCTCTTTCTTTGTCAAGGTCATCGAGATCCTCGTTAATGTTTTCCGAAGTGCTTTCACCGCCTCAGCCAGGAAATCGCATTCCAGTCTCAACTTGCTGATGTCCAACCATTCAATATTCGCTGGAATGCTTATTGAATAGTTTTGACGGAGTTCCACCAGTAGCTTTTGGGTTGGTTCGGAAGGTCCTCAATGCGGAAAGACAATTACTATACCAATATCAGCAAGGTTCGAGTACTGCACGCAGCACGCCCCCCACCCACGAGCCCCAAGAAACAGCCCCACACAGAAGCTCCCGTTAATGCCACAGCAGGCCCTTCCACAAAGAAACCCCGCCGTACCTGTACGTCGTTTATGCATGCGAGACTATACAACGTAGCTGACTTCTATAACTCCGTAGGACGCGGCAGTCTAAGTTATTGCTGTAGTAACAAGTCTATACGTTATAAATATACAGTCCTTGATTTGCGTCGAAGTTGTCCTAAGTCCCGAATTTTGAATAAGCATTGATTGACGTTCGCGTATAAATCCTTGATTCATGGAGCTGGAGCAAGACCTGACGCCGCCGCGGGCGGCCCTTTCGAGTAATCAATTTCATTTGCACCGATCGCCCTGGCCACAGCGTCTATCTATGAGCTTTGTGGCGCGGTTCCGCTCGGTCCGTCCTGCATGACGTGGTCACATCGTTGTTTGACCACATTTTTCGACGTTGAACGTTGAACCTTGATGATCTTGGTGAGTATAATATATCTTCGTGTATGAAGTTCGTGGAAGAACAATGGAAAGCCTCACCATGATTTATGCGGGCCAGTGTGTCCGGGCCACCCAGCTGTGACCAGCGTGACATAGCTCTCAACCACCATCATCGTTGTGTTCGAAAGAGGTATCCTCGCCTGGACTGCCTCAGGTAGGCTAATTTCACGCGTGTGGGATATGTATGTGACTAATGCTGCAGTCTTAGCGTGCCTCCGAGACATATCATACGGCCACAAACATCGGACTCGGGGCCTCAGGGCTATACGTTTGCACCCTGTATTTGCTTCTCGAAGTTACCAACGTGAGTCATATCACCATCTGATTTCATTGTTCATTCTCTTTTACGCGCACTGCTTGCTGACAGTCGTTAACCAATCAATCTAGGCCACCAAACGGCAGAAGGAACTAGTTCAGCGCCACAATCTTGTTCGAACATAAGTAAAGGCGTACTGCGCCTTTGATACGGTATGCTCCCTGTACATCACCCGTATCTTGGTTGAACATGGCCTCTGACGATTCTCCACCATCCACTCTTGATGTCGACCCTCCGTCGGTACAGAACCTCTCTTTAGATACCAAAGCCCCTCCCAAGGTCGTATTTCGTTCACCAATTCTCAATAAAGTTTCGACACACCACTTAAACCATAAGAATACCAATCACGATCCAATTCTAGTCGAAGAAATGGACAAACACTGGCACGAGTACAATGACACGACTGAAAATTTCTTGGACACTTTTGCCTCCGTCGACGAACTGCCCGAGGGAGTGTCCATGGACCTCCCCAATAAGGAGATCAGCCTTGCTGGTCTTGTCAACGACACTAGAGAGTGGCCAATGTACCCAATCATAGTATGTATCACATTGTTCGACTGTCATCATGGATCCCTGGTGTCTCATCCGTCTCCTTGGTACAGTGCACGGCGTTCAATAAGGCACTAGATGAGGCCCATGCTCGTGATCCACGCATGGAGGAAGAAGAGAATGTAAGCTTCATGTTGTTCGCTTAGTTTAGTCTCTTAACCCTGTTTTGCGTAGGCTGCACCGCGCAAAGGCAGACACTATTGTTTCAAAGACGTTGCGGATACGCCTGAGACTTCCAAAGATGACATGAATATTGACATCGCCATGTATCGGGACCGTGACAGGGAGCGCGCCGCTTACCAGCTGAGTGGAAAGAAACAGACGGCTGCGGAGAACGCAGAGGCCCAGCCGGCGGTGGAGAACGCAGAGGTTCAACCGGCTGTGGAGAACGCAGAGGCTCAACCGGCTGTGGAGAACGCAGAGGCTCAGCCGGATGTGGCAAACGCAGAGACCCAGCTCGCTGTGGAAATTGCAGAGACCCAGCCGGCTGTGGGCATTGCAGAGACCCAGTCGGTCAAGAAGAAGGCCCAACGGACTGTGGACCCCTCTCGGCATAAGCATCTCGCGCGTGCTGCTTGGGCCTGGATGACCGTTGGTGTCGAGGTCAAGCGCAAGCGCGAAGATGCGGCCTTCTACTTCGCAGAACGCGGCTCTGCGACCAAGGGCCTCTTGAGAGACAGTGACGCGGGTCGACAAGCGCAGGCACAGCTTATCAAGTACACCGCAGAATTGATGGTTCGCCAGCATCGTACCCACGTCTTTATTATCTACATCGCCGAAAACTTCGCTCGCATCACCCGTTGGGATCGCGTGGGGTGCGTCGTCTCCAAACCGATCAACCTCGAGGAACAGAAAGACGCATATCCGCTTCTCAACTTTGTCTATCGTCTGGGACTCATGTCGGACGCTCGCCTCGGATACGACACCACAGCTGTCCTCGCTTCGAAAGCCGAAGTCTCCACTCTTGAGCGCATAGTGCACAAGAACTCTTACGCTCGGCGGCGTGCGCGGGAAGTCCTGGATAATCAAAAATTCTTTCCTATATACAAGGTGCGTATATTACCAGAACTCACCGCTCATGTTTTGACCACCACTATCAGGTCGATTGTGCGTATCTGGATGGCGGCGGGTCGGGGACGTACTTCATTGGAAAGTACATCTCCGCCTCCCATTCGCCAACTGGTCGGGGTACTCGAGGCTACGTTGCGTTCAAGGAGGGCGCCAAACGTCTGTACTTCCTCAAGGACTACTGGAGACCCCGTTCGGACGCAATATCCAACGAGATCGCTATATACGTCCATCTTCATTCGAAGAGAGTCAGGTATATCGCTGAAATCGAGGCAGGTGGAGATGTAGCTAGTGGCATGGTGGTCCAATGCTCCGTCACCCAGATATATCTGTATAAGGACAGGGAGAAGCGAATCCAGGCAGAGCGATGCCATGTCCGCATCGTTTTTAAGGAACTGGCGAAACCCCTCGAAGAATATGAAGACTCGTATGAGCTGATTGTAGTGGTGAGCCATGCTCTCATCGGTAAGCATCGTTATCTTGTAGTTGCGATTAGCAATTGATCATACTACCATGGACAGCGCATTACGATGCGTTTGAGGCCGGTGTTCTTCATCGGGATATCAGTGTCAACAATATCATGTGCGTCGTGAATCAAAATGAGGATGACAGCGGAGACAACGATAATGAAGACGATACCAACGAAGATGACGAAGACATCGGCATAAAAGGCATACTGAACGACTGGGACTTGAGCAAATTCACGAAGAATCTGGGGCAACAGACTTCTCCGCACGGTCGCTCAGTACGTTCATATCTCTTCCGAACGTTTTGTGAGACCTGACGGTTCGCTTTCATTAGGGTACATGGGCATTCATGTCTGCGTTATCATTGCAGTTTCCACGCAAGCCAAGCAGCCTTTCCGATGACCTTGAGTCATTCATCTACGTGTTCACTTGGTGCGCTCTTCGCTTCCACGCCCACGATCAGCCCAGAGACGAACTTTGGAGACTTGTGGGAAACTTCTTCCATGAGAGTTGGCTATGCAAAGGGGGCATTGAAGGCGGCGGGGCCCACAAACGAGTCGCTGCGAAATCTGGGGACCCTGGCTTCACACTTAGCCGCGAACATGTCTCGGCTGATCTCATCGCGGTCCTCGACGGTTTGTATGCACTTCTGAAGGAGCACTATTCTTCGCTCGATTTCGCAGAGTACGAGAAATATAGTGCGCCACGGAGCCATCCTCCTACCCTGCCAGTACCTCCTCAGCCCGCGGTGAATCAGGGCCAGCCTCGCCGCCGACACCGTTTCAAGAAAGACACTGCCGTCTTTGGTCTAAGTGGTGTTCAAGCTCGAGGCCCACCCGAGACCTTTCCCCCTGTTGTCCCGACCGCTACATTGCCTCCGCGCGGTACTCTCAACTCGCACCAAGCTATGCTGGAACTGATTGGACCAATCACGAGCTCCATCTTTCACCGAAGCACGAACGGTGATGCAAACATGAAACCTGACAAGACGAAGGATCAGTTCGAGGAGCTTCCCGAACTTACCGGTGTCCTACCCAAGGGCTCGACCGGCAGCCGCCAGTCATCAAAGCGAAAGTCCGAATCATCTCGTGGAGAGGAGGCAAAGAGAGTGTGTACTGGTAGTACTAACGACCTAGCTACAGTCGCCGAATAGGTCCTGAATAAATCTCTCTTGCGGAATTTGCGTATATGTTTGTAGTATATCATATAGACCTTGAATCTCAGGCTACCGACAATCGACTTCAGCCCTAGCTTTGATACCGGTCATAGTACAGGTGAAGTAGTGTTCTGCAAGCCCACCTGAGCCGGCGACTGTTGTCGTGTAAGTAAATCTCGGAGACCGTTGACCGAATGTGCTTGCTTTTGGCGATGAGTGCTTCATCCTCGAGCAAATGCGCACACTGCATCTGTATTCATGACGAGTAATAAAGAAATCATGTGTGCAGTGACTCGGATAAGGGACATGAAGCAAGCAATGATCGAGATACTCATCGTACGGTATCCTACGCCTACATTCTAGTCGTCTCCCCCACCATCCCTATCACTAACATCATACCCTCTCAGCTCTGCTCCTGGCACGAGATGCGTAGCAGACCCTCTCAAACCTGCCTTCTCGTCCAATGATAGACGTAGGGCGCCACCCTCCGCGTGCACCTCGCCCATGACCTTCTCCTTTTCAAACACCTCGTCCTCATCTTCTGTAGCTGCACTATCCTCCTCCTCCTCGACGATAGAACCCGCCTCTCGTAAGACAACCCACGAAGCCTCTGCGACGGCCAGATTCTCGCTCGCTGCGAGGGCCTTGACCAGTTGGGCTTCGTGGTGAGCGTGCAGGGTGCGACGGAAGGAGCGAGAGAGGAAGGAGGAGAGGACGTGGAGGGGCCATGCTGGAGGAACGTCCGTGATGACCTGTACAGAAGACAGAGGAGATGACAGGACATGGCGTGATGTAGTAGAGTGGGCATCGATGTGATACGACTCTGTCAGTACAAAGTTCAAGGCGGAAGAGAAGCGCAGCAAACGTACATCTAAGACGTCCAAGTTCATTGCTTGTGTGTTCAACAGTCGTGCCGTACTCTCCGCCATAGACTCCCTACAGAACCAAGCGAAGAAATGTGAATGAGTATACACACATCATTCACATACTGCATCTTGACAGGATGCAGAGGAAACAGAAGTACGTACCCGCCACTCATGTAAACGTCCAACAGTACCTTCGTCAGCTCCCTCTTCACACCCTCGTCGATACTCGCTTCCCTATCCCTCGCACCAGGCGCGACAGCTCTCGCCGGTAACGACGGTGGGAGCATGGGTATGCTGAACCGCTCCGCGATCGCCTGAGAGACCTTCTGCGGTATAACTTCCCCTGCGAGCGTGCAGTACGCTTCAGCCGAGGCCGAGTCGTGCAAGGTGTGCACGAGGAGTGCGAGCGCGTCTCGATGGTGGCCGAGCTGTCAGAACGAACAGTCGTCATTTTCTCGTTAGTACCGGTCCTATAAAGTGACGTGACGAGAAAGTAGGCATTTACCTTGCCAAGGACGATCGCCCTCTCCAGAGCGAGCACCTCCACGCCCCATTCAGCGTCCAGCGTCGCCCCTTCTAGTCTCGTCTTCACAGCGTCAAAGTTGTACAGCTTAGACGACTGCAAGAATAAAAGGGTCTTGAGTCTCGTGCGTTTGGACGCAGAGTCTGGTGTCGTGCTCGCAAAGTAGCTGAGGAACGACGTCCTTGACGTCGACGACGTTGAAGAGGAGGCATACGATGCCACTGGTACGTGTAAGCAGCAAGGAGAAGGGTACGAAGGTCAGGAGGTTTATTTTGGTAGAAAAAAAAGACGGTTGGATGACACGTACGTTTTGCGCGCCATAGTTTAGCCGTTGCCTCGTCCTCCAAACACTCAACGAGCTGTTCGACGTACGTCGCCGCCAGCTGAGCGTGTAAATCAGGGTCCTTCACATTCGAGTATTAGATGTTGTCCGGAAAAAATGTACGGTATCTCACCTGGCTTCGTCTCTGAAGCACTAGATACTCGAGGAACTGCACACCCGCAGCTGGGTCGGCCCCACGTACGCGCTGCAATAGCGTCGTTTCGTCCGCCGTTGAAGTTTTCGCACCGCGTTTGCTTCCCCCGAACGACGTGAGGAGCTGCAGGAGAGAACACGGATGAGAGAAGTGTAAACAATAGCAAAGGGTATAATTCAAGATAAGGTTTGGTGAGTACCTTCAGAGCGAGTTCAGAATCCCACTTGAGCAGCCATACGCCCCACTCCTGAATGAGATTCTTGTCCTTCCTCTCTGTGAGATATGTGAACATGCTCTCAAGAGGATCATGTACATCTTCGTCGACGACTTCGCCTGTAACAAGCCTATGATACGCGCGAAGGTCAGAACACAAGGACATGGACTGAAAAAAATAAAAATAAAAAACAGAGAACAGCTTACTTTGCCCACACGTTGAGAAGTTTCGTTTCCTCGCCCCGGCTTCGATATAACTTGCACAGCGCATCATACCTATGCGAGCCAGCCAACAGATTCTCTACCTCCTCCACGACGATATCATTCGGGCCCTCGATGAGCGCGAGCAGATCCGTAGTCTCCCCACCCGTGGTGTACAACTTGGCCAACACGGTATCCACGACCTCGTTCACAGTCCTACCCTTCCGCGTCTCTTTCAATTCAGTGTTCGCCTTTTCGACTTCCTTGTCTCTCCGCTTGGCCCTCCACTTTCTCAGAAAGACCTTGAGCATCTCCGTAGCCGCTATCTTGAGGACATCTCGCAGTTCGACGGCGACGGGTGCGGTGGAGGTGTTCGGGGCGAGGTGAGGCGAATAGTTCATGACTAGGTTGGTGGATACTATTGATTAGTCCCGACAGCATAATGGCAGGACGCATAGGATACGTGGGAGCAAAGGGTGGGTTTGGTTGGATTGGTTGGTCAACGGGGTTGCAGGCGAGTGAAGAGCAAAACATAAAGAAGAACGGGTTAGTGGGTGGATGAGTGGGGGGTTTGAACGGGAGAGACGTGTAGAAACGGAGATGTAAAGTAAATGATGCAGGGCACTCACTAATGTCGTCTATCGAATCCTCCGGGGGCATATGCTCTGTCACTCCGGAAAACATGTCCACCGAGTCATCTGGACTGAATAGTGACCCGCGTAGTTCTGGGTAGTAGCTAATGAGGACGCGGGGATCGAGGTTTCCGGCGAAGAAATGTTTCCCTGCATCATCGAACAAGGTTTCTGTGAGACATTGAAAGCCGATCCTCTGGTAAACGTAACGAAGCTCGTCGGCCTACATAAAGGAAATAAGAAGCTGCAAGCAGAGATAATTACTTTAGTAAGGAGCAACACGCACCTCCTCTGTATCAAGTGTCACTCTGCCCTGGAACTTCTTAAGCTGCTGGTCTGCAAGCTCGACGGTTTCCTCCAATTTGTGTGCCGCAAGTAGAGCATCGGCACGTGTAATGAGGGTGGAAGGTAAAAGACAGTGGATAGAGTTAGAACCAAGAACGAGGACGTTCGAGGTCGGGAACTTGAAACTCATTGTAGCCCGTGTGAGTACTGAGAGTTATTATGACCTGTGCATATATTTGAAGCTAGATAGGTGTGTCAATACCACTAGAGAAACAAAGCGTTGAGGAAGAACAGAACGAACAACCTGAACCAGCATTCCGACTCGCTCACTCAGGCTGGCAAGCGCCACGTGCGGTGACATGATGAGCGCGGGTGTGCCGCCGCCTCAGCACAACCTTGCACTCTCGCCGCCAACCACATATCCTGGGAACCTACTCTGAAAGCTCTTCATAACTCTTCTACCGTACCTAACATCTTGTACATAACTAATCAAATGGAGTTGGAGGATGCTCGTGTCATTTCTGCCGAACCACAACCCATCCCAGTGTTGGACTGGCAGGAGCTCCGAACTTTGAGCTTGCAGCCAGGAGGGTTCAAAGGGAGAAGAATAGAACTATGTTGTGTGCTACAAGTGCTGTACTGCTAGTTGTGTCGGCAGACTTGACGGTTGTATCAGGTCACGTCTTCTAAACGTGGATCCTTCAAGTCTAGTGCAACTAATTAGGGCACAAGATAGCCACGACGATGCGCCCATACCAGACAAGACATCTAACGTTGACTCCGACGCGGATGGTAGCAAGAGCTTCGCAGAACCTCACCCCGACGAAAGGTAGATTTAGCTGGACACCGACCGAAGCTGTGTACTGTACCTAGTAGGTGAACCTCCCTCTATCCGTAACCCATGGTCATGGGACTTTCTGACACTCAATCTGGTCCTCGTAAAGTCAGCATGGACAAGCGAATGAAGAAGCAACGTCAACTCAATCACTTGATTGTCAAGGTGTTTTGGAAGAGGCGGAGGCTGAGCTACCGTAACTTCCAAGTGCGTTAGCACGTTCTTGTCGCAGTCCGCGCACAATTACTGGCACATGTCGACATGTGCAGCGCTACCACGACGCTATATGAATACTGTTCTTGAATTGCCACAGGAACTACAATTACCATGCGTCGGGAAACTCAGCTTACATCGAGTGCGAGATTCTATGAGCGCAAACTTAGAGCCCGTCTTTGGCCTTCTGAGGTATGTACAGCGTGTTGTCACAGTCAGAAGGACATCATTGACGAGATTATACCTAGAGTACTGCGGCGTATGCAGAAGCTCTCTGATCCCGGATACGCTGAATTGCTTGAAGAGTAAGTACTACCACTCACCGCCCGACAGAAACGCTCCACTACCTTACTTCGCACTATCGAATCTTCTGACCCTATTCTCACACGACATGCCCACCCTATCACTCATACAACACGTCTTCGACTACTGTCGACCTCCAATATCTGCCGGTTATCTCGCAGCAGAGGTAAGTTTCGTTGCATATTTGTTGACTGTTGCGCTTATATTTTGGCACTTTAATAGCTCATTGCGGTGAGTTGCAAGATGTTTCTTCAACGAACGGTAATAGCATGGAATATTTATGCCACATAAGCCGGATGGCGGGGTCCAGCTGGACACCGCGGCCACACGGTAACGTTCCTGAAAACAATCTGAAGGGTAAGTACTGAGAGACGTCGCTGATCAAGTACAATGCAGTTGGTCGCTGTACGTAGTAAGTTAAGACTACATACTAGTAGTTAGCGGCACTGGCTTACACTCTTCGTGGGACCCTACAATTTATCAGTCGATATGATGAAGATTGTAGTGTATCAATCTTCGTATCTACTGATCCTGACTCGCTATGACATCCGATGGTTGAACGGTGAACGTTGAACGTTGAACGTTGAATATTCGCGGTAAGGAGAACTTAGATGGTCAGGCCCCAGTCACGGTCTTGTTACATCTCAGCGGCCAAATGTGACCGGGCCGATTCGGGCCGCAAACGAACTGGTTCGAGCATCAACCAGTGTGACGGTGACATGACTGGCTACCGTCATCCTAGTTTATGCGTTTGAGGGTCAGAGGAACTGCCTGTGAAGCAAAGCAAGTCATTCATCAATTTTTCTATACGCATACGACTGACTCTATGTCTGGCTGATTTATCGTGTTTTCGAAACACATCAGGTTCAAGTTGCGGTACTTTTATCGCAGGTTCGCGTCCTGTATCTGCCTTCCTAATTGGACACTGTGAGTAAACACGTTCCCTTATTCCATTGTCCATATTCTTTGACGTGCACCGTATGCTGATGCATATGATGCTTATCTGATCCGTTCACAATGGCGATATTCGGGGAAACTGATTTGGCGCCACAGCGGCCAAGCTCGGCGGCCAGCACATATATAAAGACTTACCTCTGACCACAAAACGGTAGGCTATCGTTACCTGTGTCCCCGTGTCGCCGCTCACTATGTCAACCGACGATGATTCTCCCCTCGCTCTGCTGCCCGACCCAGGTTCTGTAGCGAGTACCCCATCGTTTCCGGAATCGCCACCACAATCTCCGAACGGTAAGCCCTCGCTGCCTCCAGCAATGTATGCTTTCCAGCTGATTTATCTGATTAACTCCGCCTCTTACTTTAGACACAGATTCAGACCCTATTACCAACGCCTTGTTGTCTGCGGTGTCGCCGCCAGGATCCCCATACGGTGTGCTCTCAACATTTCCACCTTCAGTCTAGTATCACGGTCAACTAACGAGGTTTATGTGTTGAATGCCTTCCGATTTAGACTCTGTAGCAGACCCCCCGCTCGCACCCGCACCGCCTCCAGTCCCTGCCGGGGCTGTGCATTCCACGCCGGTCAAGCCTACCATCAACGATCCATATAAAGCGCCTGGGTATAACGCGAAAGTACAGGTAGCCATGGGGATGCACTTTGTTGAGCATCCTTATGACCGCTTTATGGAGACTTTCGCTACTCCGAAGAATACCACGAGTCCCGATCTGCCCAAGAAGCAGCTTGCCTCCGCCGCTCTGAAACTGAAAGGACTACTGGACGGGGAAAAGGAAGAGCCCATGTATGCACCTCTGGTAATCATTGTATCCCTGCCTTGTTTAAACGCAGCTCATTCGTGTTACATAGTGCGCATCCTTCAATGAGGCCATCGCTACCCAACCCGCTCACAAGTACGTTTTCAAGGATGTCTCCAGCCACCAAGAGTCTGGTCAGGACGACCTGAAGATTGACATCGCCATGTATGATTGCTCCTCGGAGGCAAGAGCTGCATACGAACTTTTGCCTAAGAAGGCTGGCAAGGCTCGCACCGCATGGGCGTGGATGAAGTGCGGCATTGAGGTCAAATACAATACGTCCATTTCCGCCTTCTCCTTCGACGGCTCTTCGCCCTTTCTCCGTCCCGACACCGAGGCCCAAGCACAGATTGCGAAATACGCGACGGAGATGATGCTTCGTCAACACCGGACATTCGTTTTCATCATCTATATCTGGCGTGATCAAGTCCGTCTTACGAGGTGGGACCGAGCCGGCTGCATCGTGTCAACTGCTGTGAACTTTGTCGCGAACCCCGAGAAACTGCTGGACTTCATCCACCGGCTCTCACTCATGTCAGACGAGGAGCTAGGATACAATCCCGCATTTACCGTGGCTTCCCAAGAGGAGGTGAACGCGTTGAAGTCTCTCACTCACGTGAACTCGTATGCTGCCTCTTTAGCAAACGAGATTCTGGCCAATCAGAGGCTGTTCCCCATTCACAAGGTATAGGACAATGTGCTGCATATTTGAAGGCCATTACTTACACGCTTTCAGGTCACTTGCGTCGATCTCAATGAGAAGTCGTCTTCTACTTACTACATCGGCAAACACCGCACTGCGTCATATTCACCCGTAGGTCGCGCTACGAGGGGGTACGTGGCGTTTCGCGCGAAGCCGCCGGATGGCAAACCACCATACTTGTGCTTCCTGAAGGACTATTGGCGGGCCATATCAGACGACATAAGATCGGAGCTCGAGATCTATAGGAAGCTTAAAGGAGTTCCCTTCGTAGCCACAGCGCTCGGCGGCGGAGATGTAGCAGGGCAAGTTACCCGGACTGACGAGTACCTCAAAATCGACAAGCTGTTGAAACGTCAGCACTGCATCGTTGTGATAGAGCAGCTTGGGAGACCGCTGGAGGACTACAAGGATTCTGCTGAGATGATCGTTGTTGTTTACGACGCTTTGCGAGGTGCGCGTGAAGTCATTGCTGTTTGGTTGCCTGCGGCTCATCCATGGTTTACGCAGGACATAAAGCGGCGTTCGAGGCAGGCGTTCTCCACCGTGATGTTAGCTTGTACAATATCATGATCCTCGTCGAGCAGGAGAAAGAAGAGGGCTCGAACTCGCCCCAGGGTATGCTGATAGACTGGGATTTGGCCAAGTTCAAGGTCGATCTGGCTCAAAATGCTACACAGCATGGGCGCTCTGTAAGCTGTTACGTGATGCATCTTCTAGGCGCATTCTCACTTTGAATGTTCCAGGGAACATGGTGGTTCATGTCCGCACTCTCGCTTCAGTATCCCTATAAACCAAACACTCTGGCAGATGACCTCGAGTCTTTCATCCACGTTGTTACTTTATGCGGTCTTTGCTTCCATCGCCACTCCATGACCAACCATTACTATAACGAGCCAAAGTTGAAGGGGCTATCGACGAAGGAGAAGAATGGCAAAAACAAAACCCTCGCAACCCACATACATTCTCGCTACGACTTCAATGACACCCGTGGAGGCGTATTTATCGGAGGGGCCGAGAAGTTGTTGCAAAACAAACAGGGGTATCCCGGTTTCTCATTCACCGCTGGCGAGGAACCTGACGAAGTCTCTCCTCATCTGATCACTCTCGTGGACAAGCTCTACAGATTACTGAAAGAGTTTTACGAGTCCGTGGATTACAGTGACTTCAAGAAATATTCCCCGAAAGATTCAGTGAAAGCTGCATCTCCCTCTGGCTTGGTCAGAGCTGATCCCGCCGTGCGACCACTTCTGCATCGCCGCCGCCAGAAAACCAGGGGAGCTCGGAACAGTTCTGAGGCACCAGGACAGGCTTCTCGTGGCAAAAAGCCTCTGATTTCTGACGTCTTTGAGTCACACAATCGCATTCTGGAGGTATTTGAGGACGTCATTGATGCGATTTTGGACGACGAAGAAGACGGGAGATTTTGGATGGACAAGACGGATGACCAATTTATTGGGTTACTCGGTTATGCTGAAGTACTCCCAAAAGGCGCTTCTGGCTCCAAGCGACGGTCTGGTTCGGAGCACACTAGTGTAGCTGATAGTGGTAGGGCATCGAAGAAGTTCCGACCAGAGAATTCCAGTGTTGAGGGCGCAGTGCCACTGGCGGTGAGTGAGCAGATGGAAAGAATAGCAGAGCAGGATCATGACGACCCGTTTGTTGAGCATTGATTAACATACCCGGTATCTGATGTATGCATGTATTGTAATTTCTCCGCGTCCAACACTCATACTTTCTTGCCCGTTTGTTCCTGCGTTGGTCGCCAGAGTGATCTTTCAACTGCCCTTTTGGGCATCTGGTGTCAATTAGGCGCTACGTGCGGTGGATGAAATGAGATGAGCCTGAGCGCGGCTCTGCCCCGCCTGAAGTGCGACTTCGCACTGGACGCCTACCACGTATTCTGAGAATACACCCGGAGTTTCCTCTAACTTCTCTACTGAGGCTTTTACGTCCAACTTAACTAATCGAATGGAGTCGGAGGGTATCCGCGTCGTTTCTGCGGACCCGCAACCCATCCCAGTGTTGGACTGGCAGGAGCTCCGAAGGTTGAGCTTGCACCCTGGAGGGTTTAAAGGGAGGAGAGTAGAACTATGGTATGTGCTACAAGTGCTGTGCTGTGCTGCTAGCTGTGTTGTAAAACTTGACGGTTGTATCAGGTCACGTCTGCTAAACGTGGATCCTCCAAGTTCAGTGCAACTGGCTGCGCACGAGAGCACCGACGGACCCATACTACATGCGACATCAAATGTTGAGGAGGATGGCGGAAAGAGTATCGAAGAACCTCATCCCGACGAAAGGCAGATTCAGCTGGACACCGACCGAAGCTTCGTACTGTATCCAGTAGGTGAACCTCTCTCTATCCGTAACTCTTGCCCACGAGACTTACACACAATTTGGCCTGCGTAAAGTCAGCATGGATGAGCGAATGGAGGAGCAACGTGAACTGAATGAGTTGATTGTCAAGGTGTTTCGGAAGCGGCGGAGGTTGAGCTACTTCCAGGTGCGTCAGCACATTCTCATCGCAGTCCGTGCACACTTACGGTACTGACGCATGTCGACATGTGTAGGGTTATCATGATATTGTAGCGGTACTGTTCTTGACACTCCCGCAGGAGCTACAGTTACCATGCGTCGAGAAACTCAGCTTGCACAGAGTGCGAGATTCCATGGGCGCAAGTTTGGAACCCGTCGTTGGCCTTCTGAGGTACGTATGTCGTATTATCTCAGTCAGAAGCATGTTCTGAAGCTCGCTGATCCTGGATATTCCGAATTGCTTGAACAGTAAGCACATGAGTCTCTTCTACTGGTCGTGCCTATCATTCATCACCCGCCAGAAACGCTCCACTACCCTACTTCGCACTATCGAATCTGCTAACCCTATTCTCACACGACATGCCCACCCTATCACTCATACAACACGTCTTCGACTACCTCCTCTGTCGACCTCCAATATACGCCGTTTATCTCGCAGCAGCGGTAAGCTTCGTTGCATATTTGCTGACTGTTGCGTTTATACATGATCATCTCGACAGCTTGTTCTCATACGAAAAGAAGAGGTTGAAAGACTACAACAGGAAGGCGAAGAAGGCATGATCCACTCCCTGTTCAGTGCCCTTCCATACATTACGGACGGCGACGATCCCCCACAGGACGAAGTTTCGAAGGATGTAGCGGCCAACGCAGAAAGTGATCAGCTAGACTCGGAGCGAGTAGATCAGCTGACTGCTGAGGGGGGAGACAGCTATCATCGGAGCCGGCAGCGTTGGCGTGGATACGAGTACCTGCGCTTGTCATTCAAAGTTCGTATATACCTTTTTGATGCTTCGTACGAAGCGATACGACGTGGTCGTCGTTGCATGCTGGTCCCCCACCCCCTCTCCACCTTCACAAATCCAAGGATTGTGGGACGACCAGCGGTTCGTTCCTCGAATGAATCAAACGGCGAGTAGCAGGACGTATCTGGCTTGCGTTTACAAGCAACGCACTGCGGTTACGAGGAGATTTAAGAAATTCACCTTTCGGGGCGGGTTCCTGTGGTCCTGACAACATGTGGGCGGAGCACTGCACGGACGGGTGTTAATGGACGTACTAGGTGAGTATATTAGTCTTGTGAAAACGTTCGGTGAGATACTTACTCGTTCGCACGCAGTGCGACATTTTGCCTGTGGCCGGCTGCGGGAGGGGATCGTCTATCTCCGGGAGCTGGGGGCGTAACAAAGAGGCGAGTGTATGTACGTGTTGTGCTATGTGAGTGCTTACGTTTTCAGGGTCCCGCACGCAGCGAGACGGCCTGGTCGTCGCCGGGCAGCCTACCTTCTCCTCCTCCCCTCCTACACAATCTCGCCGATACAGCCACCACCGACCGATCGTAGCACGTGCGAACTACACTGGATGAGTTAGCAAGCACTCAGGGTACAATTTCAGGCGTCTTACCTCGACTACGACGAGGTTCGAAGCTCGTCCTTGCAGCGGTGGCTACATGCAATTTTCGGAAATCCTCATCCTAGGGCATATCGGAGCGTCGATATTAGGTCTCAAAGGTGCGTATATTGATCCCTAATAACCGTTCTACGAGAGACTGACTCGTTCAACCGTAGTTCGAGTTTTTGTCCGCGGCCAGCTGGGACAGGGAGTGCAGCTATCTTCTCAATTTGCGGGGAGAGGGTTGATGCGGATGCATAAGCTTATACAGTAAGGTGAGTATCTACTTAATCAACGTCCCGCATGATTCCAGACGTCGTCGACGTCGTCGTATGGTCCATCCCCTTCTTCTCCCCTCCCGTCCTACATAAATTCGCGAATTCCGGCACGACCAGGCGTCCGCGCGGGAAAAAGACTGTATAGAACGAATAATCGGCTATCAGCGGTTCATCTACACGCGACACACCTTCCTTACGGCCGAAAACGGGAATTATCATCTGGCGCCGCCTTCAAGGGATTTTCGCAAAACCTCCTCGTAAGGCCAATGCGGATGGTGTAATTGGGTATCGTAAGTGTTTGTATTAACTGCCCTAAGTCGTCACGCGAGATAATGACTGGTTCATTCGCAGCTTGACATTTTGTTGGGGTCGGCTGAGTGAGGTGCACGGGTACCTTCGCAACGGGCGGGGAGAGGGTTAGCGCGAGTGCCGGTACAGATACTATAGCTCGAGTACGTGCTTTCTTAATCCTTTGCACGGGGCTATACAACGCCGTCGTCGTTGTATCGCCCACCCTCTCCTCCTCCCCTCCAGCACAAAATCGTGCATTGCGGGACGACGAGACATTCGCGTGGAAGAATAACTATAGAGGACGAGTTAGCGACTATCAAGCGTCCATTAACAGGTGACTCACCTCGCCAAGGACGAAAAACAAAAATCCTTATTCCGCACCGACCTCGTAGGATTTCGAAAACTCACTGTCGTAGGGCGAATCTAAACGGTAAATTTGGGCTCATATGGTATGTATATGTACTACCTGTGGTCGTTTTACGAGATTATGACTCGTCCGTCCGCAGTTCAACATTTTGTTCTGAGGCGGCGGAGAGAGCTCTCTTTGCAACGGACGGGGAGAGCGTGAGCGCGAGTACGGACTCGGATTCAGTTTATACAAGGTACGTACGTGAGTTATCAACACTTTGCACGAGGCAAGACGACGTCGAACGCACCTCCCACTCCTCCTCCCACTCCGGCATAACATCGCGAACTTCGGCAGCACCAGGCCTCCGCGCGACAAAATCCTTATTCTGCGCGGATTTTCGAAGCGCGGGTTGAGACACACTCGTCTAGGATCATAGTTTGAGCGAGGAAGAGACATCGTTGTTGGCTGGTCGTTGAAGGTGGTGATGGAGATGGACTGCAGAGTCTCAAAGCAGTCAGGCTCAGAGCAGTGCTGCGTAAGTTTAACCAGCGAGTCGTCGTGGGAACAACTTTCCCGTTATGGAGCTAGCGGAGGCAAACAGTGTGCTTGCCGTTCGAATTCCAGGTTCTCATTATTACACTTTCAATGCCCCATGTCGAATCTCGTATCCCTTTCTTTGTCGCATAGATACATTGTCTATTCAACATTTCTATTCTGGTAGATTTTCTTATACCTGCGCCACTGTCATACGACCAAGTCCGCCTCCTCCGAGCGAAGACAAGCATCTCTCCTCTCCGAGTCCAAGTAGCTCAAAGTGCACAACGGTATACACAACAAAGATACCCTGTACACATTCTAACAAGTAGAAATGCCCGGAGCCAAGCCTCTCATCATAGACTCTCGCGCAGCACGACGCGAGTTCACTCAATGTCAAAACTGTAAGTCCACGCCGCAATCCTGATGGCCATGGCGGGTTGTACTAACTGTTCTATGTCTCGTGGGTGTGTACAGGCGGAAAGGACAAGGAGCATGATAAAATAAAGCTCTCTGTCTGTACTGGCTGCCGCATTGCAACATACTGCGTGCGTTTTGTTTACCTGCACATAGCCGTGTCTAACCCTTCTATATCAATTTTGGAATTATACAGAGTCCGAGATGCCAACGTGGCCACTGGCCCGTACACAAACAACTATGCCTGCAACGCCGTAAAACCCAAAAAGACACCGCGGACATGGATAGGACCGTCACCGACCACAATCCTCTCCTACGCGCCCTCCCGTCAGAGCTCATCGCCGAACTACGCTCCTTCACCCAGAAATTCAATCCTGCCATCTTCCAAGCCGGCATCAATGTCATGTACATGGCTCGCGCTCTACAAAATCCCGGGCGTGAGCTCGTTATGATGATCATTCTCACACGACTACCAGCCATCAACGAATCCTCTCGTCCCTGGGCTCGTTTCAAAGTCGCACACGCGATGCCCCTCCCGATCGACTCGGTGTTGGAATACTCAGACGGCGACCCTAGCTTCCTGCAGCGTAAACGCGAGCAGGAGAACCAGCATCGGGTGGGCGGATACACGGGGACGATCACGGCGATAATCAGCACGAATTGCGAGACGACGGAACCGCCGCGTATGCTGCATAATGTGACGTTCTATGGGTTTGGCGACCATTCGTTCGATGCTGTGGCAATCTCGTCGGATTGGCAGGAGAGGTTCGCTGAGAGTGTGGAGAAGATGTGTGGGAGACCTGAGACTAGGACGGTGGGGACGTCGTCGGCGTAGATCGATCGTGTTAACTGTTGGGTAAGATTGATGTGGTATTGAGCGTTTCAAGAACTCAGCTTCAACGAGAGGACCATGGGACGCTTTCAAGTTATATATTGTTGCCTTTGAGTGGAATATCTGGGTGTTTTAAGTAGTTTGCACTCGTAAGGGCTCGTGTACTGTGCAGCACTGCGTGCTTGAATTTCATGCTTTACTTATGCGCTACCCTGATCACTGGCAGCTATACCTGACAGACATCCCTGCCATGCATGAATTTAGCAGTAAACCGAACGTCATGGTGCTTAGTCAATGGCTTTGTGGCGCACGCGCTTATGTGACGGACGGTTCTGTGACCATCGTCACGGTCGTCTGAGCCTGACCGTGACGTCGATTCGGAGTCGCCTCATTCTGACGTTCAAACCAAGACAGGTGAGCTCCGCTGCCTCTAGCTGTGCGACATTCCACCGACTCTACTCCTTATTTCTTTGCATCTAGACACAGTGACAATAGCCGAAGACTGGCCGCCGACTGCACTATCAACCCCAAGTCGGTATTTTTAACACATTAGCCTCTGATCTCTATGCATTGCTGAACAAGTCGATTTAATAGAGGCCCGGCCCTCCGCTGATATAGGCCCTGTGGTCAACATCCTGCAGAGACTAAACAGCATACAAGTATCATAGTACGAACCGTACGATACCGACGTTGAACGGACTATGAGAATCCATTTCGTTGAGAGGCCGTATGATGAGTTTATCAACGTGTTTGCTACTCCCAAGGCTACCAATCTAGCTGCCCATAAGAAGGTCACCGGATCGACCACTCACGAGAACATCATCGACCTGGATCTACCCACCGAACGACTTGATGCTGCCGCCAAGGAACTGAAGGGACTGCTCGCCGGGAAAAGTGAGGAGCATATGTACGCAGCGCTGGTAAGACCTTTCATTGGTATCTTACTCAAACGTAGCCAATTTATATTATGTAGTGCGCGTCTTTCAATGCAGCTACCGCTACCAATCCCACGCAGAAACACGTGTTCAAGGATGTGTCCGATTATCCCGAGTCTGGCCAGGACGACCTGAAGATCAACATCGCCATGTATGACTGCACAAAGGCTGCGAGAGCTGCGTACGAGGTTCCCTCTGGGTCTGGGAAGAACCTCGCGCGCACCGCATGGGCGTGGATGAAGTGTGCTATCGAGGTGAAATATGACACGCACGGGTCTGCCTTCTCCTTCGACGGATCTTCGCCTGTTCTTCGTGGCAAGCACTCTGAGGACGCCCAAGAGCAGATTGCGAAATACGCGACGGAGATGATGATTCGTCAACACCGGACATTTGTTTTCATCATCTATATCTGGCGTGATCAAGTCCGTCTTACGCGGTGGGACCGAGCCGGCTGCATTGTGTCGACTGCTGTGAACTTTGTCGCGAACCCCGAGAAACTGCTGGACTTCATCCACCGGCTCTCACTCATGTCAGACGAGGAGCTAGGATACAATCCCGCATTTACCGTGGCTTCCCAAGAGGAGGTGGATGCGTTGAAGTCTCTCACTCACGTTAACTCGTATGCTGCCTCTTTAGCAAACGAGATTCTGGCCAATGAGACGCTGTTCCCCATTCACAAGGTATAGGGCGGTGTGCTGCATATTTGAAAGCCATCACTTACACGCTTTCAGGTCACTTGCGTCGATCTTAATGAGAAGTCGTCTTCTACTTACTACATCGGCAAACACCGCACTGCATCATATTCACCCGTAGGTCGCGCTACGAGGGGGTACGTGGCGTTTCGCGCGAAGCCGCCGGATGGCAAACCGCCATACCTGTGCTTCCTGAAGGACTATTGGCGGGCCATATCAGACGACATAAGATCGGAGCTCGAGATCTATAGGAAGCTTAAAGGAGTTCCCTTCGTAGCCACAGCGCTCGGCGGCGGAGATGCAGCAGGGCAAGTTACCCGGACTGACGAGTACCTCAAAATCGACGAGCTGTTGAAACATCGCCACTGCATTGTTGTGATAGAGCAGCTTGGGAGACCGCTGGAGGACTACAAGGATTCTGCTGAGATGATCGTTGTTGTTTACGACGCTTTGCGAGGTGCGCGTGAAGTCATTGCTGTTTGGTTGCCTGCGGCTCATCCATGGTTTACGCAGGACATAAAGCGGCGTTCGAGGCAGGCGTTCTCCACCGTGATGTTAGCTTGTACAATATCATGATCCTCGTCGAGCAGGAAAAAGAAGAGGGCTCGAACTCGCCCCAGGGTATGCTGATAGACTGGGATTTGGCCAAGTTCAAGGTCGATCTGGCTCAAAATGCTACACAGCATGGGCGCTGCGTAAGCTGTTACGTGATGCATCATCTAGCGCATTCTCACTTTGAATATTCTAGGGAACATGGCGGTTCATGTCCGCGCTCTCGCTTCAATATCCCTATAAACCAAACACTCTGGCAGATGACCTCGAGTCTTTCATCCACGTTGTTACTTTGTGCGGTCTTTGCTTCCATCGCCACTCCATGACCAACCATTACTATAACGGGCCAGATTTGAAGGGGCTATCGACTGAGGAGAAGAATGGCAAAAACGGACTCCTCGCACACCATTTACATTGTCACTACGACTTTAATTTTACCCGTGGAGGCGTCCGTATCGGAGGGGTCCAGAAGTTGTTGCAAAACAAACATGGGCATCCCGGTTTTTTATTCATCGCCGGCAAGAAACCTCACGAAGTCTCACCTCATCTGATCACTCTCGTCGACAAGCTCTACATACTGCTGAAAGAGTTTTACGAGTCCGTGGATTACAGTGACTTCAAGAAATATTCCCCGAAAGATTCAGTGAAAGCTGCATCTCCCTCTGGCTTGGTCAGGGCTGCTCCCGCCGTGCGACCACTTCTGCATCGCCGCCGCCAGAAACCCAGGGGAGCTCGGAACAGTTCTGAGGCACCAGAACAGGCTTCTCGTGGCAAAAAGCCTCTGATTTCTGACGTCTTTGAGTCACACGAGCGCATTCTGGAGGTATTTGAGGACGTCATTGATGCGATTTTGGACGACGAAGAAGACGGGAGACTTTGGATGGACAAGACGGATGACCAATTTATTGGGTTACTCGGTTATGTTGCAGTACTCCCAAAAGGCACTTCTGGCTCCAAGCGACGGTCTGGTTCGGAGCACACTAGTGTAGCTGATAGTAGTAAGTAAGGCATCGAAAAAGTTCCGACCAGAGAATTCCAGTGTTAGTGCCACTGGCGGTGGGTGAGCAGATGGATAGAATAGCAGAGCAGGATCATGACGACCCGTTTGTTGAGCATTAGACAACATACCCGGTATATGATGTATGCATTTACTGTAATGTTTCCGCTTCCAAGACTCATACTTTCCTGCCTATTTGTTTCTGCGTTGGTCGTGATCTTTCAACTGCCCTTGTGGGCATCTGGGGTCAATTAGGCGCTACGTGCGGTCACTGCGGCGGATGAAATGAGATGAGCGCGGCTCTGCCCCGCCTGAAGTGCAACTTCGCACTGGACGCCTACCACGTATTCTGAGAATACACCCGGAATTTCCTCTAACTCTCTACTGAGGCTTCTACGTTCAACTAATCGAATGGAGTCGGAGGGTATCCGCGTCGTTTCTGCGGACCCGCAACCCATCCCAGTGTTGGACTGGCAGGAGCTCCGAAGGTTGAGCTTGCACCCTGGAGGATTTAAGGAGAAGAGAGTAGAACTATGGTGTGTGCTACAAGTTCTGTGCTGTGCTGCTAGCTGTGTTGTAAGACTTGACGGTTACATTAGGTCACGTCTGCTAAACGTGGATCCTTCAGGTCCAGTGCAACTAGCGGCGTACGATAGCACCGACGGACCCATACTACAAGCGACATCAAATGTTGAGGAGGATGGCGGACAGAGTATCGAAGAACCTCATCCCGACGAAAGGCAGATTCAGCTGGACACCGACCGAAGCTTCGTACTGTATCCAGTAGGTGAACCTCTCTCTATCCGTAACTCTTGCCCACGAGACTTACACACAATTTGGCCTGCGTCAAGTCAGCATGGACGAGCGAATGGAGAAGCAACGTGAACTGAATGAGTTGATCGTCAAGGTGTTTCGGAAGCGGCGGAGGTTGAGCTACTTCCAGGTGCGTCAGCACGTTCTCATCGCAGTCCGTGCACACTTACGGTACTGACGCCTGTCGACATGTGTAGGGTTATCATGATATTGTAGCGGTACTGTTCTTGACACTCCCGCAGGAGCTACAGCTACCATGCGTCGAGAAACTCAGCTTGCACAGAGTGCGAGATTCCATGGGCGCAAGTTTGGAACCCGTCGTTGGCCTTCTGAGGTACGTATGTCGTATTATCTCAGTCAGAAGCATGTCATCGACTATTCTATTCTCAGAGTACTGCAGCATGTTCTGAAGCTCGCTGATCCCGGATATGCCGAATTGCTTGAACAGTAAGCATCTGAGTCTCTTCTACTGGTCCTGCCTATGTTCATCACCCGCCAGAAACGCTCCACTACCCTACTTCGCACTGTCGAATCTTCTAACCCTATTCTCACACGACATGCCCACCCTATCACTCATACAACACGTCTTCGACTACCTCCTCTGTCGACCTCCAATATCCGCCGTTTATCTCGCAGCAGCGGTAAGCTTCGTTGCATATTTGCTGACTGTTGCGTTTATACATGATCATTTTGACAGCTCATTCTCATACGAAAAGAAGAGGTTGAAAGACTACAACAGGAAGGCGAAGAAGGCATGATCCACTCCCTGTTAAGTGCCCTTCCATACATTTCGGACGGCGACGATCCCCCACAGGACGAAGTTTCGAAGGATGTAGCGGCCAACGCACAAAGAGATCAGCTAGACTCGGAGCGAGTAGATCAGCTGACTGCTGAGATTGACGATGACGATGACGTGTCTACGGAAGGCGTAGAAGGGGAATTCAGTTCCGCTGATTCCACAGCAGTTCACTCCGAAGAGCCGTCGATATCAGAGGGATCGACCGTTTCCGTTGAGGGAGAAGATACTCTGGTAGAGCCTTTGGATGGTGCCGACGACGACGGCAAAGTATCGTTCTATCCAGCATTAGGGGAATCTGCGCAGGAGGCAATCACCAGCGAGGATACAGCTGAAGTACATGAAGTGGCTGAGGCTCGCTCAGATGAATACGTCGCTACTTCCCAACCAGTCAGCGATGGCACACTCTCATCTGGCCAAGTGCGCGAGAACGAGAGTGGATCTTTCTCGTCCGACGAATTGCCACACAAACCGCGTGTGTCCCTATCTTCCTTGCTCGAACGCGCCGACGAGTTATACTCGTTGTATCCTCCTTCACACTCGGCAGTCGCCCTGCCCTCCGTCATGGGCCCACAGAGCACGATGCTCACATGGTCTGAGAATCCGTCGGAGCTCCCCGCAGACGACGAAGCGGAGTTGATGGTGACACAACCCAGCCTGATCGTCTTGCCCCCACCTCAGGAAGCCGACGATTGGAAGGCAGAAGAAGAGGAGAAGGAGACGCGTAAAGCTGGGAAGAGGCGGAGGAGGAAGCTCCGGAAGCCTGTCAGGATCGGAAGTGTTGTGGTCGAGCAGAGGACGGTTGTGGCTAGTGCGGTGCTCGTGCTTAGCGTGGCGATGGCGGTGTATGGACTCCAGGCTGCGCCGGAACGACATCATACCGCGAGTCGGGAGTTGAAGAGGATGGGCAAGTATGTGGGAGGGCTGGTTGTTGGATTGGGAGGGAGAATGCTCGATAGGCTGTTTGCTGAACGATGAGCACATTGTATTTGCGTGTGGATTACGTGTAGTGGACTCTAGATTGAATATTGAGTATTGACAGATGCAATCCGAGCTTCTGGCATTTTTGCTTCAAGTCACAAACTCTTGAACCTGAGGACGATCCCTTTGATACACGGTCTCGGACGATATGTCCAATGCAAAGTAGAGTGTAATTATCTCGTGAGACTGACGTACAAGAGGACAGGCTCATTAGTCACTTGAATGAATACACCAAATTAAGTCCGAAGTGCCTGTGCATAGAGTAAGTGGCGCTTTATCTCCATTTCGCCTTGGCATGTATAATAGTAACGTTCGTCCTCTGTTTGCCTTTCCTTTCACCACCATCTTGCACGACCCTCGTTCTTTATCCTTTCGACACCGCAGCTTGCTGCGACGTTGTACTCGACCTTGTCGGACTCGAAATGTCCGTTGCACACAGGAAACGGATGTCGGTTTCGAGCATACGCAGCGCCTCTCCACTATCACCACATCCATTCCAAGCTGCCTTGAACCCCGACACAGAGGAATGGGTCAAAGCATGGGAGACAGTACCGGCAAGAGGTGCGTAACCAGCGTAATGCGTTCGAGCACGCGGACCTGACCTCTGCGTTCTATCTATCGCGCCACAGAGCTCATTGACAGCCCTGTCGTGACGATTGACTCGGAGGCAAGCGTTGAAGATGCTTGCGAGGTGCGTGATATCTCTCTTAGAACTCAGTACTCAACACTTCGCTGAACCAGTATCTCCAGGCGTTGTTGTCAAAGAACGTTACATGCATAGCTATCAACAGAGTTTCAGGCGACTCGCCGCACGACACTCCCTTTCTCGGACTCTTCGACGTACGTCGGCTCAAGAGCAGTGAGCACCTTGATCTTTGACTGACTTTGTTCTTTCCTGCTGTGTAGTACCCCGACGTCAACGCCTTCTTGACGCTGGCTGCCACTCGACATCGTTGGTCTCCGGAGGAGCTTCGCGGGAGACCTCGCACGGAAGAGATCATAGCAGCTGCGAGAGCTGGACGGGTGCCGGTTCGCTTGGTTAGCAGTACGTCCTAGGACTCGGATCCCTCTCCTCCGGTTTCTGTTAACATCTCTCTTTGTTCAGACCTGTCGGAGAAGAACCCTCTCGAAGTGCTGCCTCACGACGCTACCATCGTCTCTTTGCTGACAGTGTTCTCTCGGGGGACACATCGAGGTGAGTCTCATACACCCACGCTGAATCCAGACTTGGACTGTTAACCTCACCGCTCAGTGCTCATACGTGCGCCGGCTCCGTCAAACGACTTCCTCGGCTTCGTCTCCGATAAAAGCCTGCTCGAATGGTTCACCGCCAACGCACAGAGCTCGTCGTCCTTGGGAGCCTACGCCTCCATCCCGCTTAGTAACCTCGCACTCCCATCCCTCTATCTCTACACCTCTGTGATTGCGACGAAGGCGAGCGACACAGTGTTGGATGCGATGCGCTTGATGAGCGACTACGGGGTGAGCAGCATTGCTGTAATTGAAGAGGAAGGAGGGAGACTGTTGAGTGCTGTCTCTGTGACGGACATAGGCAAGGTATTAGTGCTCGCCCGGCAGACTTTGCCGTAGCAAGTACTTAGCGGCTTCTCTTTTACTCCCAGATTGTCGTGCCCTCGCAGAGCAGCCAGATACTGTCCACCCCGTTACACCAGTTCATCTCTTTGATCAAGGTACGTGCTATAACTCCATGTTGCGACTGTATCAAGACGATTTGAGGTTTCATCAGGAACCAGACGGTTCTACCGACGGCGTGGACAAGTACCCAGGTATGTATATGACTGACAGCACACATCAGTGGCATCGCAACGCTGACACTCGGCTCAGTCTACAGTGTCACGCCAAATAACACGCTGCTGTACACTATGCAGAAGATACTCGCAAGTGAGTCGTTTCGCTGCAGCGCAATACCATCAACATGTGTGGCTGAACATCTTTCTAGCGAACTCGCATCGTTTGTTCGTCTCGGACGACCAGCCCGTCTCCTCACCACTAGGAACAGGGTCTCTTTCAGGGGTAGTATCGATAGTCGACGGTACGCAGGCTTCTCTCGCTCTCAACCAAATCGACATACGCTAACGACGCTGGTCTCGCCTCGCGCAGTCCTCTCCCTCTTCGGCCGCCTCGCCAACCTCCCCGATGTCGACCCCACAGCCATGCAACGCCACCGCCGTGCCTCTTCTGCCTCCTCTGCCTCCGAGTCAAGCGGTACAGGTCGGTCACCGGAGCATTACGCGTTTCCGCGATCGCGGTCGAGCAGTCGGACGGGGTTGGCGGGGAGCTCGGGGAGTCTGAATCGCAAGCGTGGGTCGTCGTCGTCAATCTCGGTCAGTCCTGGGTTACCGGCTACGACTATCAGTACAGTGTCTCCCTCCAGTGCGCAGATTGGACGGATACCGAGTTTGGAGGGGTTGCAGACACATTGGGCGGAGAGGGTGCCGAGATAGTGGGTGGGGACTTTGGTGCATGACAGATGGACAAGTGGTGGAGAAATGGAAATGTCAGGGGTGATTTGAGACCCGCACATTCAAAACATACACATCGAAGGACAGTTAGGAGACGTAGGCTGTGCGGATGTGAGTGATAAACATGTATCGTTAACTCTTTGTACGATTAGCTATGTGAACTAGCCGTTGGAGCCATATCAATTTAACCCCCCTTGCAGACACTGCTATGAATGGAATACACCGTGATGTCCAGTACCTTCCCTGGAATATTACCTGTTCAAACTCTTGGAGCAACAAATTGACTTTTCATGATATGTCCGAGAAGACATCCAGCAGACGTGTACATGTAGTGTCAAGCCTGTCGCGGGCAGTTCTAACTTTAGGACGGAATACATGGCCGCTCGTCAAATCATTATGAGCGACATTGCAGATTGTGTTCGCAAGTTGCGAACAGTGACGTGATACTGCCTAAATGGGCAGTCAAAAGATCACTCCGCCTGCGCGCGTGCATGTCAGAAGAGAAGATGAAGCTTGAGATCATCCCGCTCATCGTCGTCGTCGTCACACATACCTGCGGTATGACTCATATGAGAATAACAACAACAATGTAGGAGATACATCATATCCGTCAGCTAGGTCGTGCACGTTCATTGATGCTCGTGAACCGTGACATCTGGTATGTCTTCTAACCCCAGACCTATACCACTCGACTCGTCTGTTTTCGATCTCTTTGCTGACCTATCACCACCCTAATCGGAAGATCGCTTGGAACCGGATGAGTTTTTAGGAAAGGTCAGAACGTAGCCAGGCAGCCCAAGGAATTGATCATCGGTCTTATCTTCAAGCGTAGGAATCGTCCCATCCCGTTCTTTCTGCTGCGCCCTTTCTGCCATGAGAGCCTGGTACACATCGTCAAAGACACCGATGATTCGATCATGCGAATCGAAGACATCGCTTCTGGGAGGACGTGCCACGCCAGCTGGCCTTTCAGGTTCTGGTGCTGTTCTGACAACCCTTGGGGAGGGCTTTGGAAGCATCTGGGGATTCCTACATGCAAAATGCAGAGGTCGTCGAAGAGGGCGATACTGCTGGTACTCGTCACTGTCGTAAGATGCGTAAAACTCCTTGAGCAGTTGATAGAGCTTTTTGACGAGACTCGGAAGATGAGGAGAGATGGTATCGGTGGTGGTGAACCCTGGATCGCCGCTCTGGTTGAACAATAGCTTCAGTGTTCCTCCGACATGATGATTCCCGTCTTTGCAGCACTCGTCGAAAACGCTTGATACAAAGCTGGCAAGGACTTCGTTCTTTCCATTGCTGGCAGCCAGCACATCGGGCAGCAACCCGGGAGTGCCAACAGTAGTTTTGTCGTGATAATGAAATCGAAGGCAGTTGTATGTGACGACGTGGATGAAAGACTCGAGATCATCGGCTAGAGTATTGGGTTTGTACGGATATTGCAGTGAGAGAGCAGACATGAATTCCCATGTCCCCTAACACAAACAACATCAGCAACAAGTGACGGACAACAACTACGGGAACTCACTGCGCGCCCATGGTGCTTGGCGCCTTTCCTGAGGTCAGACTTGAACTTGCTCAGATCCCAATCTGTCAGTAGACCCTCGACTTGAGCATCTTTCTCTGGCTTTCGCTGGTTCACAAGGATCATGATGTTATGCGTACTGACATCACGATGGAGGACACCGGCTTTCACATAAGCGGCTTGATGGCCTGAAGAAGTCCGTTAGTGTGAACTTCAAGTTTGTAGTCATGTCTGCCACGGTATACGTACCTCACAGAGCCTGATAGACGATGGAGATCAGCTGCAAAGAGTCTTCGTAGTCCTCCAACGGCTTTGCGAGCTGCTCTATCACGATGATGCATTGAACCCGCTCGGCGAGATTTTTGTTGTTGAGGTACTCCTGCGTAACAGTTCCCTTCCCCTGAGTGTCCCCACCGCCGAGCGCCCTGGCCACGTAGGGAACTTCGTGTCGAGTTAGCGCCTCGTAGATGGCGAGCTCGGATGAGGCATCTTCAATGTTCGCTCGCCAGTAGGTTTTCAGAAAGGCGAGGTATGGGATATCCTTGCGGAACGCCACGTAGCCCTTGGTAGCGCGCCCAATCGGCGAGTAGGATACGGCTTTGTGTTTCCCAATGTAGTAAGTGCTGTCACCGGTGTCTGGACTCAGGTTCGGGCACGTAACCTGGAAAGTGCCTGAGAACTGGCAGTTTGGACGTGAAACATGTGACATCATACCTTGTAGATCGGGAACAATATCCGGTTAGCCAAAATCTCGTTCGCCATACAACCAGCGTACGAGTTGACATGGGAGAGATCCTGTAACGCTTCTATCTCCTTCTCCGAGGCCAACTCGAACTTCGTGTCGTAGCCAAGTTCTTCCTCCGACATGAGTGAGAGTCGATAGATGAAATTCAAGAGCTTCGCGGGTTCCGCCCCGAAATCCACAGGAGCGGAAACAACGCAGCCAGCTCGGTCCCACCGCGTGAGACGGAATTTATCACGGCAGATGTAGCCCACAAACACGAATGATCGATGCTGACGAATCATCATCTCCGTGGCGTACTTTGCTATCTGCGCTTGAGCGTCCACAGAGTGCTTGCCACGAAGAACAGGCGAAGATCCGTCGAAGGAGAAGGCAGACCCGTGCGTGTCATATTTCACCTCGATAGCGCACTTCATCCACGCCCATGCGGTGCGCGCGAGGTTCTTCCCAGACCCAGAGGGAAGCTCGTACGCAGCTCTCGCAGCCTTTGTGCAGTCATACATGGCGATGTTGATCTTCAGGTCGTCCTGGCCAGACTCTGGATAATCGGACACATCCTTGAACACGTGTTTCTGAGTGGGATTGGTAGCGGTAGCTGCATTGAAAGACGCGCACTACATAATATAAATTGGCTACGTTTGAGCAAGATACCAATGAAAGGTCTTACCAGCGCTACGTACATATGCTCCTCACTTTTCCCGGCGAGCAGTCCCTTCAGTTCCTTGGCGGCAGCATCAAGTTGTTCGGTGGGTAGATCCAGATCGATGATGTTCTCGTGAGTAGTCGATCCGGTGACCTTCTTATGGGCAGCTAGATTGGTAGCCTTGGGAGTAGCAAACACATAGATAAACTCATCATGCGGCCTCTCAACGAAATGGATTCTCATAGTCGGTATCGTACGGTTCGTACTATGATACCTGTAGGCTGTATGCTGTTTAGTCTCTGCAGGATGTTGACCACAGGGCCTATATCAGCGGAGGGCCTCTATCAAATCGACTTGTTCAGCAATGCATAGAGATCAGAGGCTAATGTGTTAAAAATACCGACTTGGGGTTGATAGTGCAGTCGGCGGGCAGTCTTAGGCTATTGTCACTGTGTCTAGATGCAAAGAAATAAGGAGTAGAGTCGGTGGAATGTCGCACAGCTAGAGGCAGCGGAGCTCACCTGTCTTGGTTTGAACGTCAGAATAGACAGACGCGACTCCGAGTCACTGGCTCGGACGACCGTGACGATGGTCACAGAACCGTCCGTCACACAAGCGCGTGCGCCACAAAGCCATTGACTAAGCACCATGACGTTGGGTTTACTGCTAAATTCATGCATCGCAGGGATGTCTGTCAGGTATAGCTGATCAGGGCCGCGCATAGGTAAAGCATGAGATTCAAGCGCAGCGTTGCACAGTACACGAGCCCTTACGAGTGCAAACTACCCAAATATCCCACCCAAAGGCAAAAATATATAAAGCGTCCCATGGTCCTCTCGTTGAAGCTGAGTTCTTGTAACGATCAATACCACATCAATCTTGCCCAACAGATAACACGATCGATTTACGCCGACGACGTCCCCACCGTCCTAGTCACAGGTCTCCCACACATCTTCTCCACACTCTCAGCGAACCTCTCCTGCCAATCCGACAAGATTGCCACAGCATCGAACGAATGGTCGCCAAACCCATAGAACGTCACATTATGCAGCATACGCGGCGGTTCCGTCGTCTCGCAATTCGTGCTGATTATCGCCGTGACCGTCCCCGTATATCCGTCCGCCCGATGCTGGTTCTCCTGCTCGCGTTTACGCTGCAGGAAGCTAGGGTCGCCGTCTGAGTATTCCAACACTGTGTCGATCGGAAGGGGCATCGCGTGTGCGACTTTGAAACGAGCCCAGGGACGAGAGGACTCGTCGATGTCTGGTAGTCGTGTGAGAATGATCATCAAAACGAGCTCACGCCAGGGGTTTTGGAGAGCGCGAGCCATGTACATGACATTGATGCCGGCTTGGAAGATGGCAGGATTGAATTTCTGGGTGAAGGAGCGTAGTTCGGCGATGAGCTCTGAGGGGAGGGGGCGTAGGAGAGGATTGTGGTTGGTGACGGTCCTATCCATGTCCGCGGTGTCTTTTTGGGTTTTACGGCGTTGCAGGCACAGTTGTTTGTGTACGGGCCAGTGGCCACGTTGGCATCTCGGACTCTATATAATTCCAAAATTGATATAGAAAGGGTTAGACACGGCTATGTGCAGGTAAACAAAACGCACGCAGTATGTTGCAATGCGGCAGCCAGTACAGACAGAGAGCTTTATTTTATCATGCTCCTTGTCCTTTCCGCCTGTACACACCCACGAGACAGAGAACAGTTAGTACAACCCGCCATGGCCATCAGGATTGTGGCGTGGACTTACAGTTTTGACATTGAGTGAATTCGCGTCGTGCTGCGCGTGAGTCTATGATGAGAGGCTTGGCTCCGGGCATTTCTACTTGTTAGAATGTGAACAAGGTATCTTTGTTGTGTATACCGTTGTGCACTTTGAGCTACTTGGACTCGGAGAGGAGAGATGCTTGTCTTCGCTCGGAGGAGGCGGACTTGGTCGTATGACAGTGGCGCAGGTATAAGAAAATCTACCAGAATAGAGATGTTGAATAGACAATGTATCTATGCGACAAAGAAAGAGATACGAGATTCGATATGGGACACTGTAAGTGCAATGAGAACCTGGAATTCGGCATCACGAAAATAAACAAGTCGGGATCTGGGTAGACCTGGCGTGCCAGATGTTCGCACAGGTGCTAAACGCCCGCCACTGTGGCGTTCCTTTTCCACGGCTGATCTAAACGTTTCACGTTGATTTGACCTGAGCAACGCCGGGCACGATGAAAAGGACAATATAATGAGATGGATATGTGAGATCTGCTATGCTTGGACGTGATCTGCTTATGTTCCCGCAGTAGAATATACAGGTGCCCGCGGTATTTTCTGAGTTCGGGACACCCGTATCGCGGTGGCGAAGCTTCACAATCATAATAATAAGTTGCAAACGACAGTATTGCGGCTACATTGACAACACAAATTCCCATGCAGAAATCGAGCGTGGTGAGACGGCCGCAGGAAGCAGTCGTGAAGTTAAGGATTTGGAGCTATATATCGCTAGAAGTGACACGGCTTGCATATGATTGCAGAATCAGCATTGTACAACGCATACAAACAATCCGCCTGTATTACACACCAGAGCCGCAAAAGGTAGAGGTCTGTGCTGGGTCTGACGCGACGCAAACGAGACTCGTATTTCGCTTGAAAGCACTACACCTGTATCAACTGCGGTGACTTACAAATAATCAGGAACGAGGTACATAGCTCGCTGGAAAGCATAATCACCATTTACATCCTCGTTCTTGCTGTGGTCGAAGCCGAGGCTGATACCTACACCATTTATTTGAGTGCTTTCTGCTCATTGCTGATGACTCGGCAGTACGTATCAGGATTTCCTTCTCGTCACGGTGTGCGTTGTACGGAGGGGTGTTCAATCGAATATCGGAGGGAGCGGCTGGAATCGAGAGTCCCAGATGCTAGGAAAGGGCTATGGTGGACCCTGAAATCGTGCTGAAAATTCGTTTCAGCCCATGCCAGCCATGTTCACAGAGTTTCGGTGTATTCAAAGGCGTACCTCTTTCACATCTCGCAAGTCCATTCTGCGCTCTTGGCAATGCTGCCGTGTCTGTATCTTGTCCAGGTTCCTTTCTTCGAACTCAGGACCTGGCACAAGTGAACCGACGTGTTAAACGAGAAGGCTTGCAGCATTTGCCGAGTAAGTAAGTCGCCTTCCAGTTATTTGTGACTGCCAAGTGATCCATTGCGGCCTGTCTCATAAGCGTGCATACAAAGAGTAGTAGCCAAAGCTAGAGGTAAAGTTAACTACACTGCTAGACAAGAGCGTCCTTCGTGCGACATCGCGGTCACATGACTCAATGCGGCGCTCAAAACCTTATTTTAGAGACACATATAAGTCTCTCCTTCACGAAGTCCCTCTTGCTCTCGAACCTCCACAATCTGCGCCCCAGATGTCTCTTAGCTTTCCCTCTGTCATCATATATGCCTTCGACAGCGTTATTCGCCGCTCACGTACTTCAGCCTGAAGACAGGTCCTGGTCCCGTAGCAAGGGCTCGGAGGCAAACTACAAAGGTGGCTGTCTCGATATTGACGTTACTAAGGCTAAGACCAGTTCACTCAGAAGCCTGGATTCTCTTCGTCGCTACTATTCTGACGCTGAATGGGCATTCACATACAATATGAAGGTGAGCTGCCATGTATACCGTGACTATATGCGCCTCCTACGACTTACATCGTTGACAGCTCCATCTACCACGAGGCGCAACACAGGGTTTTAAATCAGTCTACCCATTGATCATGCTGGTAAGTGATCTTATTGTGCCATGCCCCCTGCCCTCAGTAATCGCTATCGTGTAGCGAGGTCCACTGTGCGCACGGCCTTTTGAGGTTCGGGGTAGTGATGCGTGAGTCAGCTCATTCTTCCCAGTCCTATATCCGAGATCTCAATAATACTACAGAGCATAGTAGCGTTATCCTAGAACCAGGACAAGAAAGCTCCTATCGAAGCTCGGCTGTCGTACTCACACCCGAAACTTTCTCAGACGAGCCCCACGGGCCACGTAAGTTAATTCTCCTCATCTGTAATGTCGCACATATTCACGCAGTCAAATGAAACCTACAGCGAACTGTCGAATCTTCAAAGGCCTGTATGCCTTCCTCATTCACACTCCCACTTCTTCTATACCATCACCAGTACACACAGCATACCAAACATCTCTGTCCCGCGGGTGTGATGTCGCACTCTCCCTCGTTCTGCTTCCGTTCAAGGAGCATATACTTACGTAGCTACTCAGGCCCGTCTTCTAATGTAGCTCGCTAGATGAAATATATGTATTTGGTAGATCCCTCAATGTATGGTGAAAATTGAACAAGTAATACGGCACGCGATTATACACCCAGGCCCAGGCAACGCAGATCTGCCCAACGCACACATTCTCTTGGATGCAATAGGGTGCGAAACGTCTCGCACCGTGGAAACCGATTATCACCCTCTAGCACCGTGACAGCCTTTATCACGGCAGATCTCACATAGCTCTAAGCAGATCAAAATTCCTTAGGACAGATTTGGTCAGCTATGGCTGCGATACGCACCTGTCACTCCTGTCCCCCGTGCCTACTTAGGCTTCCACGCGCAGTATTGCATCACTGGCTAATTAGGCTGCCGTCTCCCTCAACCTCAATCTACCAATTAAGTATGAGCCACTATCCTCTTATAGTAAATACATGCAGATACCTTATAGAGTATATAGCGGATATGGCATGACCAGCTAGATAACGACGCAGGATCTCGGCGCCCGCTGATCAAGCGATGATGTCAGCCCATGCCGCCCTTCACGCGGGCGTCCCTCAACTGTCACGGCGTGCGTACCCTCGAGCTCATCGTTCTCGACAATGCCGACGTCTTTCCCGCCTAGGGGCGTTGTCCCGCCACCGTTTTCTTTCGTTTTTTTTGCAATATAAATGAAATTCTGTTGTTAATCTATACAGCTATGCATGCTACAGTACAAGGGCTCTAACATACGGGAGGGGCGGGGTGCTAGGCGCGAGGGAGGGCGGGAGGGCGCGAGGGAGGGCGCGAGGGAGGGCGGGAGGGCGGGAGGGAGTGGGGGATGGCTGCCAGCGGGGAGGAGTAACGGGGAGGAGTAACAATATCACAGGCCATCAGAGCCGGCATCGGCTTAGTGACGCAAAGCGCTGGATGGTAGCAACGCTGTCAGGACTTGGCAAAGGCCAGGCTCCGGCAACTGCTGGTGCCGGTGCACGTGGGATCTCGACCAACGCTGCAAACTCTGAGGTTAAGCCACGTGGTCTGCGCATGCGCGCCACTCCCGCTGAGATTTGGCAACGACTTCATCTATAGAGCGCTGGTAGTCGCTCAGGGATTCGACGCAGCCTTACATACTTACATGCACGTGAGTCTTTGCTGTGAGACTCCTTACTGCCAGCTGCGCATGCGTGGCGCAGGTCGGGTGGTAGTTGAGCGGTGTTTCCCGAGCCTGATGTACCTTTCAACGAGCCACGAGGCAATTTCGAATGTGAGATGAAGTAAGCATGTGATTTTCAAGTAGGGACGTCCGGTTCCTGAACGCCACAAAGGCTCACACGTGCCAGATCCAAGTCTTAGATCAAACCTTCGTATTCTTCATGGTAGGTATCTAGCTGGGCTCGTACTGAGCGTGATTCGCCTTGCTCGAGCTCTAGTATATGTAGTTCTCTTCATAACAGTTCAATGGGTGGTAATACTGTGGTTATACGAGATACATGCAGCGAGAGAAAAAATATTACAAATGCGTGACATACTGAACAATACCGCCGATATCTCCTACAATCTCATCATCCTCAGCCAAGTCGTCATCGTCCTCATCGCTATCAGACACTTCCTCGTTCTCGATGTCGACGTCAGCCATAGGGCCCATGGGAGGGCGGGGTATGGGATCTGGAACTTGAACTTCTGGAGCAACCGTACCCGCGCGCACGCCGCATGTACTGATGCCGCTGAACTCCTGGAGCTTGTAGATCGACGAGATCCGATCGAGGAGCATTTGATTGACGTTGAAACGCCGGCGAGCAAAGTCTTGCACAGCGCCGTGAATGACAGTGCCGGTAAGATTTGCGAGCGTGGCGTCGAAGTGTAACTGTTCGTCTCTGATGCTTGTATGGAGACGTCGTACCTCAACGTTACAACGGATGAGCTCCTCCTTTGCGCGAGCTAAACGATGACGGACTTTCATCAAGTTCCGAAAGATTGGCTGCGCCCAGCGTTTGCTGCGGAGATCGTTTCGGGTGTCCCTGAGTAAGTGGAATTCGTCCAGGAACCCGTAGTGAGAGACGGCACTCCAATCAACGGGGGGTCGGGGTGGTGTCAGATCCGCGGCCACTTTGTTATACGCTTCGACTGCCTTCTTGATGGCTTTGCAGCGCGTCTGAAGCGACTTCGAGAGATGCGTACGCATCTTATAGCCTGGTAATGTGTACTATGTAGCCGTGATATACAATGGGTTAGAGAGAACTCACCGGTCTGAGACAAATTGAGTTTATGCAGCTCGAAGAGACGCAGAACGACAAGCTTCTGCAACTTGTCGAGTGCACGATGATACTTGCGCTCATGCATGTACTTCTCAGCCTCGACGTACTTGGGGTTGGCGGGCGTCCACCTATCCTGGCGGGGGATGTTCATTTGGGCCTCGAGCTGACCGATCTCGACGTCGAGTCGATCGTACCGATCGATAATCGCTTCACGTCGCTTCTCGGTCTTGCTCGTTGATGAGGAATTCCGGTTGTATTGAGAGGCATTGCTTGGATCTATGATGTGGAATAATCTGCCCGTGGTCGCATAGCGTTGGTCCTCGAGTGATTTGAGCTGCTGGAGAAGCTCTACGTAGGTCATCGCTTGTAGATCGTACTCTTCTTCGTCGCCCAACTGAGAGAAATACTTCTTTTCGTCCTGCTCCCATTCCTCCATCTCGGCGTCGGTGATGCCAAACCTAATCTTAGACTCCTCGAGGGTTTCGGTGTCTTCTTTGATCATCGCGAGCGCCTGCTTGTAGTTACGGAGAAGAAAGGTACCGAGATTTTGGTACTTGTCGGCGTCCCATTGTGCGAAGAAGAATTCGATAAACAACCTGCGGCGATACGATGACGCATACCGTATGACCGACGCCAGCTGATTGGAGGAACTAAAAATACGCTCCATCGTTTCGAGGTCTTCAAGTCCGATTCCCTTGATGATGTTCGGGTGGTACTGGAGCTGACATAGATAGCTGTGGCTGTATCCGTGAAACGCATTGACGCATAACCGCGCCTTCTTGTCGTCGAAGAGTTGGGCCAGGGAACTATTCTTTACCGTTCCCTCGAAACTGCAACCAATGTCATACCCGCCGATCGTGCCTGGCTCGTGAGTCTCGATTATCTTCGCAATCATAGCTAACGGATATTTAGCACTATCAAATTATCATTATGCTTCGTTCACATGCTATTGAATGTTACAGGTCTTACAGTTCTCCGCTACGGATCATGTCGATGATCCACAAGATAGAGCCGTGACGACAGGCCGACATGAAGACGCCAGACTCCTCGAAAATCGCCCACATACGCTTGGCGTCGTCATTCGCAGCTGATTTCCAGTTTTTGACGCAAGCGTCGAGAGCCTTCTGGCGTTGTTCCTGATCTTGGGCAATCTCGGCGCTGTTGTCAACGCCGTCGGTAGGGTCGCCCTCGACATTTGATGCCCCCGTATCCTCGGCGTCGCTTTCGTCATCATCGCTATCCGAGGTCCGAACCTGTGGACCCTTCCTCGACTTCACTTCGTGCGCGAACTTGTCAACAAACTGCGACGACAGGAAATAATCACTGTCCTCGAGAGTACGTGTGTCAGCTGTCTGTCTGTCGGCTGCTGTACGGATCCTCTTCAAGCTGTTGTTTCCGTCAATCGCGTACAACCGAGAGAACTCAAGATGAGGTTCGCCGTCAAGCTAGCATTTCGAGATCAGCGATAGATAACGGAATTGATATGATAAGCATACCTTGTAGCAGCAGCATGGACATGCGTTGAGAGCACGCCAATCCTTTCCCACACGTTGAAGCGCCTCGTTTACTCGTTTGTCGACGGCGCGAAGAACTCGCATATAGATCTCGAGAGTATCCGCAAACAATCTACGAAGATGCTCGCGGTAGGGGATCTGAAGAGATAAGATTAGATATAGATAATGTAAGGACAGAGATTGTACTCGCCAGATAGTAATCGCAAATGACTTTCGTCATAGCCTCCGCACTGAATGATGGCTTGCGCTGGCGAATGCGATGGAAAAGCTCGAGGGTCTTGATAGAAACAGCGGCGGAGGGCTTTTCCGGAGTCTTGGCAACGTAGCCATTTCGCATGATGTCGATCGCGGGGGACGTGCTTGCTGGATCGCGGATGATCGTAACATGAGGGGTGAGCGTAAACAAGTCAAAGACTTGCTCGATCGTCCACTCGATCGGCATTGGGGTATCTCCACCATCAGCAGGAGCGGTGGGTGCCTGATCGTGAGGCGGAGGTATCGGATACTTCCATTGTAGATAAGCGTCGGTGAGGGGTTCGATCAGTGGCCCCCAACGAGCCTCCTCATGTTGTCGACGCTGACGCCATGTTCTACTATTTTTTGCCCAGCGTCCCTGTCGTGTGCTACCCATAGAGTCAGTAAAGTAATGCGTTGGAATGACATAGAATACTTACGGATCGATGTGAAGATCGCGCAAAGCGTGGACGAAAGCTTCGTCCTCTTGTAAGTTGGGTGGTAGCATATCCTCCCACTCTCCTTGATCGTCCGGATCGTAGTTTACATCGATAATGAAGTTATTCTGATTGTCACGATCTTGTACGCTGTTTTCGTTGAGTATCCTCACGTCCTGCTCGCTGGTACCTACGATGTACATTAGATATCATGTTAACTCGATCTCACTATCGTGCGGACGTACCACGTAGAATCTGTCGAACTCTTTCTCTCGTATTGTCTCTTTCCGCAGAGATCGCATTTAATCCAAGTAGTTGCGACTTTGGTTGACTTGGACCTGCGTTATTGCTACTCGCCGATGCGCGCACCAGAGGACTTAGCTTCGCTTTGCGTACTTGGCGGGAGGCTCCGTACTGCCTTTGCATCTTACAATGGAGATTTTCGTTCGACGATGAGAGGGATTGTGGTAAGAGTCAATATAAATTTTATTTCGACGAGAAAACGAAGGAGGGCATGTGTGCAACATGCGTTTTGCGCGTGCATCTGTTCTGAGCAATGTGATCAGACCGAGATACTCACGCGCGTTCCTATTTATCTCCATCATGTTTACTCGTTCAACCGCGATTCCTACTTCCCTCCAAGCTCTCTCCCTCCTCTCTCTTTGTTCGGTCCCCTTCAGCTATGCCAACCATAGGCGATCTCTTCGTTGTGAACCCCCCTCCTGACCCACAGAAAGCGACACCCATAGATAGAATGCGGATGGTGATTTTGGGAGGTGAATACCCGGGCATCTATGAGCATGGCAAGTGAGTTGCTCATCTCTCGCGTCGCGGGGGCTTGCTAACGCCGCACAGGACTCCTCGGTTCGTGAGTACGATTGGTACAGGGTGCCCATGGCCAATCTACTTCATGTGCAAAGATGTGCAGCAAGCGACTTCGGTGTGGGCACTGCAGCGGTACATGGGCACTTTGGAGAAGGCCGACTCACAGCTCCTGGAAACGATGCTCACTACGATTGCGGAATCCTCCGAGGAACTTCAAGAACTGCTAGGACCTCGAGTGAAGAATATCCACGCTGTCGCGAAGGGTCGAAGAGGCTTTGGGTGCATATATTTGAGTTCATGGTGCGTGTCTCGTTTCAGTCCACATTGACACCCGAATTCACATACACGCGTAGGACTGATGCTTCTCTCTGCGTGCATCAAGTACGGGGCCCGATATTTCAAGGTTTCAAGAACCTTAAGGACGCTATCCTTTACATGGTCAAGTACTCTCACCCGTCCTATGCATCATTGCGGCCAACGACATATACCGACCCGCCCGACGCCTCAACTCTTCTTAGCAAGCTCGAGGGTATGGTGCTTGCCAGTAAGACAGACAACAGCAGTCGGGACACTACTGTTCCCTCCGAGGATGTCGAGCCGTCCCCCACCGACTCTCAGCCTACGCGAGAACCATCACCACCCAAACCCATCCCTGCACAACAACCGTCGCCGACCAAGTCCTCGAAGCCCTCGCCGACCCAGTCCTCTAAACCTTCGTCGAGCAGGCCTGCTCATACCCTCCCTACCCGGGTGCCCTCGCCGTCGAAGAAGTTCGTTCCTACCGAGCCCACGGTGCTGGAAACACGAGAGTCGACGACGCGGCCTTCATCTCCAAAGAAGGGTCAGCCCAAGTTCCCTCCCTTGGCGACGGACACCAAGCTCGTTCCAGCAGCTGGCTCGCCGTCGATGCTATTGCCCGCGCCACTTCCTTTCGGAGTGAAGAATCTTCCTACTCGGAGTACTCCACTCTTGCCCTTGAAGTCGGGCACGTCTCGGTCTTCGTCACCGGTGAAGAGTGGACTCGGCACCTGGCTTGCCCCGGTGGAAATTGATAGTGACGACGACGAAAAGACTACCACCCAGGACGAGAGCAAGGGAAAGTCCACGGCACCTCGCTCTGCAGCCGCGCTAGCATCATCGCGGGCTAGTCAGTTCTCTTCAGGGATATTGGAACGTAAGTTGATTCGATTTTCGCACTTGTCTCTCTACTAATATTACGCTAGGTGGTTCGGACACTGCATACATGACGGTATGCTTTCTGAATATACGCGACGATGCCGGCAACGTCGTCGGTGAATTTACTTCCCTCGACGAAGTCGCTCAAGGGACGCGTTCCATCGTTCCGAGTCTAGGCCGGTACATTGACAGGCAGCTCGACTCCTTCGGCTATCCGAAGGCCTTCATCGACGAGCTCTATGCTGCCTACATCGAGAGCCCGTCTTTCAAGGCTTTTTCTCGTCGTCTCACTTGCATCTCCGTCTTCGAGGCCGACTTCTACTGGGAGTTCATCGCCCTTCCTGAGCCCGGTTCAACTGCTACTCATCGCGTCCGTTGTGTCTTGTAAGGATTTCCCCGAGCACCCATACTACCATCACCCACTACTTTCCACCCTGTTGTTACCCGCTTGCGCCTCAAATTTGATTACCCATCTTGACCCTGACCTGCAACACACGTGACTAGCCGGTTTAAAAACCTACGTGGCCAGGTGCGTGCACTATGTCTTCCCTCACTCACGCTCTCGTAGAATTGCGAACATGCCTGAGCTCCACACTGTCCAACGCTACCCTGGAGCGGCGCGCCATCCAGTCACCAGAAACCCGCCGCGTTCAATCCTCCACCGCCTACATAAGAAGACCAAGAAGAAGACTCGCACACCAGCGGAGTATCAGGCCCTCAAGAGTAGGCGTGAGGTGGAGGAGCGGTATACAAGCGCGCTCAACGACGCTATGGCCCAAGTCTTGGAACTCGCCGAGCGCATTCACAACGAGTTTCCCCACCACACCACGGACAAAGTATACCGGGCTCTGTTGCAGTTCGCGCGCAAAGCACACACAAAGCGGCGGGTAAGCAGCTGGAACGCGTTCCAGTCCATGAGAGCAGAAGAAATCAACGCAGGTATGTGATACCAAAATGACATGTATCGTGATTACTGATGTTACATCTATTGTAGCACTCCCTCCCGACACTCCCAAGAAGAAGATACATGAGCTCATGCCGCAACTTCGTGCGGAATGGGCGGCGATGTCTCAAGAGGAAAGGGCTCAGGCCACGAAAGATAGGATCGACGAGCTTACCGAGCTACGGAAAGCGAAGGCGAACACCCCTTCCAACTCCACGCTGAGCGCATTCCACGACGTCGGCAAGAATCTGAGCTCCGTCGTCGACGAGGTATGTTTCTATTTCACACTAGTACATTTGCTTTCACTAATAGATGAGGCTAGCTTGCCGCGCTCTCACGCCGTACCGGGGTGCATCTCGTGCTCATGGCAGTCCGCTCGAGTACGGACCACTTCATGCGGCCCTTCCTCTATACGACGGCGGACTCCGTGGAGGATTACTTCTACTCACAGTGCAAGCTCACGCTGTCTCAATTCTTGCTCAAGCTTGAATCCTTCTGCATGGCGGGATTTGGAGGTAAGCCTGTTGTTTAAAATTCGATAATAAAGACGTTACTGAAATACATTGATACAGCTGTCGCGCGTAGTCATCAGAGTGATATAAACATGTTGCGTAGCCGGTGCGTGATGGTCATCGGCGAGAAATTCGGTGAGCCATCAATCTCATAAATATGCATTGTTCGTTTAGCTGACTATTACACAGACCTCGCTATGCATCCCTACAAAGCTAGGCTAAACTACAAGAGCTTCGAAGCCGCCGTCACCTCCAGGTTCAACATCATTGTTGAGAACTGGCCATTGGAAGGGCAGATGCGCTCTCCCGCGGAAATTGGAGGCCGCCTGGAGCTCGAGACGCTCCTACACGCTTGGGAGTCGGGCGTAACAAGGTTCACGAAGCTCACGGACCAGCAAATGCTCGAGAGGGACGAAAGGCTTAGGGCGCAATCGGTGAGTGCCCCAAGCGATCACCCGCCGCCCGCGCTGCCCGAGGGGGACGCCCAAACTCTGTCAGGAGTTCCCCCCGTGGCCCCTCCTTCTCCTTCTCCCTCGACACCGGCCTCTCCCATTCCCACCGACACATCCGCCGTGCCTGCACCTACCCCGATGTCCGCGTCCATCGCGTCTTTTCCCGCCCACGCCGTCGAGCCCGTCAACCGCGCTGGCAAGCGCCCAGCATTCTCGGTCTTCATCAATCAAGATGGACCGCCCACTCAGAAGAAGCGCAAGACCCGCTCTGATAAGGACACAACCAGGGGTCCGAATGTCAGAACGAGGGGCCGCGGGAATGGTGCTGGCAAAGGAAAAGGTAAGGACCCGAACACTACGGTGGCTGTCAACGTCACGCCTCCCGCTGTCAACAATAGTGCCGACTCTCCGCCGTCTAATAGTGCTGCCACCCCGTCGTCTTCTGCTCCTGCTGCTCAATGAATAGTACTAATTGATTTGTTGTATATAATCTTATAATTTGATTACACGCCCGTACTTGACTTACAGAGAGAGAGAGAGAGAGAACTCCGGCAATATACTCCCGCGCCACAAAGGTGAGCGCTTTGATGATAGGACTTAGAGCAATATCATACGGAGATTCAGATCTCCACGTGTCGGGCCCAGCCGCAGTCCGTTGTGAAGTGACAGCCAGCCGCCACGTGGTAGACTCGCCAGCAGAGTGTACGTACCTGATATCACGTGGCTTGATCTCAGAGTTTGCAGCGTTGGTCGAGACCCCACGTGCACCGGCACCAGCAGTTGCCGGAGCCTGGCCTTTGCCAAGTCCTGACAGCGTTGCTACCATCCAGCGCTTTGCGTCACTAAGCCGATGCCGGCTCTGATGGCCTGTGATATTGTTACTCCTCCCCGTTACTCCTCCCCGCTGGCAGCCATCCCCCACTCCCTCCCGCCCTCCCGCCCTCCCTCGCGCCCTCCCTCGCGCCCTCCCGCCCTCCCTCGCGCCTAGCACCCCGCCCCTCCCGTATGTTAGAGCCCTTGTACTGTAGCATGCATAGCTGTATAGATTAACAACAGAATTTCATTTATATTGCAAAAAAAAACGAAAGAAAACGGTGGCGGGACAACGCCCCTAGGCGGGAAAGACGTCGGCATTGTCGAGAACGATGAGCTCGAGGGTACGCACGCCGTGACAGTTGAGGGACGCCCGCGTGAAGGGCGGCATGGGCTGACATCATCGCTTGATCAGCGGGCGCCGAGATCCTGCGTCGTTATCTAGCTGGTCATGCCATATCCGCTATATACTCTATAAGGTATCTGCATGTATTTACTATAAGAGGATAGTGGTTCATACTTAATTGGTAGATTGAGGTTGAGGGAGGCGGCAGCCTAATTAGCCAGTGATGCATTACTGTGCGTGGAAGCCTAAGTAGGCACGGGGGACAGGAGTGACAGGTGGCGATACGATGATATGGCTGCTAAACTCAGATATTCTCAGATATCGAAATGTTTATTTTCGTGATGTCGAACTTGAAGGGCATCATGATCATTTGCCTCCGTTAGCTCCATAACGGGAAAGTCGTTCCCACGACTACTCGCTAGCTACGCAGCCGCACTGCGGCTCTGAGCCTGGCTGCTCTGAGACTGCAGTCCATCTCCATCACCACCTTCGACGACCAGCCCAACAACGATGTCTCTTCCTCGCTCAAACTATGATCCTAGACGAGTGTGTCTCAACCCATTTCCCAACTTTACTCTCGGGAAACACAAACGGACACTGGGTATCTATCTGGCAGGAGGTCTCGTACGTCTCTTGAGCCTCTATTATCGTAGTTTCCAGTTATTCTAAATGCTCTTGTAGTTTGCCCTAGCCAACTGGACATTCCTCGACGCCGTAATCCTATCAGCACACGCCCATGCTCCAGTAGGCGATGTCGACCTTCCGCCCCCCGTTCACGTCACCTTCGTCGACTGGGTCCCCGGAATTTGTTCGCTACTGGGCATGTTGGTAGTCAACCTGATTGACAAGGACCGTGTGAGGGGCGACGAAGGCTTTGGAGACTCGAGAGCCGTTTGGAGGGCGAGGCTGTTCTTGTTCATTGGCTTCGCGTTGATGGCTGGTGGATTGGCTGGGAGTGTGGTGAGTGTTTCTACATATCTCTATTCCTGTCCATGGGTTTTGAAACTGGACATATACGATATTCTTTGATACTGATCATTCTGTTGCCACAGACCATCCTCATCCTCAAGTATATCCTGCACGCTTACGGAGAGCAGTACACCTACTACGGATACGCGAATGTTTCGCAAAACGTCGCGCTCATGCTTTCTGCCATTGTTCTATGGATATCTCAGAGCGTGGGTAGCGAATACGAGTACAACTTGTCGATCTGAGAGGTCGTTCATGTCACTCGTGATATTCCTCTAATCCTCCCTTGTGATGGGCATGTGTGGATACCTGTAACCCGAGATGTACTAATGTTTGATTGACGTTATCTATTGAACCATTTACGCCACAATAGCCTCTCTCGAGTTTCGCGCTCAAGTTCAGAAGAGAGGTGCCGTGACAGAGGGTATCATACGGACCGAGCAACACACCCTTATCGCGACCGGGTAATATTGTAGCCAAGCCAACACTCATTCGACGGTCGGTTTGGCTATAGTATAGCATGAACTCATTCGAACGACGAACAAGGCACGTTTCAGGTCGGGCAATTACGAATCGTACAGATTTGACATAACGCTGACCGTACGCAGACGAAACTATGCGGAGCGATGTTGAAAGAATCAGATCTCTATCACACATTGGAAACAATCCGAGTATACCGTTGAGTCCATTGTCAATCAGCCCAACAATTGGTCATTTGCCACAGTCGAGGCACCCTGCTTTGAATTGGCCCTCACTCGTCTAACCAAGCAAGTATCCTACCAGGATCATGTGAGCTAAGCCACAGGGAAATTGAAGCTCTTTGCAGAACCAAGTCACTGCCTGTCAATCTATCATCTATGCCGTTTCATGTCTTGTACAAACGGAGTTCTCGTCTCAGAGTTACTCAAGGGCCGTGGTCTTCGCCGTCTGCTGGTCATATAAGTACATGGTACCCCAACTCCTCCGAGTCGAAGCTCCAGAGCCGGTCTCCTTTCCTCATTGGTATGACGCATATTACTTCCCTCCCATTCTGCATGCTAATTCTTATGCCAGCTATTCGTCTCCATCACCATGCTTGCTCTTCTATGCTTTCCAGCGTATCTTATCTGTAGTTTGTTTCTCGTTGCGGCTGCTCCGATGCGGAAAATTCAAGGGCTGGCGCCATTGAACGTCATCGAGACGGTCAATCTGGTATTTCGCCGTTGTTAATGAGCGCTATTCAAGTTCTAATACAGTACTCGTCGTCACTAGTGTCACAGGAATGAAGAAGGTCGTTATATGGTAGGTGTCCTTGTGTATGGTGGTCACCATCTTTCTATGCACTTACACTCTACTTACTGAAGCGATCCACCACTCGTGGTTGGCAGGGATGTGGACATTCAGCGCTCTCATCTAGATGTTAGATCGTAAGTCGCTCCCACATTTACATTATAGTCTGGACAAGCTGTCCCTACTCGGCGTTAGAGGCTAAATGTGATTTGCTAGTGCGGCGGCGACCGACCACGGTGACATGGGCGCGGGAGCTCCCAATTTTCCGCCGGGCAAGCTTCCACAGTAAGCATCTACGTACTATCTAAACGTACCCAATTTGCGAGCGCTCACCTTCATTTCTATAGCTGGGGCGGCAGAGAAACTGCATGACTCAATGATGAGATGAACAAAATACCTATCTTCATCAGTAATTAAAGCACTACTCTGCGATTATCACGGCCTCAATATCGATCTCCCTGCCTGCGTTCAGAACGTGAATGTATGGTGGGAAGATGTGAGAGTAAACCAGCAATTGATAGAGAACACTGACCATATCTCCTTTCGCAGTATACGTATGTACAAGAGGGTATCACTCAGCCTTGCTGACCCCTGCTACCTACTGTTGAACGTTGAACGTTCAAGTTGAAGGTGACTGTCAAACTGTTTGTACTTATTAGGATCCCAAGCCCATGTCTATATCCGGACACTGGTGTACGGATCATTATCGGCATACGCCACTTACACCATCATGCATCATTTCGAAATTTCGAGGGCTGTCGTGCTGTGCGGCAAACTTGTACACTCTTGTGCACTACCAACGTCTGCGAATCCGCCGAAAACGTAAGAAGTGTAGTACTGATATGTCTATAGCACAAGAGTGTATCGTGCTCCGTCCAGGTTCACTGACGAACATATCAGTTTCTTTTCAGAGAATAAGTTTGGAAATAAGTAAAAGCAGCGTGCACGGCAACCTCAGCCCGCAGCCCATGGAGGGTGTTGGCCATGCTCCCTGATTGGACGTCGCGAGCCATGCCGAGCACCACCAACATGCACCCCGGCGTCACTCTTTTTCCACAATCGCACCCCCGAATTCCGTGATTTGCGACTCATCGCGATACCGGACCCTTCAAAATCATTGGTCATTCCTTCAAACATTCCCCTCACTGATCTCGGAGTTCGGTGCTCTAGAACTCTCTAAAATTGCATTTCAATCGGCGAACTGCTTGGCAGTGTCCAGCGATAAGTATAAAAGACATATCTCCGCGCGACTTACAGCCTTCTTCCTCTGCTGCGATCCTCTGGCTATCTTGTTGTCGGTCACCATCACCACCTGCCCACAGCACAGACCAGTCTCCGAGCCTCCCTTGTCCCCCGAGCTCTCCCTTGTCTGTCCTTTCAGTCAGCACAGCGACCGTATCCCCTCGTCTTACTACTTATCTGCGACGAACGCATCCGGCATCTTCCAAATTTCCCCAAGATGTTCCTTCGCACATTCATCTGCGCCCTTATCCTCGCCTTCACCGTCCTGCTCACCCTCTCTCCGGTCGAGGCAGGCGTCGTTCCTCCCAGGTCCGAGAAGAGGATGACGAACGCACAGAGGATGGCCCGTGGGCTCCCCCCGAACCCACCCCAGCTCGTTCGCAGATCACCACGTACGTACCTCTCTGCTGACCGATAAATCAGCCTACTGAACCGTATCGCCTGCGTTTGTAGAGGCGTACTCGAAGCGAGGAGCTCCTAGCCAGACACCTGGTGCCAGCTCCCCAACGCCTACAGACTAGGCCGCTAAGCCACGCAGAATCGTGAGTTACCGTCTCTCGTCCTGTCGTCGCTATCTGACCAACCCTCTCCCGTCCATGTTTCTTAGCCTGTTACCCCATCATCGACCATCTACATCATTCCCACTCTCAGACACTCGAATCTCGTAGACGGAGAATTGTTCCTAATCTTCGCATAGACTACGAACCTCTCCACCGAACTTTGAACGGACATCCCATCTCGGACATTACCAAACGTAGTAGTACTGATTCTTCATTCACACACATCTGTCTCTGAACGATCTCTATACACTTAGAACGGGGTTCCTGCTTACAGAACCACCTATCTTGTATGTAACTTACTCACCATGTAACTCTCGCTTTCAACGTCGCTCTTTCACATCATATGTACTCCTCAAGCTATTACATACCCTGCGAGCTTCTGTGTGTTCACGATTTGAAATCTTAATCGTGATACGGAAGCGTCACTGAGCAACCCGATATGCTTTGCTTTTGATCCGTTTACTCATTGAATCACATACGCAGAAGGTACCGAGACCGAAGTACATACGTCACACGTACGCGTTCTCTACAACTCAGCAGACGCACGGCCGACAACCTCCTCGACCTTCTCCTTCACCTCTTCCACGACCTCCTCCGCCTTCTCCTCCACAGCCTTGAAGCTACTCAGGATATTTGCCTTCACCTTCACCTCGTCCAACTTTTGCGGCGAGATGTTCCGCTTCTTCAGAATGCTCGCCAGCCGGTTCGCCTCCTTCTCGACCCACCCCTCCGTGCCGTTCGCAACCTTCTCCATCACCTTCAGATAGTACTTGTACTTCTCCCCCGTGGCCCGCGCGAACAGTTTGGCGTCCTCGAACAGCTTACCGCGTGCGTCACTGGCCGCTCCGACGAACCGCGACGCGATGCTGTCGAATTCGGGGTGGCGCCCGACAGTCTCGTCGAGTAGGCCGCCCGGAGAGCGGTGGGTGCCACAGCGGGCGTTGAGGAAGGAGACGAAGGCCTCTTCGGTGCGGGCTTCGTCGTAGTCCTCTGGCTCATCCTTGTTGTTCTTGCCGAAGAACTTGATGGTCGGGAAGGACCCGACGCCGTACTTCTCAGCTAGTGGTCGGTTCGCAGCGGCATCCGCGTCTACGTTTGCCACGACGCACTATAGACGAGTCTTGTGTCAGTAGTTATCCTTTATATGTGCGTGAGGAGACATACGTTGGGTTCGTTGGCAAAGTCGAGGGCGACCTTCTCATAGGTGGGTTTCAGGTTCTTGCAGTGGCCACACCAGGGAGCCGTGAAAGTAACAATGACGTCTTTTGAAGGGTCCTTAAAGGTGGTGGTATTAAAAGATAGATCCAACGTACTGAGTAAAGGACTACTTACAAGAGCCACTTCGTCGAACGTATGCGCGTCGAGAACCTTGAAAGCGGGAGGCGGAGGCTGCTTAATCTTCGACTTGACACCGGAGTTGTCTGTGACGCTGCGCAATAGTCAATTCTTAATTCTGAATACCATAGAGAAACTGAATAGGACGTACAACTTGGCCAAATCCCCAACCTCGCGCGGTCCCTCGTACTTGCTTTCCTCCTTGCCTGCACCGTTGAACCACTTGAGGGCTTTCCATACAATTGTCAGTTTTTTCTATGTGAGTCCAGGAGTCGATAACGCACTTGGGTACCCTCGAACCTCGAATTTCTGTCCCAAGGGCTTGCCCACACCGTCTGCGTCTACTTTGGCGATGATGACCTTGTCTTTGGCATGTGCGAAAGCGTCGGCCAGCTCTTCGTATTTCGGCGCAAGGTTCTGCGCGCATCTTTAGAAAGTATCCGTGCTCGGACTATACAGACGAGACGTACCTTGCAGTGCCCACACCAGGGTGCGAAGCTAGTCAAAGCCGACCGTCAGCTGAACATATCACTACATGAGAGTCGAACACGCACAATTCTACCAGCGCAGGCTTTCCCTGTCCGACATGCTCGTCCCAATTATCGGGCGTGAGCTCGAGTACGTTGGACGCGAGTGCGAGTGTCGCCGTCGCGAGGAATGACAGGCCAAGTGAGAACCTCATCTTTGTGGGTTCGTTCGACTATTCGCCTTTGATTCGTAATCTCTCGCAGTAACAAAGCAATAATAGTCGGTGAAGGAGTGAAAGAAAGAGAGGACGATGGTGGTGAGAAAGAGAAGAGTGCTTATGAATAAATCCTCGGTGAGTACGTGGACCAGTACTGTAGTGTGCTTCAATTGAAAGCGCTAGCAGGCGTGTGAACGGGGCCCGGGAGTTTGGCTTTGTTTGTGGCTTCCCAGGTATGGCAGCAGTGGGCGGCCGTCTTGCTCCCAACCACCAATACGCTGTTCACGATGTCGACCGACGGTAGCCCTTCGTCGTCCAAATTAATAGACTCGTCGCCCTTGTCCCCCCCGCCAAACGGAGAAGGTGGGTGCTCAAAGTCTTCACCCCCGCGTTGTGAGACAGCCTCTCTCACTTGACTTCTTGCTTTCAGATCGAGGCTCAATAGCCCAGCCTTCCACTTCGCCATCACACCCACAACAACCTCCGAATGGCATGGTCTTTAAGTACGAAGTGAAGACGCAATTCCAGAACAACGCGAGGTCACCAGGAATATAGACGCCGTTGCTCGAACTCCGCAGAACGGCCCCGTGATCAATATACCGGACGCGTCGGTGTGTCGAATGTGACTTGGGGAAGCCACAGCCGCGTTAAAGCTGGGTAGAGAAATCGAGCAGATTTATGATGTAAAATAACAGCAAAGACACACATCAATTCGACGAGAGCAGAGCAAGATAGCGAGTAAGTAGTAGATAGAACAAAGTTCAACAAACTGAAGCCGAGACTCAACGTGCAAACTGTACGGGAAAGGATTATGTAGTGGAGTGGACGAAGATAGCTAAACAGGGGTATATGATCGGGGTGGGTATAATAAATGCAGAGACGGAAAAGAACAAAAGGTCCAAGCATTACTTGAAAGTGCTTCACAACCTAAAAGAGCGGTCACAGCAGAAGATACCAAGGTATCAGAGTTCGAAGATCTTCTCAGGAGTCTGAATTTTACTGGCCGGTCAGAGGGGTGTGATTATGGTAGGTGTAGTATCTGTGCACTTACCTTGCGTGACAGAGATCCAATCTACCGTAGGAAACCGATCCGTACGTCAGACATGAAAGGTAGATAGGAACATAAAATAAACCGTACGACAGGTTGCTGGATCCTCCTGATCTTTTTAAGTGCGGCTTCGATGTAGCTCGAATTTCGTCTCTCTTTCTTAAAGTATACTTGCATCCATTCGCATCGTAGTTCCTTCATCTTGAGGCTAGTGACACAAACGTTAAAGCAGACACTGAGATAGCCAGAATGAAAATGTACTTCAATTGCTGTACCAAGTCACGAGTTGTGATGGGTCCCTCAAGGGTTTCTATTCGCCCTATTAGCATGCGACACTTGGGTTACATATCGCAATCCACCAACCAATAATTCCGATGAGAACCTGTGATAGCCGTTCGTTAGTTATAATACACAAAAAATATAGAAAGGACGATGGGAACACCAACTGACCACTGTCATCGAGTCTTCGTTCGATACAGTAGGCTCCCCGTCATTGCACGAAGCCAAAGACGTCTGGCGTGCGATCAGAACAGAATAATCCTTTCACGTGCGTGCATACTCACTACTTCTGGCATATCACGCGGAGGCGGGGACAAACAGCGCGGCATGTCTCCAAACACGGATACACCGTTCTTCTCGCCAGACGCCTTGATGCCCACATTTCGGCCGCGCTCGAGAGACTGCATGCTGGTGCCCAAAGAGACAACCACTTCATCACGTTGGCCAACATCTGTTGCTGTTTTCTTCAGGCGTTGGTAGGGGCGCACAAGGTCTAGCGAAAATCTCTTCCACTTCCGACCTACGAATGGCAGGCGAACCAATGTTTTCATTCGGAAGCCGCGACGCTCATCATCTTGCCAGTGATAGTCCAAGTCTTGTGATTTCTTCAATACACACAGCGCATAATCACTCGTAATAGAGAACCTACCAAAAAGAGTACCAGAATTGCAGGTATCGCAAATAGCCTAGAACGCCCAAGTGAAGTTAACCGGATACATAAATAAGCGGTACCTAACACTGACCATCAGCTTCGCACCATTCGGCATACGGTCAACCAAGTGCAGTCTGAGCTCCTGTGGTGGATAATTCATTATAACCGATTATAGCAGGATCATCTGCAGGAACCAAGCTTACATTGTCGATGATGGTTCCGTCCTGTATCTTCTTTCTCTCCATGCGCCCGACCTTCCAGAAATCCAGAAAGCCTTTGTCACGCTCGCATAGTGACGTCGGAACATCATCTCCATCCACTAAAATGACTGAAAGGATTGAGCCGGGCGGTGTATGGGAACGCTGTGTACAATTGGAACTGACTTTCATCAAGGTTGTCCATTTCTGTGCCACGACGGTTGACGACTTGATAGCAGTGACCAGCGACTACCCAAACAATGAGCCATTGACAGACCAATCTCTGACTTGTCGTTGGCCTTGCTTACAGTAGAACACCCGGCGATCACCACGCTTGACGCCACGGACGAGGTTTGCAATCTCTCGGAACTGCATAGAAGTAACACACTTCAATAAGCAGTACCAGCAAGCCACTGGCATGCAGCTGTTACTCACAATGTTCTTTCTCGTAGGCCACATATCCGGATCGGTGTGCCCATCTCGCATCTTGGTTATACATTGAGGGCAGTATCCCCAGTGTTCCACTAAGTGTTGGGCCAACCGGTCCTGGTCCGCGTGGGTCGTGTGTAGAGGCTTGACTCCCGTCCTGCCCTCATATGAGAGCGCAATAAGCAGCGCTTTAGCACGACATTGATGGCGGAGAGTGGACGCGGAGACCATTCACTGGATAGAGGGAAGTGAGGAGAGGGGAGAGAGCGTCAGGCCCAGGTTGAAGACCATCAACTCGTTCATCCCACTTTATAAATATCTGTACGAGGCGGTGGCTTCAGCGCTCAGCCACAATGACCGGACCACTAATGTAGTGTCGACGCAATGGAATTCGTAGGACCATGCGAGCGCCTGGGAGGACACGAGGACCCGGCGTGGTTAGCCACCCTCCCAGATACGGTTATCCGTTCACAGCCCATCGATTCTACTCCAGAGTATGGTTAGAGGTGTTTTTAAGCCGGTAGAAACGATATCCAACTAGAGTCGAGTGACGATGAAAATGGATCAATTGATACGTGAATGAATGGAAAAAATCACGTACTGATAGTCCCGAATCGCGCTTTGTTTGTAGATGCCACACTCTGCAAAGTGTGGCTCATGTGGTTCGTGTATGTAGTTGCAGATGGCAGACTTTGGTTCTAGCGGTGCAATCTGTCAGCGTAAACGGAGGATATATTTCCATGGAAGGTCTCTGGGGTTTGTCTTGGCTGCCCATATCACCTACGCGGGACTTCGGAATGACGTCCCGAAAAAATCCCAGACCTAAAGCTTGAAGGCTTAAACTACCGGCACCAGTAGAAGAGCTTGAATGTACAGCATGTCTAACCTGAAGAGACACATTAATTTGGCTCCAATCGGCCATACCTGTCGGGCGAGCCTCACAGCTCACAGGCGAAACAGACAGCAGCACAGGTGCTCCACTCCTGCAGGTGAACACACGTTCTTCTTCGTCGAAAAACGCGCAACGAGATAACGGCAGTGAACACAGCCAACGCAATACAACGGAAGCTTTGCAATATTCAGCCTACGAGCAATGCGACAACCCGGTAGTTGGCTTTTAATGAACACGGGAGAAATTGGTAATCGGAGGTGAGGCTCTTAGCCCCCTTGACTTCTCGTCAGAAGGATTCAATTAACCCCTGCACATCGGCCGAGCAGCATCGCTGCTCGCAGTATCCAACCTAATGCGGTGACTCCAGTATGCGATGTACTTGGAATGTCTCTCATGGGACAACACGGCGAGTAGAGGGACCCGGTGCGTTCAACTACGCGTACTCGATGGAACTCTTCGCACGTGATGCTCCCCTCGTTCGACGTATGGACTGGCTTGGACCGAAGACAGGCCATAGACGTGTTGAGGGGACTGGTGCTATCTCTCCTGCGAGGAAGTGTCGAACTTCCGGTCATCGTTATCGGAGCGCACTGAATGAGGGCGAGTCATAGAGGACTTGGAAGGTCTCATAGAACGAGGAACGCAGTACTGCGTTCAGTCCCAATGCACGATTGAAATTCAGTCTCGACACAGCCAGGAGGTACCATCATTTTGATACTCCAATGAGTATAGTTGGTTATAGAAGTTGGAAGCGTGTGCGAGTGCGGGGAAGAGTCGAGTGATCGTTGTATCTTCTTCCAGGAATTCGATAGCACCGCCTGAGCTGTCAATCGAAGGCGCACATGGGATGGAGATGTTTCTTGAGGGAAAAGTAGGAGTCCTATTATTCGAAGGTAACCCGTTATATGTTTATGAATACGAGGATGAAACGCGGGTTCTGTCCGCTGACAAACGCGACTCCAATAAATTACACCTCGGTGTGAGTCAATTGAGAAGGGCTATTGCACACGGGATAGCGATTTCAGATGAGATACGCAGGTATAGGAACAAAGAGAGTCATACCTCTGTTAACGACTCCGATCCCTGAAATATATCCCGTCCAGCTTCACATGTTGCTGCAACAACCCAATATACCGCAGACTCATCGAGCCGGCATGAACATTCAACCTCTGCAACGGATGTCCCATCTCCTTCCTCGTCACCACCGTCTCCAACAACGCCTGTTCCGACGTATCGTCCAACACGGTCAGCGTCTGCAGTTTCGGAAGGTACATCTGGCGACCAGATAGCAGATGCAAGAACCGCACGACAGCAGAATGCACAACGGTGAACAACTCGAGGCTGGGTATGGCCTCGAAGAAACGTTCCATGGAGGGTGTGGTGCTGACGTTGAGGAGACGAAGGGAGCGGAGGTGGGGATACGACCGCCGGGTGGGAAGTTCAAAGGAGCGCATGAGGTCACGGAACTCGGCTTCGTCGACGTTGGCTAGGGCTAGCTCTTCGAGCGCGGGAATATCGAGTAGGGAGAGCATGAAAGAGACGTTATCCCCTGATAACTCTAGAGACGTCAACGAGGAGACGCTGATGATGGGGTAGCATGCTGCGGGGTTGAGCTCCGCGTACAGGCCTCGCAAGACGAGTTTGTGGAGGTTCGGCGAAGCCGCAAGAAGACCCCGAAGCTGTTGATACGAGAGTTTGGTGTCGTTCCATAACCAGCGGAGGTCCAACGTAGTGAGCCCTTCAAACGGCCGAGAGAGCCATGCCACACCAACACTGTCAACGTGTAGGTGCGATAAGGCAGGGGCACCGCCCTGCAATAGCGGTGGTAGCGATATAACCTGATTTCCTGGTGGACCGCTTCCTGTCAACGACAGACGGAGGCCAGATAGATTCGGTGCATATGCATTACGTAGGCGCGATGCCACATGACTGAGCACGCCGACATGGTGGGTGACGATTTTCAGTGATTTCCAGGAGGCGATGCGTGGGAAGATGACATCAAGCAAGTCGTCCAGAGCGGCGGCCTTGGGACAGTACTCTGTGCAGTAGTCGATTGTGACGTCGAGGAGTTGTGAATCTGCGCGAGCGAGACCGAGTTCTGCCCACAACCGAGGCTGCCATGGGGTAAGATAGATATTCGTCCAGAGCGACGACCTGCTCAACGCCACGTGGCGCCACCGTCGGCAGACAGACGCGAGGATGATTGGAAGTGGGACTCGTCGTTCACTGTCCCAGCTGATGTAGGACGACTTGCTGGGCTCGGATACTGGCTTGCTCGTCATCTCGAACATAACTCCGAGTACTTCATCTGGCAAGACCTGAATCGGGGCAATCAGAGCATCCAGCTCTGCGGTCTTCTCACGTATCCGGAGGAGAGAAGCCTCCACGACCAAGACCCGTTGCATGAGGTTTAAGACAGTCGCGCTGGGCTGATACTTGCGCGGCTGAATAAAAGTGAGATCGTGCTGATACGAGAGCTCGACATCGGGGATGGGTGGGGCACTGTACACGCCGGGCTAGTGTAGCTGTTAGGCTGAGAGAGTCAAAAACGCGAGAGTACACACGTCGTAGCTCGGATCTGCCCGTATCTCGTCTATGAGGGCGAGACGCTGCTCCTGAAGCTGGACTGCTTGACGGCCTAGCTCGTCGATAATGGCTTTAATGTCAACCCTCTGTGGGGACCTCATTGCATGAGAGTCTGTGATATCAACACGTCAACGTCGAATTTTGAGAAAAAGAGGACGATTCACATACTGATTGGTGAGAGGGGTGGTTTTTGTAATTTATACCAGAGCTCAATGTCCGTGAGACAGAAGAGGACCTGATCGCTGTTGCAGCGTAAGAGAGTGCTTAAGAACTATCGGACGGCGTGCAGGGCTGTCTGGCGGCAGATTAGAGGCGCAAAAGGTCGAGCTCTTCGCGTGCGGGATGGTGGATGTTGTCCAACATAACGAGTACGTTATCGCGTCGCCGATCAATTTGCAAGGGGAGAGCCGGCCAAATCCACACGCTTAAGCTACATCTTCCACTCTTCCTCCACGAAACTGTACTCGCCCCGCCCCTTCCTCTCGCGATTTGGAGTCGGCGTACTGCGCCGGATGATGGTGGGAATGGCGAACGAGCAAGTCGTGGATGGCCATGAGGTAGAAGGGACCTCGATTAGCGAAAGACGCTGGTTGAGAGTATCCAACCCTCGTCGGGGATTATTGTTTTCTTGTATAACTTTCCCCCGTATGTTCAATGTTCACCATTAAGTTCTCGTTGTTGTAGGCATGATCTGCGCGATGACTGACTTAAGGTTGTATTAGAGTTGAGCCAACCACAGGCGTCAGGGCGTGGAGGAGAATAACGTGTTAAGCCCAAAACAAAATCCCAAAAGTACGAGAGCGGCGCAGGAGGAGGAGAGGGAAGAGCAAGCAAGATTAACAAAGACAGACCGAGCAGTGCGTATGTTTTGAATAAATATGAGAGTCTACAGAGGCCGCAGTCCAGACCTCCCTACCGTCACTATCTGCGACCCTACCAATCCCAGAACACCATCAAAGTCTACTACAAATATACAAAACCATTCTCACAAGGCGATACCACCTGCTCACAACGTCCACTGTCGAACCACACCAGGCGACCCAGGACGAGGTGGCAAAGGCTTCGAATCTCGACTTCTCGACGGTGCCCTGGACTGCGACTGTGACCCTCCCTGGCTGGCGTCCGACGGTCTTCGCTTGCGCAAGAACGCCGCGGGTGGCTTCGACGTCTTCGCCGCTTTGGACGGCTACCCACGGAGCAGAAGAACAAGATTTAATTAAGACCTATGGCACCATCTCGACAAGCCCAAGACTGACTCACCGGCGGACGACCAGACATGCTCTTCGGCCACCCTTCCTCCACCGGGCTCTGCACCAACACGGGGGCCGCTTTGTACTTGTCCAACGTCAACTTGCTCAGCAGCTCTCCCGCCTTGTACCCCGCTCGATGCGACTGAGACTGTGAATGGGCTGTATGTGTGGCGTCGGATTGCGTGGTGGCCGGTGGCGCGACGACTGTTCGCTGTTTTCGTGCCTCGTAGGCGGCCATCTCATTGCGCACCGAGTTCCCTGAGGCTCGTGACAACGTGGTGGACCGCGTGAGTCTAGCGGAGGAGGGTCCGCTCGTGCTGGATGATGGGATTGGCGACCGCTCTCGTCGCTGGCGGTGTGTACGGCCCTCGTCCGGGTCATTTGGGTCATTGCGTACATGTGCGTGGCGTTCTACCCATTCCGCTGTTCTGGACGAGTACGCTGGAGGGTCTTGCGACTGCGTGCGTCGATGTGACATGACAATTGTTGACAAGGTAAAGAGTCAAGACAATGCGTGTGGAGTGATGAACGCAGCAGTTCAAATGCGAAGGTGGTGGGAGAGTACGAAGCAGATCGGTTTAGCGTTGTATCTTATGTATAAGTCGGTACCAGACACGTAAAGATGCATAGATGGGTTGTTTCAGCTCGCAGCCCCACACCGGTACCTTTTTGTGTTCAAGCCACTGTTCTGCAGTGCCCCAAGAAGCGAGAACAGGTCGCCATGAGAGCTACTCTAGCCATCTGTGCATGTATGGAAACTTCAAAGTGGCCATAGCGTCTGTCGCTCGATACGCTTTATAGACAGTAGTGCTTTGGTGCCGCTGCCGTGGAATGAAATCTTCTCCGAACTGATTGTGATGGGAACACGAAGTACAATTGAGGGCTGTCCCTGATATACAACAAGACAAGGGGCCTGCGGTGGCAAACTGGTCATTGAGTCTCGCCTCAGCTGTCCTTCTTTGCAAAGCACGGCGGTATCGAAACACATGGCTATCGAGTTCGGGGTGCGGCATCTTTGTAATTTGACGCTGGATGTTATCCGGAGCTATCTCGCCCTTCCTCACAACAAGCCAGTCAGGTCATTGCGCGCGGCCTGAACTCCCTGTGGAAAGCCATGCTCTGTTTCGGGTTAGATGCTGCTGTACAAGAGGTACGAAGGTAGATTTAGTAAGAGCTCACCGTACTCCCAAAGGTTGCCTGTTCCCTTCGTCGCGGTGTGCTCCTTTAACCTCATCTTCAACCACGGTCCCTTGAACCCGAGCTCCGGAATAAACGCGTTCGGAGGAAGGCTTGAGATGCTTCGGAAAAAGAGCCAGGCGTCGTCCCAGCCTCTGAGGAATCCTTCATCGAACCTCCAGTGCTCACAATGCCCGGGATACTGAGACCAATACCCCTGATGTTCCCCTGAGAACACGGCACAGTTAGACTCGTGCCAATGCGTAACCTAAACGTAATGGTAACAGCACTACGCAATGAACATACCCAATGCTTTATCACGAGCCCGGATCCTCCTGGTGTGCCATTCGGGATCTTCACGCAGCACCTTCTCACGTCCGCTTAGCCCAACCCGATAGGGGAAGATATCAGCTCGAGCCGCGTCCCGTAAACTCCATCCTTTATCACCCTGCTGCTCCTTCTTGTACGTCCAGAAGAAACACCCAGCACAATGTCTCTCGAAGAGTGCCAGTTGGGCCTGCACGTACTCCCGTCGCGCAGAATCTTCGTCGCCGACGTTATGTAGGGATCCAGGGTTCAACGCACCTGACCATTCACCAATAATGAGCGCACCGCCTGCGGCCTCCAGTTTTTGCGCAACGCGAGAGAGCATTTGAGGGGTACCGGCGTTAGGATCCGTTAAGCCCTTAGCGTGTTGGCTCGCGGAAGTGGAGATGTCCTCGTGGGTGAAGCATCTGTAGAGATGATGATCGAGTACGGTAAACGGTGCGGTAGATGCATTGGACGAGATGTAACCTGCGTAATGGTCGGTCATCCAGGAATCGCCAATGTAAATGGGGATTGTGGGGTCGATCACTCTGATAGAGTGTATGGCTTCCTTGTACCATTGTTCCAAGGAGGGGTCTTGTTGTGGCTCGTTGAGCAGCTCAATTCCCAGCAGATTGGGGAGCGGGGGATCAAATGACTGGCAGAAGGCAGTCAGGTGAGAGGTCAGGAGTGTGAGGGCGCGAATTGTGTGCGCCATGTTGGCCTTGTTGAAGAATCGCGGCTCGCCCGTGGCGCCTGAGTGAGAGTCACGATTCTGCTTGCCCGGGGCAGCGTGGAGATCTCGAGGTAGATTAAGCATAACAGTGGCAAGATAGAGATACAAGATCATACCGATGAGTACGCCAATCCCAAAACGATTCGCGGTGTGTAACGCATTGGTGATCCTCTGCCAGGCGCCGCGAAAGACATGCTCAAGGCCAGCAAAGTCGGTCCCTTCAAGGACGGAGGAGTCTGCGCCGCATATATGGTAGTAACCAATCTGACAACTCATTAGCAACTTGACATTGGAGATTCGGAGCGATGTACCGTACGTACGGGAATGCGAACCGAGTTTAGTCCCTTGTCGGCTATCCACGCCCAGTCACTCTCAGTAATCCAGGTGTCCCAGTGTTGTTCGAGTATTTGCTGAGCATCTGGACCCCGAGCAACGTCAAGGTCGCTTTGCGCAGGACCAACTGCGGACCGGAATGGAGCTTCGCTAATCCACCGTTCGAGTACAAACCATGAACCTGTCAATAAAAATCGATCATATTATCACATTGAGCGCAGTACGACGGGAGGAGAGCTACTGACCCAGATTTACACCGCGCTGCTTTCTATATCGATAGAAGTCTTTTGACGACGGGAAGAGTAGAGAAGATAGGGCTTGGACGTTTGCGGCAGGGGTAGAAGTGTTGGTGCCCGAGGGATGTCCTGCGTGTTTGCGCATGAATCCAGTGAACTTGTGCATGCCGGAGTTGGCTCTTGCTTGTGCTGTGATAGGAGATCTAGGTCGCCTCATACATTCAAAACTGGAGAGTAAGGCCTTGACGACACGTACCTTGAATACGGCAAAGTTGCGTCGCTATGAATATTATTTACGATGAAGAATGCACTGTCGTTGATGTACGTGTTCTGGATGATCTGGTTAGTGACTGCCAGACTACTGGCAATTGGTTGTGTATCATGCAACTTCTCGTGGACGTACGATAGTGGAAGTCACCAGTTAGCTGGTACCTTGGAGGTCGGTGTTAGTGACTGTCACCTGCAAGTTGCGTCGACGTCATACTCACGGAAGCTATATAAGGCTTTCGATACAGTCGACTTCTAGTGCCTAGTGTCCAGTGATTAGTCCTGCATAGGTTAAGTTACACTTGGTTTTATAGGGCCTGAAACCGCTGCTCCTGGAGCGGTATTTTCGTAAGCCAGCTGTTGTCGAGATTGAGAAGAGCATGTCAGTTCATAGAGCTTTAGTAACACGTCTTTGCTTGTACTGTCGTATGAGCATCGGAGGAACGCTGAATCGCAGAGACTGATACACTCAGTAATAATATATCCTGTGAGCCTGAAATAAAGTCATCCGTACGAAGAAGACGACCTTGACTTCGAAGCGAACTCGGTCACGGTGTTCGTCGAAGTCAAGTCTCAGACATGTACAGTTGTTTGGCGCCAGTTGGCACGCTGCACGTGAGCGTGTGAACGTCATTTTTGGCGGTAAGGCCGACGTGCCAGTGCGTCGCTGTTGCGAACTTTCCCCAGAACCTTGCGGACAACGACTTCTATAACACCCTCAGGCCTAATTGCATGCGTGAAATGCATGTCTGACCGCCCTTTAAAATATCTAGTTTATTCAGGACCAAACCGGAGCCGAAAGGTCGCCATGTATCAGAAAGGGTCAGCCAATGGCCAACAGTACGTCCTCAAGCGTTGTCATCATTGCACACGAGGTGATGCGCGTGGCCCCGGTCTGCCCCCCCTTTATGCCTTCTAGCCTCTCGCTGGGATGACCGAACGACCTCGTTTACCCCTAACAAAACGGAGTGGCAGTCATAGGACAGCTTCAGCGATGATATCATGACTGGCACTTACCGCGACATGGCAACCTTTGGAATAGCCAAGACGGGGTCAGCAGCTTTTGGTATGTGATAATCACAACGAAATACTCCCGGTAAAGGGCATTCAGGGTCCATGATGGCGGCGGAAAACCGAGTGCAGCAACACGCTGCGTCGCCTGCTACGCCTGGACACACCTAGGATTTGCTATTTTCCCGCTGCCTGTTGAAGTATCAAGGAGTGCATTTAGTACTGTGCGTGTGCAGTGACAGAGCTACGAATGGTGAGAGAATATTTTGGCCCCATTTTTACCGCTGGTCCTGAAGTTATCGAAATTTCAGTCTCACATGCACCATGCAGGCTTGTTGCAGCCATCTCTGGCCTTCTCCTAGAGAGCGTGTTATGAATGCATCCTCCAACTGTAACAGCTTTGCTTTAGCGAAGGCAGACTCCTATCCAGGAACTACTAACCCGGTCACGCCGCGAAACGCTGCTTGGGGATAAGTGTCGCCGATACACCTCATCTGTCAACATAATGAGTGAGTGCATACGTTCGCATGTAGGCCAAGCTTAGCCTATTAACATTTTTCTCAAGTTTGAATAGCAAAGTATAGGTGGCAAAGTGAAGTCCGACTGCAGTAATTGGTTTTCGTAACACCGGCACCAGCGCTGTCACAACATTAGTCCACCTTACTTCTACTTCTCCAAGGCGCAGATGCTTCTGTGGCGTCGGCATCGCCTCCAGGTCATTCTGTGAGGCGGCCAGACCGGTCGCCGTAACTGGACGCTGTAAACTCAACGTAAGATGGGGATTCGGTGAGTACTCAGAGCCACACAGATTCTTTGGGTGGCCTTACTCGTGTTTCGTAGTTGTCTGGACCGACACTACTCCACCAATTCACGGCTCACGCTGCACCGTGTTTTTGGAGTAGCTGATGATATCCATTTGTGAATGGCAACGTGTGCGAATATGGCCCGATTGTACAAAAGTTCCCTTCAGAACACCAGTCTAATGTCGAGACGATGAGGGCTGATATTTCGCGGGAGTTGGTCACACCTTCTGAAGCGAAGTATGAGCATTGGGCTGGAGAATATTCAGCCTGGCTTATCGTCTACGCATGCATTCAGATCATGACTGGAGTCGTTATGGGCCGCGCTGACACTCATTATAACACGGGCCCCTGATACTGAAATGATGTTCAGGTGTCTCGATCCTGTGGGATGGTGGGGTATCAGCCAAATTGTGTTAGTTGTCAATGCAGACCATCTGCCTGACCCTTCAGCATACTTTCGCGGCTGGTCCAAGGCCGAACCCCGAGCCATATTGAAGCACGCCAATAGGTATGCTCTTTCTATCGCGCCTTCTACCATTACTGATGAACCCGCATACCACACGACGTTTGGCGAACGTTGAACCACCTTTTCTACTCGGGATGTTCTAGGCCATTGCATGCGACCACGTCGTTGGGCCTTTCTCTCTTACCGTAGCTTACCGCTTTCCATGAAATTCAGCGGCGAGGTTCGCGCCTCACGTTCTAGCCGCCGGCGAAGTGGTATGTACGTGCGTGTGAGCATGCACGCACCCACATACGAGATCTGGTGATCTGCATCTCATTTCCGGCTACCCCGATTACAACTTGATCAGTCGTTTTCCTGAATTCCTGAATAGCAGGTTCCTTAAATCCATTGAAAACCGGTAGGGAACAGCCGACGAGCTGAGGCTATACGTATTAAATCACAGCTCACCGTATGCATGCTCGTCCCAGCCCAATACGGTCGTAATCGAATATACTACATTGCCTCGTCGCAGATCCTTTTGCCCTTTCCCTGGGCGCGACACGGTTTCTTATCTGTTGCTGCATTTGTCTCTAGATAGCTCGGTGTGCCCATGCTATCGCTTGGGAAACAATGCCGCTGACATTGCTGACCGTGACGACGCCAGTATACAAGAATAACACCAGTAAAGGCACACTGCCCCTAGCGTTCGCCCTAAAACGGCCGCCACGCAACATACACGAGGCGATGGCAAGGTTTCTCGAATCAAATCATCCTGCTGTAGAAGTCATTACACCGCCTATCACTCATGGTTTACCTAAAGTCAATCCAATAGTCTTCTCGGTGCGCTGTGACCTGTCTTTTTCTCATTGGCTGCGTGCCGCGCAAGACTCATGGGAATAGAGCTCCCTTGACAGAATCGCGGTCATAGGCGGAAGATGCAAGACGTCTTTTGGATCTAATACCCCGGTCGGGCTTTGCTCCATTTACGCCGGGAAGCGATACATCTACACTTCACCCATCATTTGGGGGATCTGTCTGATGCCTTTCTGTGTAAATGGGTCCAGATTGTTGAGACGCAGTCGCGTTTCTTTCGATATCGTGCAGGTCTAGAACGTCACTGTCTCCAGTACGTCTCCGGTATATAGAGGCTCACTCGTCCACTGACGTTTCCTCCATACTTCAGCTGAAGACTGACTCCTGTCTCGTCTCACTAAGTTCTTGTACGAATATTTCTTCCCAGTGACACCCATCTCCAGACGCACCTGAGTCTTTGCGTTACTCCACACCATATCCTTATCTCTTAAGCGAGTTCCACTTTCCTCTTAACTCATGGCTTCATACTTTCGCAATTTGTTCGGGGGCGGCTCGAGCCATCAGAGCGGCACCTCATCCTCCTCTAAATCACACTCTCGCTCCAAATCCGCCAGCAACATATATGCTACTCCCAGTAGCACCCCGAGCTCTTCGACTCGCCCTAGCTCGAAACGAAGCGGAAGTTACACTGCGTCTCATACCACCACACCATCCCCTCTTCGCTATGCGACCGATACCGACACAAGGACACGATATGGTTACGGCAGGAGAGGTAGCTCGAGCTCACACGACCCCGAGCTCAGACCTCAGGTCCTCCGTCGTGCAACAGGTATGTCTTAATGACCACTCTACTATCAAAAGCACCGATACTCACGCCCCCATGGGTACAGCGCCTCATCACCCTATCTACTCGCCCATGACTGGGCAGTTCACCCCCTCTAGCTCTCGATCAAATTCTAAGGATTCGATGTTCACAATGAGCTCGTCGCCTTATGGTGCATCGCGGTCCGACCATGGACACTACGCCTACTCGCCTTCCTCCCATGGCGATAGCCGGCCTCCTCTTACTTCAAACAACAGCTGGCAAACACAAACCGGCAGCGTGGGCAGTGCCGCTTCATCATGTATGTTCATCCATCTTCCTATCACCCCCGCAACACGAGTTTTCTGACAATTCGTGTAACCGATTAGATGGTTCTGCACACGGGCACTCCCGTTCTCGTTCTGACTCGCTTCCTTCCGCCTACGTCCAACCACGAGCGACGGCACTGCACATGCACCCGCTCCTCGCCTATACGCGTCTGCATCGCTCGCCGATTACGTACGACGTCATGTTCACTCCCTCCGCACGTACTGTTCTCGACCGTGCCACACACTCCGCCATTCCATCCCATACACTTTCCCAGCCTGCCACCGACCCACCGACACCCTCCTCCTCCCGCTTGATCCTTCGCTCACATAAGTTCCCATGGCCAGTCGTCGTCACTGGCTCCGGACCTCGGTTCACAATCGGCCCGCAGAAGAAAGGGTCGAAGCAGAATGCGATCACGAACTTGGACGTCTTGTATGCCGTGCACAATATGCTCCTCACACCCGTCACGCCCGAAGAGTGGGAGTCTCTTGGGCACGGGACCAGAGCGCAGCAGAAGGTCACAAAGGCGTACGAGCGGAGATGTACCAGAATGGGTGGCGGCTGGGAGGGTGGGGTCAGGAGGATCGACTGGCTCGGCGAGAAAACGAGACTTGTAGGCGTCGAGGTCGATAAGAGCGCCGGAGGGGGTGGGTCGGGCAAGTTGGTCTTCGCGAAACCGTGAAGATGACTTGGCTATTCGGTCATTAACTCTTCCTCTCTCGCCACTCGCAACGCGAAGTTTGCGACTTGCGACTTGGACGCTCTACCACGCCAGCTGTGGAGTCGAAGTCGATTATATTTTGGAATTTATCCCCTGGATACGCGTGGAACTCGCGCTCGTGACGAATATGCGAATATGCCGGGCTGGCCTTCGTGTGAAATATGGATTTAAGAACTTATGGACCGCCCCTTCTCGCTTCAGGATGGCTCGCCTCGCAACAGCAGTCTGCGACTCTTGCTGCGACACTCGATCACCGTCACCCTCAAAAACACCTGGGTTTCGTGTTGTCTCTGGATGTTATTCGTGAATTTCTTCTGTTTCTCATTCCGGTGACTCACTTATTCTCCGCCCACTCATTATTAGTATCCTTCCCCTATCATGATATCTCTCTTTCGACGACTTCATAGCCATGATCTTCGCTGTACTATATTCACGACCACCATACTGTTGGACAGCTCTCTATTCTCTTCTCTCTCTGGAATTCTTGGACTCGACAACTATACCCCCTTCTTCTCTCGATTCCTGGACATGGATTCGGATGTCTTCTTGTACTATGTAGTTTTATTTTCTCACGACTCCCACACGCATCTGTACATATTCACGCTCATGCAATCACGACCTCTCATTTAATGATCATGACAATTACAACACAAACGTTCAGCGGGCTCGAGGTTTCAACGATGACGACTATGCCGCGTGGCCAAGCTCCGGTATACAAACTGAAAAGCCGAAACCTTCCAGTCTTTCTAGATAGAAACACTCCAGTCCCCACACGTTCACGTAAGATAAAGAGTTTGAAGATTGCACGAAGTCGAGAAGAAGAGGCAGATGGGAAGAGCGTTACGACCGTCACGGCCACGATGCAAGACAAGATGACTTCTAGGGGAAGCTTGCTCAGTGCCTTGTGCTCGTTATCCGTGGATAAGTATCAGGCAATTCAATGCAGATACTACTGCGAGAACGCCACTTGATCAAGTGAGAACAACATGTCCGAGGTCCATCGCACGTAGCAAAGTGGCGTATACGGCAAAGTGGATTGACACGGAGATACATGATGATACTGCATACGCAATCAGGAGTGAGTCCGTTGTCCCACCCAGAAGGCAGACTCATTGGTATCCCGGGATAAACGGAGACATAAAAACCAAGTCAGATAGGTAGCCCGGAATAGCCGTGGGGTCCGGGAAGGCGTAGATCGTCTGGTTTCGGTATGACGCAGGAACGTGCGAGATGGGGAGGCAAAAGAGCGGAGGAATAGTAATAGCGAGACAACGAGACCTAGACTGCCTTGAATGTGTTGCTGCGGTGCTTAGAATAGGTCAAGGAACGAGATGAATAGCGTGTGGCTTGAGTGCGTCAAGGAGCGAGGTGAAGATTCCTGGCTTGAGTGAGAGGGGCAGATAGGATAAGGTGAAGAAAGCCGGTAGTCCACGGAAGCCTGAGAGTCCATACAGAAAGAAGTACCAGTAGTAATGACGTCGATCCAAAATTGTCCATATGCAGATCCTCCGTGGCGGTTCCGTTGGCACAATCCATGCCTGGCCCCTCGATGTCCGGCGTTCAGAATCAAAACCCGACTCGCACGTTGGTACAGAGCGTTAGTCAGTCTAAGAGCAGCTGACGCCCAGGTCGGGAAAGTCGTATTGACCTGGGATAGCAGTGGTGCAGCCTAGGCGGTCTTGATGCGAATTACAGTGTTTTTGATCATTGGTAGTTGAGCAGCAGCGAATACAGAAGCGAGACAGAGCTGGTTCGACTCTACAATAAGCATTCAAAGCGTCAGAATCGTCTTCTTCAAGCTTTGCGTCGCCTTTCATAAGTATCTAGCCACCGTGACGCCATACATAACAGAAAAGTGGAGGTAGATAAGGTTAAAGCTTTATACGCACAGTTCGATAAAGCTTGCGCCATACCCCCATTCGGAAAACGCACGTCAAACTGACCGCCTGCATCTGACGGGTCGAGGTGGAACTTGGAGTTGTCGAGGCAGCCAGTAACCTAGACCCACATATCATGAAGTACAGCGTTAGTTGTGCACGATACACTATCGATGACGTCGGGAGTTCCTTGTGGGGAACGGCAGTTACACACCTGAATCCACGAACCATCGTCCGACTCTTTCATGGCTGCGGCAGTGATAAACCCAACTGGGAGACGCGGTCGATCTGCACAAGACCCTTCGGCGCTGTCGCTCGTACAGTACGACACACCATCGTTCTCAGCATCGGAAATGAGTTCTGCGTGATTAATTATCAAAAGACGATAAGTGCGGTGCTTCAATATCAGTAGCAACAGAAAACTGGCTTACCTCCATTTATTCCTGGGAGTAGTATTGCAAAGTCGGCGGCACTGGCAATGTGTACTGTTGTGGCGTCGCTCGGGTCTCCCGTTGGTTGAGGGGTCGGCCGTAGGTCAAGGCTTGCACGGTCTTCTTCTTGGCGACGAACTGTTCTCGTAGGTGTGGCACCTGCGCTTCTCCTAAACCGTAAAGCCGATCTTTGCGACGTGAGAGTAGTGTTACCGAAATCAAGAGGATAGGTGTGGTCCAAGATACCATGGGCAGCAGAGTCCGAGTTGACCGAGCCCAGCGAAGACCACAAGGTCCAGTCCAGGACACGAAAGTCATTTCCTAGGAGTTTGGGCGTGTCGCAGACAGAACCAAGATGCGGTACATCTGTTGCTGACAAGGCTGCACACTTACACACGGACACCAAACAGAAACCCATGACTAGAAGAGATGCAAGTTCGTGTCGACGAGACATACTGATAAAAGCTTAGAAATTAAGAGAGGAATCGAGGATTGTAGTTGATGAATGCCAGCCTAGTGCAACAGTTTGTACGAAGAAGGAAGTCCGTCCTTGGAGGTGGTGGTAAATGTCAACGTGGGGACAATCCGTTTGCGGGAGACGCCACAAGGCGGGCGCCTGTGATAGCGCGCCGCCAATAGAAATAATATTAAGTAACTAGCCGCCACCCGTGCCTTCGTCACGGTATAGTGGTTTTCGGAGGCCGATTAATCAGAGACCATATACGCGTACTTATCAGATCTGACGCCCCCTACGACGCCCTTCACACAACGTGTCAGTACTTCCGAATCAATGATATCGATACCGAGTTCGCTACGAATATGAGACAAGACCCGACTTGCAAGCCCTATACAACTTCACGCTAGTGTCAAACCCCTGACCGCGTTACGACTCCGACTCCCCCAGTAGACGCAGAGTATGTGCCCGTTTACATGACTCGGAGGGGCAGCAACACATGTCTCCAGAGAGTAGTATCTGGAAGTACGTCCATACCGAGTTTACTCAGACACCAGACCCTAGTACAGCGTTATGCGGCTCATGCCAGGGGGTACGATCCAAATGAGACCGCATGCCCTGACCCACGACCACCGTGTAAGACTCCGACTCCCCCAGAAGGTGTAGAGTTCGGGATCATTGCCATAAGGGGCAGTAACCCGAACCTGACCCCAGAGTGCACTTAGGCCTTAGGGCCCAGACTACGATACATTTACGACACGGAGCCAGCGACGGCCTATTATAACCGTGGCCTATCAGAGGCCGTAAACGACGCCAGAGCGAATCGGAATTCTTCTATGTCTCTACTAATAAAGTTGCTCGACTCCCCCTGAGCAATTTTGTAGTATAGATGGTAAGTCATATTCGTGGCATCCACAGCCTCAGACTACCATCACTTCATCCTCACGCCTCGACGTAATAACGCTTTCTACAGCATGTGATGCATTTCAAGGATTCTCTTGCCATCTAGCTATACGCAGCATCGACTGACTGTAACGCAGATGTCTTCGAATCGAGTTTTCGTCCGAGTCCACCGGTAAGACGATGCGTAAATGGTTCTGCTAGCTACATGATCTGCGTATTTCTGGACAGCCTCAAATCACAGCACTCCCACTTTCCACGCAAAATTGCCTTTTGACTCCGGACTAGCACAGCGATTTATTCCTCCAACAGATTGAACGACTCCCGATCGCTAAAGCGAAATCTGGAAATGAATTATCCTGGTTGACTTGGAGCACAGAATTCGCATGCCTCTACTGTTTCATCTCACAAAATGCTTGCTATTGTATGGATATGCACGATAAACCCGACGACTTCAAGCTTCAAGCCGCCGCCGCTCATTGGTGCCAGTGACAAATTTATACATTGTTTCAGCATGGGAAACAGCGCTGAGATGGAGCCTGGCATATCTTGCGCTGGGGCAACATTGATTGTGTGTACGGTGGCAGATGCAACCATCAGTTGGTGTCAGTTGGTGCCTCGCACGGCATTATCTATCTTCCATCCGTCCACGTCTGCACAGGAACCTAGCGTATGCTAGCGAATGTTTAGTCAAACTCAGCCCTGTCACCTCAACAACCTCGACCGAATTACTTTAAAGCCTTCACTCATGCACTGACACACTAACTTTACCACTTCTCAAAGGTACGTCGACCATGGCACCACTGAGGCTGGAGAATATCCGAGCCGAGCCCCGAGATCGCACGCGCGACAAAGCTTTGCTCGTCGCAATCGAATATAGGTGGCCCGAGCATCCTGAGGTTCCCTCGCTCAATACTCCTCACAAGGACTTGGAGCGAGTGTATAAGCATCTCACGGGTTACTGGGGGTATCTCAAACAGAACATCACCACCTTGAAGGATGGGCCAAAGGGCGAGGTGGATGCAACCAAGAGCCCCACGCGACAGACTATTGTGCGTCATTTCTACTTCATACCATCTTTGTGCTATGCCAATCAAAGCTCATATACTCGACCCATTAATTAGCTTCGTGAGATCGACAATCTAGTGGAAGGTATACAGCCGGGTGATCGTCGCGTGTTCTTCTGTGCGTGGGTCCATTAGACTTCCATTCATGACTAACACAGTGGCCACTGTTGGTCCGTCACTAACCTTACTTCTTCGTGGACTATCTGTTGTTAGTTGCCGGACATTGTTATCAGATCAAGAATCGTAGGGGAACGGAGTGGGACGGCAAGGACGAAGGTTAGTCACATTACCGTACAGGGTCCTTCGTTAATTGGCACTGCAAGGAACGCCCACTACCTTTACTACTGCCACCTATCTGATGAGGTTTTGTGAGAGCGGATACTGACCTTACTTTGAAACATAGTCATCCTTACCGCAAATCATAATGGTCCACCAGATGAAAATGTGGACTATGGCTTCGCTCATCCAATTAGGGCAGGGCTCATCATCGACAATGTGCGTTCATGTCCCCCCATATATTCATCTATCCTACTTAGTATTGGCTGACCCCTTTGATCATGCGTAGGAGTTGCGTGAGCGATTAGTGAACAGCATTCCATGTGGAGCCAGACTTGTGGTAAGTGGTGCCCACACGCACACGACTATATACACAACATCTGGTGCTTTCCACCGACTGACCTTCCGTTATGCATCCAGGCTATCGCCGATACGTGTCACTCAGGTACCCTATTCGGTATGTGTACTGTTCCTACTTGAATACGCACATTACTTACACGCACGACCTTCATGGTACACACTCATTCAGACCTCGATTGGCATTGGCACTGCGACACACAAGACAAATTTTGCACCATCCCCTCTCCCCCTCTCAGCGGCAAGATGATGAGTCCCAGTCCGACCCGTAAACGCTCCAAGCCCTCTCGGCGTAATGCTCGTGCCCGTGGTAAAGCGAGCGAGTACGTCTACAAAAGCAGCGATACCCACGAAGCGGTCCCTACTACCAGTACCTCCTCGACTGGCGGATCGGCGAAACTCCGCATGAAGACGCTGTTCTCTAGTCGAGACACCGCATGGACTCCCAAGGAGCAGCCTCCCGGGCCAGACTGGCAGGGACAGAAGAAGAACAGCGTCGAGATGAGCGAGAGGTCGAAGAGTCCTGTCGATGGGTGGGGAGTGACGGAGATGTGTACGTCTCCTACGCAGGAAGACGTGCCTTTGGTGGTAAGTTCACGTCTATTTGGATGATTCTCACCAAAGATTGCAGAGGACTCAGCGAGACTGGCTTCGTTAGACTTCGTTGTCTTCTGCGGAAGATCATCAGCAGGCGTGGGCAAAGACGAAGGAGGATACGATGACGTCTGTGAGTGGCTGCATCTTCTATGTGGCATCTCTGGTTGCTTATACTCGTTATTGTATGGTGTGCCAGCTGCTGATAAAGCTCTTGGGTACGCGAATCGCTGTCAATCTTACCTTTCTAATCTAATCTAACAATTTGGCAACATGTAGAACAGCTCGGACACCAACGCGTACCAACCAAAGAGCTCACCCGTCAACTCAAGTGAGTGATTCCTCTTCTCCCGCTTCTCCCAAGAGAGTACTGAGGCATGTGCCCTGACTATAGCGCGCAAATGCGGCACGCCCGTCGTCAGACTATGGAGGCGTGGTACGCACGGCGCAAGAGCTCGCTCTCTGAAGAGGGCGTGAAGATGCTGAACAAGGTCCAGGTACCTCAGCTCGGTGGACTTAGTAGAGATGTACGTACCCTCACGCATCGTTATAGTGCGTTGTATTGTTAGACTGACGGGGTCACGTACAATAGGCTCCGCATACGGTATTTGAGCTATAAGCATGCCTTGACAGGCCAATTACTGTATAATTCGATGTATAATAGTGGCTATACTCTCGTGCTCCGTACAAGGACCCTTGGCATCCACAGTAGTCTCTTTTTTCCTAGTATATTACGTCATAATTCCTAGTAGCAGCATTACATTAGGACTCCTTTGTCATCTGTATGTAGCGAACTTTCCTCCCATACAGTATCTTAGTACTTAACTTGGTGGTAGTAACTGTAGTTGACGAACATCCGGCCATAGTCATGTACAATACATCCCCAAGTAACCCGCTCTCCTTCCACTGACCCTGAACGCTCGAACCAATACCGTTTGATAGCGAAAAGTACTTGACTTTTTGGGTTTCAGCCTCCGCGTTCAAATTAGTGTGTGGAATGGTTGATAAAACGTATTGATTGCATCGCAAACGAGACCGTACATGCTTGTAAGATACACTACCTAACTACAACTACATACCCAAGATGGAAAGCTAGACACGACTACATTGTTGTTATTACCTGACTACCTACCTACCTACCTAGCGAGAGCGAATACGACAAGACTAGCAAAGAGCACAGATAATTCATGAGTGGGGTGGACGATTGCGAGGGGAGAGGGGAGGTTGAGTGATAGCAGTTTAAGTGGACGGGAACAAGGCGTAAAAGTGAGAAAAAAACATTCAAAGAGAGCTAGAAATACAGCAGGGTGGGAGTCGAGGGGCCGAAATATTGCGAGTTGATAATGTTTAGACCAGTGCAAGAGGGGGGGGACGCCAACCAGTGGTCCGTGTGCCGAGGTGAGAAAGCAAAAGAGTCCGTGAAGATTATTGCGTTATGCCGTGAGTGTAGGTGGGCCCGAGATAAACAAGGGTCCAAGAAAGGGGTCGAGTCCGTCCAAAGAATAATAGGCCATATGAGTGGAAACATTGGGAGACGCTGAGAGTGGGAGGCTGGTGACGGGGGATTGGTGTACGTCTTCTACGCAGAAGGAGGTGGGAGGATCGTATATGTGTTCTATGCCCTGACAACGAGAGAGAACGCCTCGCCAGAGTAGTTGAGGCCCGCAAAGAATACACTTGGTGTGAGGAGGTCAATACGCCTTGCGGCATGACCATGGGCGGCTGTTTGAACACCTTTAGCTTGACCAGCTCTCATGACTTCAACAGGTTCCGCACGTTTCGATAATTCCCTGTACAACCTATGAAACACATCCCTCACTGTCACCCCACGCGGGTTCGAGACGTCGATGCGGATGGTGTCGAAGAACACGACGATCTGCAGAGACCCCATCGCAGGGTTAGTTGCCGGGGCGTCTAATAGAGATGCATCGTAGCCTGGTGCAAAGCGGATGTGCTCGACCGGGTTGCGCATGTCGAAGTAGACTGCTGCTGCGTATTGGGGGGTCAGGATGTTGTTCAGCACTATTTGTCCCCGTGGTCTGGCGGGTGAGGAGGGAGGTGTGAGGAGGCCGTCTGTTAAGCGTAGATAGGGTTAATTGATGAGCAGGAATGAAGAGGCAGAGGGAGTTGCGTACATGAGTTGACGGGCTGCCCACTGGAACCTGGGAGCGGGACCGTGGTCATGTACGGCGTCGCCGGTAGTTGGGCCGTGCTCGGCGTGTATGGTGTCGGCGGGAGGTCTCTGGAGGTCATGTACGGCGCGCCGGGCGTGGCTGGCCCGTGCGCCGAGCGTGACGGAGCATGGGCCAGGGCACGGCCGCCACGGGAGGAGGTCGGAGTAGGCGGGTATTGCATTATGCGTGGATTGCGGGGGCGTGGAGGAGGGAGGCAAGCTGGGGTACGGTGACTCACTGCGGCTGCGCAGGTATTTGAGTGTCGGGAGGAGCGGGGGATGCTGCATCTCCAGGATGACTCTTCAGGTTATATATGAGGATTGTTTGGACGTGTATGACCAAATACGGGCAGCGTCGGCACTGTTGGCCGACGCAACGAGAGCGCGAGGCGGGGGTATGTGGGAGACACGAGTGTCGATGGAATACAGATTCCACGCGCTAGGCGGTGATAGAGAAGCGCGTCATTACCATATTTGGGTGATAAGCCCGACGCTCTGGGCCGACACTTACCAAATAAGGGTTAGGCGGGCCATGTGGTCCTGATGCGCCCGAGGATAGCTCTACTCATCAAATGATTTTGTGGCGCGTTGTCGGGCACAAAGCCTTCAAAGTCGGCTTCTGGGTTATCGGATGGTGATGAGATATATTCAACGCATGGCATTTCCTGGGAGCGTCGGTGTCACTTGGCGGGGGCTTGTGCGTCTGTGACCGACGGTGGTCAGCGCTCCCCGCCTGGTTTCCAGTAACTCACTGTGCTCTGTGACCATGACATCCCGACTTTGCCGTACTTTTGTGTGTTACTTGCGCGATATTCTGTGCGAAGAATGTCAAAGGTTTGTCGGGAGTTGAGCGGCACCTGAATTGATTGCGTTTCTCGTCGAGAAATATCCTGCCAATGTCGCAAGTTGACCAACATCCCCCGAGGCCGACCTTTCACCCATCCTGCAAACAATAAATAGATGGCACTCACCAGCAATAGGACAATATTCATTTATCTTTCCCTACGAATATTCGCCATGCAGCTACACCGGCGGTACCCAGGCCAAGGGCTGTCTGACCGCTAAACTGGGTTTACCACAAACACCCAACTTGAATGTGTCCCTCGACGATTTTGCCATGATCATCCTCGAAAGCGAATGGGCAGAGGCTGCGGGAGTCAAGGAGCAGGAAGCAAAGCAAGAAGAGAGACCAGAATCGCAGCAGACATTGCCCAGGTGAGTCCGATCCTCGTGCTTAGTGCATGCCCCTGACCAACATTTTCCCCCGCAGCTACCGTGAATCCCAGGATCAGACTACGTCTGCTGCGTCCAGCAGCGTCGTCTCCTTTAGCCGAGATTCTCGCGTATCGTCTGTGCCAGTTAGCCCGTTGTCGAACTCCAACTTCTCCTCGAGGTGGGTCTCCCACCTACCTTTGTTTTCGTATTGCACATAGCTCACGACAGTGACCAGTTCACAGCCTTCGATAGCGAACAGCGCCAGGACAACGCCTGTCACCTATGTCTTCCTCCCCGTCGAACATTCCTTCAACGCCATGGTCCTCCAGACACAAGACGCCGTCATCCCGCTCTACCACATCTTCGTCCGCATGAACTGCTTCATTCCGTCTTCCTACATCACCACCGTCTCGCGCGGAGATACCGAGTTTGGCGAACAAGTTGGTCATTTCGAGTACGTGCGGTTCCTCAGTTGACTGCGCTTCTCACTGACTAATTAACATCCCGATCTCCTCTCCCAGGATGGGGGTGTCCATACGGAAACCGACGGTGGTGTTTGGCGGGCTGGAGAGGATCATCGACAGTGTGTTGACTCGCAGCGGCAGTCGGGGTGCGGTGCGTATCGAATCACACATACCATATATATCGACATCGCACTCACCTTGCTGCTGTACTGTAGCGACACTGGGTGTGGCGATTCACCAGCGACGCATCCAAACATCTCACATGGACCTTCGAAGGTCCAGTCAAATACGTGAGCTTCTTTAATTTGATCTGCCTTCCACTGTGCTGCGCTTTACAATGACTCCCCGTTAGTGTTATTTGGGTTCAAAATCCCCGAACAACGCCGTCATGCTCGCGACCTTTACACCCCCCTCCCTCACTCCCCGCGCCGACGGACGGCCGTCGCCCCCCGCCGCACTCAAGGTGTTCCCTCAAGGCCATCGGCTCTTCGATCACATCGTTATCTCTGCGCTCATACTCGAGCGAAGACGACTGACTCCTGTTTAGGCTAGCTATCGTACGCTAACACACGATTCTTGCTATCTCGTTATCTATGTTCGCGATGCTTACTGATGATACTGGACTTTTGGACGGACAACGCTTTCTGTGCTTCTCCTGGACTGTATTCACTCCGCACACACTGACTACTACCCTGCTTCATATATATGTTTTGCGTGTATGCATGCCGTTGTAGCGCAACCTTACGTGCTAAGACTTCTCGGGTATCGATCATCATACAGTCTGCTAATTATAATCAACGGAAGCGCCGCTCCCAACACGACCAGTCGAAGTACTCCATCAATTCGTTTTGGTATTTGCAGTCATGACTAATCGTTTATGTTTTTCTAGTCATTTCTAAGCAAGACCTAAATGACTCAGTTTGCAGTCCAGCGTCGCTATAAATTCTGCGCGATCATCAACACAAGCCACGTTGTGACTCACTCCAACTTCCGTTCATAGATTTATCCGTAACTCGCAATGACGGACTCTCAATATGTGGTTAAACCTAAAGAGCCTACGGTACTAGCTGGACAGTCCGAGTACGTGCTCGACGGGAATGATCTCATGATCAGTACTAGGGTGTGCTGTTTCCAATACGCTCAACTATGGCCACGCTGATCGACACGTCACACCAGGTGGACACTGCACACGTCGTCCCTGGGCCCATCGACATTGTCCGATTCAATGACGCATTGGCAAGCACGCTCGCTCACTTCCCTGCCCACGCAGGTCGACTTCTGCGACCGCCTCATGGCGAGGGACATTGGAAGGTCAACTCACAGACCACCTCTATGATAACATAGGGAGACTTATTCTTATTCTTATATATGCCGCAGATTCGACTGACAAACGAGGGTGTACCTGTGTATATTGTGGACAATGATGCGGAGACCGAAGTGCCGGTTGACAGTATCGTCCAGGCTCCCTGGACACTCACGAACGGAGTCGATATAGTCAGGTACCTTGACCATGGGCTTACAGAACCCGTCATGAAGGTCACTATCACCCGGTTTACCAAGACAGGGAGCACCTGCGTTGGTTTATCAGCGATGCATTTCATGGGTATCCGGATTTCTGACTTCCTCGTCTTCGGGTGGCTCTAATCTCTACCTCACGTAGGTGATGCCCATGTCATACTTCACTTCGCACGTACTTTTTCGCAATACTACCAAGGCCTCGAACCAGTCGACCCCCCTCCAAGCTACACTCACGAAAGATCGTCACTGGACCCTATTAACTTGGACCTCTACGCTAACATACCCCTCCCTGGTATCAAGCACCTCTACCCGATGCGGGAAACGCCGCCTCACTACCATCCAGAGCGTGTGCAACCCGTAAAGCTCACTATGCGGCTCCTAGCATCACAGATCAAACAAGCTCACGCCGTCGCCCAAGCAGAAATACGGAAGAACGACCCAAAGGCGTTCTTGTCACGACAAGACGTTCTGGTCGGCCTGCTTGCCTATAGCCTGTCGCACGCGGAGCCGGATATAGCTCCCGTTCAGCACATTACGAGCCTGTTCATGGTACGTAACGTCTCCATCCTCGTCTACGTCAATCATACTACGTGGTAAATCTCAATCTACATGGCATGAGCAGACGAGAGGCATTGGCTCAAAACCGTCTCATACGATCGGGAACGCTCTCCTCTGGATACCGACAGAACCGGCGCCGGACTTCGCATCCGAGACTGTGGCGACGATAGCACTCCGGGTCCGCCAGTCGTTGTTGCGAGCGAGAATCCCGGACTACGTGGCCGCGTTCGATGCCCTTCACGCACAAAAATTGGAAGAGGTCGGGAACGCGGAACTCGGGCAGGATTTCTTGATGCGCCCTGGCGACATGGTCATCAACTCTACTTGGAAGTGCGTAGTCATCTCTGAACATTCAACCAACTTCTCACTCCCTCATGCGTGATCGCTCGTACTTATGATACGGATCCTCTTGCTTGCTTATAGGTTTGACTGGCTTGCGGCACACTTTGGGTACCCAGGCAAAACGCGCTTTTACCACACCTTGATTAACGGGCCACGGTTTATCAAGTTCTTCAGACCAAATCCAACATTGCTTCCTGACGGGACGTGGAGGTCAAGCTCTCCGAATGACGTCGAGATAAACTTGTATCTCCCGAAGGAGGTGAAAGAACGGTTCAAGGAGATGATACGTCAAGAATTCCAGAAGCTGGGGGTCGTCGGTCACGTAGTGTTTGTCGAATAAAGCACCTCAGATTCATGTGAGCTTATAATTGTTTGGCTTGCGGGGGTTATCAATAATCAGCAAGGTGAGAGACGCGAAGAGAAGTAAGTGTTCACGCAAACTCAACGTTGATAAGTCTACAAGAACCTATGATCTCTGTTCTCAAACCGCTCTGTTACAAAGACCAAGCAGTTGATTTGAGTTACCAATCTCATTGCGCTTGGTGAGAGGCTGTACGTATTACAGCTAACACCAGAACGTTAGGCCGCATTTTTTCGTACACACATAGAGCGGATCACCAAAGACCTCCGGCCGTTGGCCCAGACGTGAGCTGGGGCGAATGGGACGCGTCGAAGCCTCTGCGGCAGCAGTGCCGCCACCATCCCGCCAAGTCCGCCTATGTGTAAATTGATGGCATGTGGCCTAACGTTCTGGTTTTAGCTGTAACTCACTCACTACACCCTTGTTATCATGCACTTGTGCTTATTTTGTGCGCGTGCATGTCATAATCCTTCTTCACTTTTAACGTGCTAACAAGTTCTTCGGTATCGGTACCGATCATTTGCTAATCTAAGCGTCTTCACCAGACCAATATGTACGACACACCGGTATCCGAGGTAACCCATCAATTCATTTGGTGTTTGCAGTCATGACTAATCAGCCATGTGTTCCCAGTTTGCGCCAGGCGTTTCCAAGCAGAATAGTACAAAGTGACTATTTTCGTTGCTTGTATATATAGCAGGCGATCAACTTCCGGTATGACTCCCCTTTGCAGCTCTTCTATGCCTGCTGTTGTGAACCGCTATGGGAAACGCGTCATACGTGGTCAAGCCAAAAGAGCCTACGATCCTGAATGGTCGGTCAGAGTATGTGCTCGACGGCAATGATCTGATGATCAGTACCAAAGTCAGTCGTTCGCTATTGCATTTACATCTACTATGCTTTCTGGGGAGTTCGGAAACGCTCGTTTTTACGAACTCCCCAAACTCTTGCTTCTAAGGTGACCCCACGCGCTCAAAAATAATATATGTTGTAGAGCATATGAGTGCGCATCTTTTGGTGTAAAATTCATGATGATACGAAGAGAGGGAGGACGGGAATCGTAGTACGAGTCAGAAACTCGACTTTTGGATAGCTCATCCGGCCGTGATCGATGAGATTTCTCGTGATGCACATGCGCGCGGCCCATGATTTCAGTTGGGAAAAGATACATAGTACCTATATATGCTAATTCCCCAGCCCGATTATGCTGAATACAGCTCAAACGTAGTGTGTAGGAAGTTCGTAAAAATGTCCGTGACATTGGGACTCACGCATATTCAAACACCGCCATCAGTATAGGCCGCTGCGTTTAGAGTCCGATGATGCCCCTTCCTTATTCAGTAATGATTCGAATATGCGAGTGTGACAAACCGTGACAGATTTCCGAACTCCCCATACGAAAAAGTCTCTTCCCCGGCATCCAGCCGTAGACACAAGTACCCCCTCATAAAATATGAGATATTCATATATTATGCATAAGATACGCACGCACAGGACTATTTGAATTTGAGGGAGAAAGGTCCCAAAACGCACGAGCAATGGGCGACGCGACCATTTTGTTCCGAACACCCCAGAAAGCATAGTAACGTCGAAAGTCCAATACTGATGCTTACGACGTAGGTGGACACCGCACACATTGTTCCTGGGCCCATAGACCTTGATCGGTTCAACCTCGCCCTCTCACAGACGTTATCATACTTTCCTGCACACGCTGGTCGACTTTGTAGATCCAGTGATCACAAAGAGCCGTGGAAGGTCAGTAATTCAGATGAACGCGACTATTTCTTCATACTTATTCAACTCGGCTCCTGTATGGGACTAGATATTACTTACCAACGACGGGGTACCCGTGCATGTCGTTGACAGCGCTGCCGATGCTGAGGTACCTGTCGATAGCGTCGTCCAGCACCCGTGGACGTTAACAGAGGCCGTCGACATCGTCAAATATCTAGACCATGGGCTCACCGAACCTGTCATGAAAGTTACTATTATCCGCTTTACCAAGACTGGCAGTACATCCATCGGTCTATCAGCCATGCATTTTATGGGTGCGTTGAATTTATATTAATGGTCATCTGTACAGTGTCCGACCTCTACTGTCTATAGGAGATGGCTTTGTGATGCTTCACTTCGCGCGCACCTTGTCACAGTACTACCAAGGCCTAGTGCCACTGGATCCTCCTCCGGATTACACTTATGAACGCGTCTCTCTCAACTCCGTTGACCCAAAGACTCTCACAGATATACCTTTGCCGGACATCAAGCATGTCTATTCGATGCGGGAAACTGCACCACACAATGACCCAATACGTATAACGCCTGTGCAACTCACTTTGCGCCTGAACGCAGCGCAGATCAAGCGAATGCATGCAGCCGCTCAAGAGGAGATTCGGCGGAAGGATCCGAGAGCGTTTGTATCTAGACAAGACGTCCTTGCCGCCCTTATCGCATACAGCCTCTCACATGCTGAACCAGATATGGCTCCTGCACAGAATATTATCAGCATTCTCATGGTATGCGTCCCTGTAACATATTCTTCCTAATAAACCTTGCCTTATATATGGCCGTTAGACTAGAGGTATTGGGTCCAAACCTTCTCATACACCTGGCAACGCTCTCCTATGGGTACCAACAGAATCCGCACCTGATTTCGCCTCTGAAACAGTTGCAACGATAGCTCTCCGAGTCCGTCAATCCATGTCACGAGCGAAAGATCCAGAATATGTCGCAGCCTATGATACAATACACGCACAGAAGCTCGAAGCCAACGGGAACGCTGAACTAGGGCATGACTTCCTGATGCGTCCTGGAGATATGGTTATCAACTCTACGTGGAAGTACGTAGTGCTTTTATCTTGGACGGGATCTTGTGCTCGCTTTTTGATGCTTGCGTTGTATATCATCTGATGATGCTTTTCATGCTAGATTCGATTGGCTCTCAGTGCACTTTGGATACCCAGGCAAAACACGCTTCTACCATACCTTGATCAACGGACCTCGATTCGTCAAGTTCTTTCGACCGAATCCGACGGTGCTTCCTGACGGAACGTGGAGATATAGCTCATTAGACGATGTTGAAATAGATCTATTTCTTCCGAAGGAGGTGAGAGAACGGTTCGAGAAGATTATAATCCAGGAGACGAGGAAACTAGGAGTCATCGATAGTATAGAATTCTTCGCATAAGGTACATGAGGTCGTTTATCTATATGCATATATCTGTGACGCAACAGCCTCACACAAATAAGTATAGTAGCTGGCTACATGAGTTAGGACTAGCCAGCTAGTACTCCGAGGGTATAAAATTGTGCGCCCACTGCAGCCCCAAGACCGAAGAAGTTGTATTATTGCAGTTCCCATTAGCCGACTCGAACGACTGACCTCGTCATTACTAGTGACGCGCTCTACCAACTGAGCTAAACGGGAGACGGTTTGTCGAAATACCTATTCCTTCCGTTATCAACAATCGCTGTTCCGATCATGATCTAAAGAGCATCCTACCCAAGATCAATCCAAAATCGTCCTCCGAGCCAGCTTCACTGTGTACTTATGCGCGCATTGCGCGGTGTTACACTAGCAATCGGTGTATCTTAAGCTTCCAACTGGGCCAGGCATCAATGCATCAACGTTCAACACCATCGTCAACACTCGTTGAGGTAGAGTGCTCTGCTGGTTGACCGTGTGCTCAGTGCTCACCATCTCTCCGCATGTAAAGAATGACAGACAAGTACACTCATACTGCCGCCGTACACTCGGAACATTGGTGTCTTGCTTCACCTCCAAAACAGTGAAAATCATTCACCAGATTTGAAGATGAAGCAACGGCTTAGGAGCCTCTATCATTTCGGTTTCGCCTGTCTGCGATCGTTGGGTGAACAGGCTGACAAGTCGGTCATTGCAGATGAGCAAGCCGTCCACGGGAGAAGGTGCCTTTAAATCTATTTATTCCCAGCCCTCTGAATCTCTACCTTAGTTAACTACTACCGTATTCACCCCCACCGCGTCCCCTACCCATTCCTATATCCCTATCGATATCATGCCATTCTTCTCATTCACCAATGTCTTCTCTCGTGCGCGGGTCGCCGAGAACAAGGCCCTCGTCTCTCGTTCCGTCCCGGCCACTAGTTTTGCAGAAGCGACGATACGGATCCATCTGGTCCCTCTTGCACATGCTTCGACATCCAAGGGCATCAAGCTCAACGCCGACAATCTAGTCAACATCGCCGGCACCGGTCCCATCGAGATGGTTGCCGACGTCGGTCTCTGGGAGGCTCTACAGTTCGAAGACTCTGCCAGCCACCACCGCCAGCAACTGTCGACGCGTCAAGTCCCACCCGGTCATCAAGCTATCTGGCAACCACGCTCTGTCTCTGGCTCTTCGACGGCAACGGCTGTGTCTATTGGCTCTTGTGACTCTGGCGACACTCTCATGGATGATATCCTTGCGTTCTTGGGCGAACCGCCTCGCCAGAAGTTGAAGACCGTGGACGACTCTCTTGCCGACATCGACCAGGCCGCGTTGTTCGACGAACTGGAGGCCCTCTGCGACCCCTTCACCCAGGTTCCCGCTAGTCAGTCGGTTCTTTTCGCAGAGTTGGAGTTACTGTGCGCCGAACCTGCCCCGACACCGGCTCCGGCCGCAGTCAGGTCGACGGCTGCGAAGAGTGCTAGGCGACAGGCTCTTGTTGAAGGTGTTAAATTCTAGGCACACGTCTGACTCTGGGGCTTTGACGATAGCGACAACTTTGGGCTGACTGGCGACCCTGGACCTCTGGTGGCGTCATCGTCTACTGATAGTTTCATTCTTAACAGATCGGCCATCGACGACAAAGTAGCCACGCGACCGAAGACGAGGATGGCCGGAGGGCTGACTTTGAGTCTGATCAACTCGAGAGAGTCAGCCTCCCGGCAGCTTGGCTGTACTCGGACTGAGTGAGTTATGTCTTGAGTATTTGTTAGAAAATGGCTGACTGTAGCCACAGAACAATATTTGAGCCGGCCAATTCTTCCTGAAGGAGGGTGAGCGCATGTCACATGTGCTCATCCTGGCGCAGACCTCTTCGTGGTCTTCAGGACGAGTACCCGTTGTCTGCCTTTGGATATTCAACGGGGAAACCAACATGCGCCTTAACCAATTACTATTGACTTGGCACGCTCAATTCAAGCCAACTACCGGGATGACGCATTGTATGGGGAGTATACGCCGTGAAAGATTATGGTTTGGCAAAGCTGTGCTAAGCGACCGCATATCGCACTGTTTCCTTTTCGACAGTGAAGAACGTGTTCAACTGGAGGTGCGGAGCTGCTGTGCTGCTGTCTGTTTCATCTGTGAGGCTCGTCCGACAGGTATGGCCGATTGAAGCCAATCAGGTTAAACATGCTGTACATTAAGCTCTTCTACTAGTGCCGGCGGTTTAGGCCCTCAAGCTTTAGGTCTGGGATTCTTTCGGGACGTCATGCCGAAGTCCCGCGTAGGTGATTTGGGTGTCCAAGACAAACCCCAGAGACCTTCCTGTAAATATATCCTCTGACGACACTGACAGATTGCACCGCCAGAGCCAAAGTCTCCCACCTGCAACGACATACACGAACCACATGAGCCACACTTTGCAGAGCGCGACACTCCCAAACAAAGGCCGTTTCGGGTCTGTTAGTACGTGATGTCTCTCCAATCATCCACGATATCGATGATCCATTCTCATCGCGATTGTACTCTAGCTAGATAGCGTTCTCACCGGCTTGAACTTGAACGCACCTTCCGAGTAACAGCGATGCACTTTACACTGAACGGTCCTCCGTTTCTGGGACTATCGCTGGACGCTGCCTCGTGCCATCAAGCGCCTGTCCATTAATCCTTCGAATTCCACCGTGATGGACGTTACACCAGTGGTCGCGTCTCTCGGTGTGGCTGAGCCACCGCCTCTGGAAATGAGTATATATGACTCTGATACGTCGGTCCAGCGGCTCCACATCTCTTCTTTCTTCCTTCTCTATCCAGTTCCAGTGAATGGTCGCCGCCTCCACTCTCAGTCATCCGAGCCAATGTAAGGCCAAAGCGCTACTTATTGCTCTCTCATATGAGAATCGAGACGGTGTTGAGAACCTCAGTACAACTCATGCGGACCAGGACCGGCTGGCACAGCACCTAGTGGATTTCTGGGGGTACTGTCCCGAATGTATCATCAAGATGAGGGACGGTAGTGATGACGTGACGATGCGGCCTACGAGGAAGAATATCGTGAGTACCAACGACTACATAATTTCTTGACTGTTGCTCATCGGGTGCAATGTCCTCTATGCAGTTTCGTGAGATCGCGAACCTCGTCCGTGATGTAAAACGTGGGGATCGCAGGGTTTTCTACTGTAAGCCTTGCTATATGACCGATGGCAGCGGGCTATCTTCGTCAAGACAAGTCCTCTGTGCTGATTACTAGAGTAGTCGCTGGCCATTGCTATCAAGTTGTAAACCGTCGTGGCACGGAAAACGACAACCTCGACGAAGGTGAGTTGTGTATTATTGCGGTACGCGATCACACCATTCATCTTCTTCAGTCATATTGGTGGACGGCAAGGATGTTCCAACTTTACTGTGCGGAAGAAGTCTTGCTGAAGGTCACCTCGACTTCTCGAAGATCGAACGTAAAGAGAGAAGGAAGATACATGACGCCATCATTATGGATAATGTACGATTAATTTTGTCAAGATATAGTCTTCTTATCCGTCTCAAACCTTGTTTACAGGAGCTCCGCCGACATTTGGTCGATCGCATACCGGTTGGAGCAAAGCTGGTGGTAAGCTTCGAAATCTTTGCCGTTCTTCGTTCCTCGACTCATGTTAATATCCTAGGCTATTTCTGACACGTGTAACTCTGGTACACTCTTCGGTACGTCATACTCGGGTTGATAAACATGCACAGGCGTTGAGAGATGCTCAAGATTTAGACTTTCATTGGCAAGACGATGAGCGCTGTCACTGCCGAATGAAAACTCTTATCCGACCTCGGATTAAACCCTGGGCAGAGAGGTGGAAGAGACGTTCGCTCGACCTTTTCCGGCCGCGGAAACAATTGCCGATGAAGAGGACGGCAACGGACGTTGAACGACGTGAGGAAATGATCCCTTCCATGGACGAGTCTTCTTCCAGCAGGTCGAACAGGTCTCCCCCGGATGCCCAAGATGAGAGTGACAAGAGTAATGCGTCTTTATTCGGAGAGCTACCACGTTGTTCTTCGCCGCCACCAGGGGAGTTACCAGAAATAGTGAGTCTGCCTCCACCCTATGTGTTATGGTCCGTCTGACCGCATACTAGATGTCACTAGCTTCATCCCACGATGGCGAGACTACATACTCCAGTAAGGACTCAATGACCATGGTCAGTACTTCACCATAATTATACTACCCGAGTGATTTTTAACTCGGTTTATGCAAGGTTTTTATCGACATTATCGGTGAGTGGTCTGGGCTATGAGTTGAAGTGTCGGGTACTAACGATAGCAAACAGAGAGCCTTAATGGACCCATTGTTACTCGTACATTAGTGCAAGAGCTAAAGTACACTTCCTTTTCGGATATTTTACGGTCTCTTCTAACTTATTATCTCAGCAACAAGATGAAGCAGCTACGTTGTGATTGGATGAACATGTACTGGAAAACTTTGGCCGAGACACAAATTGTAAACAAGAACATCGTCGACAAGAAGCTTCAGATTATTAGATGTATCCAGCAACCTGTGGTATGTTCCATCGCACTTTCCTTCCTGCTACCCATGATTGATGTATTGCTGCTATAGATCGGCTCTCTATCTCGCAAGGTAAGTGAAAGCGTGCAAAACCCGATATCTCAATGGCTGACTAATACCTCCTAGGCCCCGGAAAGGATCTTTGAACTTTGATACTTACCTCCCTGGACTCTTCTCTTTTTCAATTTTAAATCGATACCCAGCCCCACGCCTCATATCCCGTTTGACGACACCATCTTCAAGAACAGTTCTCGATTATTTCGCCTTCTTCTTCTTGCTTTCGATATACTTCATCTGATACGTACCCCCTTGCTTTCCATTCGTTTGTTTCGTGTTTGTTTATGTTTGCAAGCTGCTTTCCGATGTTCAGACACTCCTCTACTCATCCTGTATACCTGCTCTCGTGCTGTCTGTTTCTGAGTCATCGTCATGCACGATTTACCAGTGTACTCTGTTGTATCATACGGATGGAAGGCAAAAAGGAGTACGACATGCCGCCATACGACGCGTCCTGGACCACACCTCAAAATAATGATCACGGGACCCGGGGTTTGAACGTTATGGGCGTCTACTTTGGTCCTCTTCGAGCCTGAGGCCTGAGTGGCCGCGCTTCACGCCAAAGTTCTGTCCTCACTTCGTACACCCATCTCGGTCGGCGGCGTAACTCGTACAAGAACACTTGCAGAATTTGAATCTACCGAAACGATTGTGAAGAGTGGTCCAGTTCGTCTATAGCCTTTTGTGAAGCTTTCCTGGTCTAATTCGCACTTCGTTTTACCCCGTCATGGCTGGTGCGTAATTGGGCTGGCTCGTCATTCTGGCTCGATATTGATGAGCTCTAAACCTCAGAACAAATCGAACTCTCGTCACCGCCCTTTGACAGTGTCTCAACTGTGCGCTTTTCGCCTTCAAATCCGGCGCATTTGCTAGTTTCGGCATGGGACACGGTGAGTACAGCATAATTAACCACTTCTTTATGAATGCTTATGAATAAGACATGTTAGACTGTCCGACTATACGATGTGGAGGCAAATCAACAGAAAGCAAAGTTTGACCACCGTGCCGCGGTCCTTACATCCTCCTTCGCCACAGCAGACCGCGCATACAGTGGTGGACTGGATACCTCACTAAGGGAGTGAGTGCCTGTCCTCTTTTGACCGTGTCATTTATTAAACACCGTCATGAGCACAGACTCGATCTCTCAGCCGAGAAAATAAACCATCTTGGTCAACACGCCGACGCCATCTCGAGTCTGAGCTACGCAAAGGAAATCAGTGCGTGACCAGCGCCTTCTCATCTCATATATACTTCTAACGACGACCACTCCACAATGTATATAGACTCAGTCATCAGCGGCTCATGGGATCGCACAGTGCGTTTCTGGGACCCACGCGCATCCTCCCCCCAAACATCATCTCACACCGTCCCAGAACGCGTGTACCACATGGACCTCGTCAACAACACGCTCGTAGTCGGCATGGCCAGTCGTTTGTTCAATATTTATGACATTCGCAAGATGGACTCTCCGCAGAGTCGGGAGAGCAGTTTGAAGTTTATGACGCGGGCTTTGGCGTGTATGGTAGACGGACAAGGTATGTAGTGCAGTGTGGGTGCCTTCCCCCAAAAACCTCGCTCTTCACTCTCTACTAAGAGCTTCAACTGATACGATACCCCGTACAAAGGTTTTGCAACTGCTTCAGTGGAAGGACGGATAGCTGTGGAATACTTTGATCCTAGCCCCGAAGCCCAGGAGAAGAAATACGCCTTCAAATGTCATCGCCAGACCATCAACGACGTCGACCACGTCTGGCCCGTCAACTCTCTCGCCTTCCACCCAATGTAAGTCCTCTCTTCCCCTTCTCACCTCTTCTGCCTTATCCGAGTGCTTATAATTACACCACACATCCTCTCTCAGTTACAACACATTCGCCTCAGCAGGCTCTGACGGGACCGTCTCCATCTGGGACCACAAACTCAAAAAGCGCCTGCGCCAGTACCCGAAATACAGCGCCGCCATTCCCTCTGTGGCGTTCAACTGCGACGGGACGAAGTTGGCTGTGGGGGTTAGTTACACGTGGGACGAAGGCGAGCAGGGGGCGAAGACGGCTGAGGCGCCGAAAGTCTTCATCAGGACTGTGGGTGATGAGGTTAAGGTGAGTTCTGGATCTGTAACGAGAGGGCGTAGTGAGTTGCTTGCTGATTTTGAGCGTGATTGTAGCCGAAGGGATGGACGGGCAATTGAGAGGTTGCACGATATATGTGCGGCTGTATGCAGGATAGTCCGACCGATCATATGCATATGTGCACATTAATTTTTGAGCGCTGTTGATGTTCACGCTTGAGATGGATATTGCAGAATTAGCCCACATGGATCCTCGGTACGTATAGCTATGCACGACTATTTTGACCACAATCTGGATGTCCAGGAGAAGAAACACGACTTCAAGTGTTATCAGCAAACCGTTAACGATGTCGACCGCGTATGGCCGGTGCGTTGTGCGCCTCGTCATCCGATGTAAGTTCTCGAACTTCGTACCTCGGAATGTGTCAAAGTGCCGATATGTCGTTCATTTTAGCTCCAACGTCTTTGCTTCGGCAGGTTCTGATGGATCTGTTAGCTGAAGACGCGCTTGCGTCAGTATGCGAAGGACAGTGCGGCACCCTTCTGTTGCGGTCAACTGCTATGGGATGGGACGAGATGGACTGTTGGTGCGCAGTATACATGGGACTAAGGCGAACAGGTAATCAAGACTAGGAAGCGGGGGTCCATTTGAACCTCGCTAGAAATATCTCTTCTCATTCTGTTCTCGAGAAATTGTGCGACCCTAGAAAGACGCGATCCCAAGGACTTCTTGCGTAAGTCCTATTTCTTTGATACCTGCCTGTTCTACGGTCGAACTGAGCTCCGTCTGATCCAGGTATCATGTGTGTTGATTTACTGTCCCACGAAGAAGAGCGTTTGCACCACCATACTGCCAGACGCCTTCGAGGCTTCTATCAGTTACATACGATAGGAATGAATGGAGACAGACCGAGTAGGAGTGGCTCCTTCTAGAGTGTGTGTGTCTGCTTATCGCGTATAAAGAGTTCGACGTATCTGAGAGATCCCGCGAGGCCTGTCTTCAGCTCACCATGTCCTTCCTCAGGTATCTTAATCCCAGTGGTCTCCGAACCATTCCCCTTACGGGCCCATCTGCTGTCGACAATGAAGACGCGGACGTCCACAAGACCGGCAATGCCTCCCCTGTCGACGAGAAGGACAGGGAGAAGGTCGAAGTGGAATCAGTGTTGGAGATCACTACTGCGATGGACCCAGACTTGAATCCAGGCGAGCTGACGTTTGAGGAAGGTATGCACCTCTCACTCCCGAGACTAAGAGTGATTTTCAGCTGAATCCCTTCTGAAGACACCTCCGGCGGGCTCGGGCGCCATCTTGGTGTCACCAGTTGCACGATGTTGATGTGAGAGCATCCATCTTTTCTTCTCCTGGGTCCCATTGTGCTGACACCGGATGTCAGCGTTGGTCGCATCATCGGAACCGGAGTGTTTTCCACCCCATCCTCTATCCTCGGCTCGGTGGGCTCGGTTGGCGCCTCGCTGATGCTTTGGGTCCTCGGTTTCGTGTTATCGTTCTGTGGATTGTTCATATGGCTTGAACTCGGGACGATGTTCCCTCGGAGCGGAGGCGAGAAGGTATACCTCGAGGCAGTCTACCAGCGCCCAAAGCATCTAGCGACCTTTGTTTTTGCGGCCAATGCTATCATTCTGGGATTCAGTTCATCAAATTGCATTGTGGGTCTGCCTACCTCGCGCTTCTTATATATATGCACAATGAAACTCATGTGCCCTCTAGGTTTTTGCGAGCAAGTAAGTGCCTATCGTCTCGTTGTTAAAATCAGCATCGTGACCCTACCTTACCCCAGCATCCTCGTATCAGCGAATCACGAAGCTGGGAGATGGGTCACGCGTGGTATCGCCATTGCAGGTGATGACAGCTCAGCGCCCAGCTCCTAGGATGAGCACGCTGATAGCCTTGCTAATTTACAGCCTTGGTATTTTGCTGCATAGTCCATGGGTTGTTTCCGAGAGCTGGTGTTTGGCTCATGAATGTACGCCCCTCCCCGTCATTAGGCTCGAAAGTGATACTGAACGTTGTATCAGGCTCTCACCTTCTTCAAAATTGCCATCCTTGTGTTCGTTGTCGTCACAGGTAGATTGCATAAGCTGCCTTCCACAGTTTTTGGAGCATTGACAGCTATCGATAGGCTGGGCAGTCCTTGCCGGCCACACCAAGATTCAGGATCCTCATGTGAACTTCAGAAATGCCTTCGCTGGTAGCTCGCAGAGTGGGAATGATGTGAGTAGCACTTTGTAGTAAGCACTCGTTCATTGACTCGTCGCAGTACGCAACAGCCATGTTCAAGATCCTCTTCTCATACTTTGGATGGTCCAACGTTAACTACGTCATGAACAATGTCAAAGATCCGGTACACACTCTGAAAATTGCCGGACCCTTGGCTCTGTCCCTTTGTGCCGTACTTTATCTCCTGGCCAACGTTGCATATTTTGCGTGCGTATATGGAGATGATACTTCAAGAACGCCGTCAGCTGATTGAGGAACAGTGCCGCTTCTAAGGACGAGATTTTGAATAGCGGAGTCACTGTCGCATCGATCTTCTTCGAGAAAGTGTTTGGCCCTTCAGCTCAGAAAGCCCTTACTGTGTTTGTTGCATTAAGGTGAGTCGCAGCATATGATACACCGTACCGCCTCTCACCTGCATACAGCGCTCTAGGGAATGTCCTGACAACGGTGAGCAACAGCTATGCAGGCGCGTCATAAACGCTGAACATGACTTGCTCTCGATCGTAGATATTCGCGTCTTCACGTGTCAATCAGGGTGCGTCTTAACCTACCTGTGCGAGGTTCATGTTCCTGATATCAGTTTCATGCATAGAACTCGCCAAAGAAGGAGTACCACTCCCTTTCGGGAACCGCTTCTGGGCATCTACTTGGCCAATGAAAACGCCGCTTCCAGGTTTTCTCATGCATGCCATCCCATCCGTATGTCCTTATTCTTCTCCAGGACGCGCCTCATGCTAATGACGCTTTTCTAGATCATTGTTATCATTGCGCCGCCTCCCAACATCGCATATCCGTTCATCCTAGACGTTGAAGGATATCCCCAGCAGATAATCAACTTTTTCATCGTCATAGTGAGTTTTACCGTTCGGTCGTACTAAGGAATACTGTGAACTCTCTGGAATAGGGCCTATTCTGGTTACGCTGGAAGAAGCCGGATGCAGCCAGACCATTCAAAGGCGAGTTCAACGGCTTTGTTATCCAGTCTCATGCTTAGCTTCCTTTCAGTGTGGCTACCATTAGCGTTCTTCTTCCTCGCGGCCACAGTCTTCCGTAAGTCTCTGCATGGCATTTGGCAACAGGGTATCTCATATGCTAATGTGATTTGCAGTGATAGTGGCTCCATTCTTGAGACCCGCCAACGGAGTGGGTGACACACCGCCACTGCCTTACTGGCTGTGCGTTCTCTCTGTCTCTTACAAATCTAATAGATATGCTGACGTCTATGAAACAGGTATTGTGTTGTAGGCATTGGTGTCCTTGTGTTCGGGTTGCTGTACTGGGTGGTATGGCGGATCGTCTTGCCGGCCCTTTTTGGGTACACATTGGTGCCCGGAAAGGCCGTTCTCCAGGATGGAACGGTCGTAACAGTGGTAAGTTGACTCGATCTTTTTGTGTGGTCTCTTGCATAACTTCTGTTTGCTTAGTACAACCACGCGAAGGATTGAGAGGGTACGATACGCAGTTCGAACTTCGACATCCTTTGTACCGCTACATATGAGATGGAACCGAATTTACCTGTAGGAGTTTGTTTCTTACGTTGTTTCTTATACTACAATGGACGACAGTGGGGCTCATTCATAGTATCAGGCTGGTGCTTTCAATTCCCAGCTTATCTTGGTAATCACCCGCGACGTATTTATAGGGCCTCTTGTGGCTTCAATAGCTCACATTCACATTCACAGGCCGTTCAAACTTACGCTCGTTGTGTTTACTGACGGATGTGTCTTGACGAAGCTCGTGCATTGAATGCTACTTAGTCTGGTGGCCTCATGCAGCTTGCCGTAAGTAAACAGAAATTAGTTCCATTGGTCTACACACCAGCGTAACCTCCATCTTACTAAACTTGAAACCCCCCAACTGTCGCTTTAGTCTTCGTCGCTCCGTTCCTCAAAACAGCAAATAGCAGAAGTGACACTAAGTATTTGTACGTTGTTCTCATTGCCATTGTTTGCTGAACAGCCTGTGAGATCGACTCATCACATGTACACAGGTACTGCCTCGTTGGTATTGTCGTTTTGCCAGTGGCTTCTTGCGTCATCTATTGGGCGTTGCCAGTCTGCCAGAGGTGTTTAAGTATGAGCTCGTGTCTCGTCAAGAGACTCTGGAGGATGGTACGGTGGGTACGTCCTCGTCCTTGTTTGAGGGATGAATGGAGGGTCATGTGCTCATTTTGATCTGGAAGTTTTCGAGGAAGAAAATACATCATGAGTGATACCTAATCGATGATGTATTGGGTACTCGCTGGTATTCGACGAGTGGCGGTCCCGTATAACCTATACTTTTCCGTGGGATCGGTTTCTGGGATGCTGGTAACGTCCCTTCAAGTGTGTTGAGGAATAACTTGTTGTGATGACCTCCCTTCTTAAACGCTGCCCCTACAGAAAGTACTCATGCACTTGAGATCAGTAAATTTTTAGCCTTCCCGGCCGACGACAATTGCATCACTGGCACACGAGCTTACAGAGCGACCCTTGGCACGGTTTTCGAAGTGGCTCCCCCGCGTCGCCTCGTGTCTCTCATGGCGTGCCTGGCACGAAGTCACGAAGTCTTCTTCGCGCAGCACTGTATCTCGCACTCCGTATCTTCCTTCCCCAGTCTTCCCCTCCCCCGCACTTCCTTTCCCTCCCGCTTCGACATCCCATGTTCCGTGTTCCGTTCCGCGCACAACACTCACAGCCCCGCCAAGCTCCGAAGAGCACTTCGTTCATTCCTCTCGCCGAGCGATGACGGTAACATACGTATATCGGTTGTTCGGTGCTTGCCAGGTGGAAGATGGAACCGGTACCCCGTATCTCGTATCTACTAATCTTTAGCACTTCGTTCGTTCGGCAGCCCGGCTTGATTTCCCTCGAACGTCAGACCATCAATTGCGAAGCTCCACTCGTGGCGCTTAAGGAGCGACGAAGTATGTGCTGTACCTGACGAGTTTGAGTGAAGGGAATAGCACTTACATATGCAAGCAAGATATGATAGACTCCAGAGGCTTTTAGCTCGAAAGGCGGCAGTGGGGCATCCGCTAATGCTTGCTCTTGTACTTGATGGTGAGCATGCAAAGCTGTTGTAAGTCTGTCTATGAAGTCAGCATCGATCGCTGCTACCGCCCTCAATCAAATTCACCGATCAACAATCAGCCGGTGAAAGTTCAGGCGCAACAGGAGCGGAAATTTGTATTGTCGAGGTTGAGCAGGGTTGAGCGACAGCGGCCAATCTCCGATGGTCCGAACATGCTGCTCTCGTATGTGCTTACAACCCTAAAGAACACCCTCGTTGTAGTTTCCCTCTCCCATATCGTCTTTTAGATGCTCACTGCTGTTGTCAACGATGTAGAGAGCGTCTTTGGGTGGCTAGTAATTCACTGACGAGGCTGTGAGAGATGACGAGAGGGGACTTGTTAAAGAGATTTAGAAGTGATTCAGATCAGTGGGGCCCCGCCACGTGAACACGTGAAATATGGAATAGACTCTGAGACCCGATCGGGTAATGTCATCCAGGGATACGATCAAACACTCACTCGTCCATAACCCCACCTCCAATCAATCTCTCTATTTTTCAGGGTATAAATACCATACCCATTCTCCCACAATGCTCGTGCATCCTCCCCAGAGGTCCCCCATCTCCCCCCGCCCTCCGCCTACCTCTTCCCCACGTCCTTTTCCCCGCATCCCCCGCCTTCCCCGCCACCCCACGCGACGATCACGCCCTAACGACATACCAAGACTACCATCATGTCCACATCATACGACGAGCCCGAGAAAAACGAGAAGCAGCTCATTGAGCAGCGCGACACTTCCTCCGATGGATCTATTCGCCACATCGACACCGTCGGCGATAACGTCAACGCTCGTCTCGCCAACCCTCTCGAGGGCATCCCCCATGACAAACTCATGGCCAATGCCGCCCGTTTTGCTCGGGAGCATGGCTTGGGCCACTTGGAGCGGGAGTTCCAGAAGGGTGCCCTCGTCGCACAAGATCCAGAGGCATTCGAAAGCCTTACCCAGTTGGACGAGGAAGACAAGATCGTGCTGAGAAGAGAGGTCACTCATCGGTGGCACCAGCCCTTCCAGCTGTACTACATGGTTATCCTTTGCTCGCTAGCTGCAGCCGTGCAGGGTGTGAGTATTTGTGTGTATTCTTACATTCTTCCTGAGCTAATCTTATCTTTCTGTGAACATAGATGGATGAATCCGTGATTAACGGAGCGAACCTCTTCTTCGCCCCGCAGTTCGGTATTGACCCCAACGCGACTGACGGCAATGCAGGCCGTAACCAGTGGCTTCTTGGTCTTGTTAACTCCGCACCATACCTTTGCTGTGGTATCGTCTCTTGCTGGCTCACCCACCCGCTGAACCAATGGCTCGGTCGTCGAGGCACGATTTGCCTCACCGCGTTCATTTCGTTTGCGACATGTATTTGGCAGGGTGTGACAAACAGCTGGCAGCATCTGTTTGTTGCTCGTCTCATTCTTGGCTTTGGTATCGGTCCGAAGAGTACGACTGTCCCAGTCTATGCCGCCGAATGCGCCCCTCCGGTTATTCGTGGTGCTCTCGTTATGATGTGGTAAGTATACCACGTTTCCTGGTGAGGTTAACGTTCGCTAACATCAGTGCTCAGGCAAATGTGGACCGCCTTCGGTATTATGCTTGGTAACGTCATGGACCTCGCCTTCTACCACGTCCCCGACAAGCACAACATTACGGGCCTTAACTGGCGATTGATGTTGGGTTCCGCCGGTGTTCCTGCCCTCATTGTCATGGCTCAGGTGTTCTTCTGCCCTGAGTCCCCTCGTTGGCTTATTGGCAAAGGCCGCTACGACAAGGCATACGACTCTCTCTTGCGCTTCAGGAACAACCCTATCCAGGCCGCTCGTGACTTGTACTGTGAGTCAATCGCTTTTTCATATTCACTTATCCAAACTAATCTCGCCTATAGATATTCATGTCCTCCTCGAAGCCGAAAAGGACATCGAAACTGGTCGCAACCTCTTCGTTGAGCTCTTTACCGTTGCACGTAACCGTCGTGCCGTCATCGCCTCCGTCATCGTCATGTTCATGCAGCAATTCTGCGGTGTCAACGTCATCGCATATTACTCCTCCAATATCTTCGCCGAGTCTGGGTTTAATGAGATTCAGGCTCTCCTCGCCTCCTTCGGCTTCGGTCTCATTAACTGGCTGTTCGCCTTCCCAGCAGTATACACTATCGACACCTTCGGTCGTCGCAACCTCCTGCTCACTACCTTCCCTCTCATGGCGATATTCTTGCTCATGACCGGATTTGCGTTCTGGATTCCCGAGGGTAATGGACGACTCGCTGTCGTGGCGTTGGGTATCTACTTGTTCGGCATGGCGTACAGCCCTGGAGAGGGACCTGTTCCATTCACTTACTCGGCCGAGGCATACCCGCTACACGTTCGTGACATCGGTATGTCGCTCAGTACCGCGACTTTGTGGTTCTTGTGAGTACCCTCCTCAGCTCTCCCTCTTTGGCTGTCTACTGACATTGTATTTTCCCCTCTAGTAACTTCATCGTCGCCATCACCTTCCCCCGTCTCCTTGGAGCGTTCAAGCCGCAAGGTGCCTTCGGGTGGTACGCCGCCTGGAACGTCGTGGGCTTCATTCTCATTCTCCTCTTCGTCCCCGAAACCAAAGCGCTCTCCCTCGAAGAACTCGACCAGGTGTTCTCCGTCCCGACGCACACGCACGCGGCTTACCAGATCAAGGCGCTCCCGCGAAACATCAAGAAGTATATATTCAGGATGAAGGTCGAGGACGTGGAGCCACTGTATCAGCATGAGAAACTCGCGCTGGAGGCGGATGGGCAGCCACGGAAGAAGCACTTTGCGCCTGTGGGTGCTGTTTGAGTGCTCAATTTTGATCGAGGCTCTGTTATGTCTTATCATACTGTTTGATGTTTACGATATTGTGTGTGCTTCTTGTTAGTTATGTTGCTAACTTACATTGCAATTGTGCATTGTTGTATCACTAGCTTACTGTCCATCTCATGATGTTTCTTTTCTCTCTTGCCATGACCAATTTAATGACGATGAACTTAAATACCCTTTCTCATGCTTGTGATAAGTAACGGTGTAAGCGAAGCTATAACAGCCAGGAAAACAGCGAGCTGGAGTAAACAAAATACGACGCGTAGTTACAGTAGTGCCGGCACGGCCATCTGGAATGACGACGGACTACTATATAGTCAGGCAACACTGGCACTAACTAATCGTCCAGTGTCGCAGTGGTTGCAGGCAACTTATAGCAGAGGGCGTGGTATTGTGATCTCGATTCTCCTTTCCTAACGTCTGAGCAGAAAACATCGTGCCCACCACTGTAGGTGCAACACTTAAGTCACCCATTTCGACGGTGGTTGGACCCCAGACCACTCCCGCGCGCTTCGCGTGTGGTAGTGTACAGTCGGGGGCTACATTGTTGAAAGCTTTCGATGTTGCAAATATTCGATGAGAATTTTAGTGAGTCAGAGAGTCATGTATCATGTTTCTTAGTTGGCTTTCTACTCGACATTGTTTCTGTCTCATTTCACGAAGCATGTTCATAGAGCTTGCGCGCTTGATCCATCAATATCTAAGCGCGCGGGAGTGGTCTGGGGTCCTCAAGAGGGGGGCGAAAAAAAGTTTCGAGACACCGAGCTCGAAAGTTTTGGGGTCCTCAAAGGGGGGGGTACCCCCCACCCACCTGCCAAATTAAGCGGCTCTGTTGATGTCTGAGACGAAGAGGATTGGCTAGCTCGCTGGCGTAGACGCTGCTCGGCTGTCAATGTTTGCTCCTGCTTGCCGTCTGTCCTGAAAGGGTATCCCTCACGTGCGTTTTGAACACCTTTGTTGTGTCGATATATGTGTCGTCTCGTCCTGCTACCCAGATATTTTGCTACATACGGATTCAGAGTACATTTGGTCATACTACTGTAAATTATTGTAGGAGACTATATAGGTGGAACATAAGTTTCGAGCAAACGTAGGCAAAAGTCCGCAAAATGGACCCCTGCCACCGATTAGGGGGGGTACCCCCCCTGCGGTCTATGTGCCCGATTTGAATCTCGCCCCCCTCTTGGGGGTCCTGGCATATCTTCACGTCGGCTCTAATTACATGTTCAGTACTTTAGTAAGCTTTAGTATCGCTACTCACAATGCTGGAATGAGAGCCAAGTTTGCTATCACTACTCAGAAAGGCTGACAGTGATGTGTGATCGCCACAGCTTTCGTTCAAACGGACATCACGACAACACTGCCGAAAATAATCGATTCCCACGACCAATCTCAGCCCTCCGGCGTGCCCACCAAGTTACTGTCTTCCATGATGTTGCGACAGTTGCACAAAGCTGAGAAAATCTTACAATAACGCGACCAACGGCTCGAGCTAAATGCCAGGATGAAACATATTTTCGCTCGATACCGTCTGGTTGATGTCTCCCTCGAACACACCACCAGATCATTCAGGAACTGCTGTAAATAGACCCTGCACGAGCACATCATCCTCCACTCTACTTGCGCGATACCACCACCTTCGTGCTTCCGCCTGCCTCTCTGAGTGCCAAATCCTCGGCATGTGATAGGGTGATGTGGCATGTCCATGTCTTTCTGCAAGCCAATATGGAATCCCAGTCATTCGTGCACCAGCAGGTACGTAACTTTGCCACGGGTCTGCCTATTCTAAACGCAGAGTTGTTCTTCCCCACAGCGAAGGCGTATGATCACGTCAATGGCCGTGCCTGCAAGATTTTCATGCAGACGAGGTGACAGCACTGCTTTTTGCATGTTTGATGATGTCCAGAATGATTGATTTCGAGGTAACAGGCGATAGCTCGGGCAGTCACTGGGCCCTCTACTGCTAGCAGCTGGCACATGTGGAAACCTCGAACCTCTGTGGCACCGCAGAAGGGGAGAAGCGTCAATGGTGTCATATGGCGATAAAGCTTCCAACGCGTAGATATCAGCCGCCCCTACTTATATTGTACAGGGCTCAAGCCACTTCCCCGTCTATCTTCTTCTTGACCTTCTCCTCTTCCCCTTTTCCTGTCTTGACCGTTCACCGGTCTTTAATACCTCAGAGACGTCTATATACCCTTTTGTACTGAGGAGCCATGGCCAGCCTCGGGAAGTTCTTACCCTCCAGGTGGAGATCGAACAATGTGGATCAACCTCCCTCAGCGGAACCCGCGTACCAGTCGGATACAGGGAGCGAGTCGGGCTTGAAGGAGAATAGGGACTCTGCGGAAAAGGACTCGTTGAAGGCTATTGACGAAACTGCTGGTGTCGTAATCAAGGAAGCTGATAACGTGAGCCCCGGTGCTCTCACCCTTGAGGAAGGTTCGTATCGGGCTCATGCACGGTTAACATAGAAAGCTGACAGTTTCGATGAACAGATGCAGCAGGAGGGCTCGGTCGTCATTTGGGTGTCTTCAGTTGTACACTACTGATGTGCGTTAGCTGTTTCTTCACTCAATTTGTCTGAGCTGACTTCGTTTGGACGGTCAGTGTCGGCCGCATCATTGGTACTGGTATCTTCTCCACACCTGCCTCCATCCTCGGCTCGGTGGGCTCTGTCGGCGCGTCGCTGATGCTCTGGGTTCTCGGCTTTGTGCTCTCGCTTTGCGGTCTGTTCATCTGGCTCGAGTATGGCACAATGTTCCCCCGCAGTGGAGGAGAGAAGGTTTATTTGGAAGCTGTCTACACCCGCCCAAAGTATCTGGCAACTGTCATCTTTGCCGTGAATGCCATCGTTCTTGGCTTTACGGCTGCTGGATGTATCGTAAGTGGTTCGTATCGCTTTGCATGTCTTGTATTGAGTATGTTCGTCAGGTCTTTGCCCAGAAGTATAGTGTTCCTGTGCTATACATCCCACAGTCTTGCTTATACTACGTCTTTCTAGCATTCTTATTGCTGCAGGGCATGAAGCTACTCGATGGGTAGTACGTGGAATCGCTCTAGGAGGTAAGTGCACGTCCATATCACTGACACCAACGTTAACTGAATGATCACCAGTGATTTTCTTTGTTACATTCCTGCACGGATTCACTCCCCGACTCGGTGTATACGTCATGAACGTATGTATCCAGCCGCCTACGCCGAGAGCTTGTGCATTGACCAGATCATATGCAGTTCTTGAGCGTGTTCAAGATCATCATCTTGATCTTCATCGTTATCACAGGATGGGTGGTCCTGTCGGGCAAGACCAGCATCGAGGATCCTCACGTCAACTTCAGACACGCATTCGCTGGCAGCTCACACAGTAGCAACGACGTAAGCCTCGTTCGATTTTATACTGCTAGAGTTGCCTATCTTACGAGTTTCTTTAGTACGCCACAGCTACTTTCAAAGTATTAAACGCGTATGCGGGATGGTCAAATGTCAACTACGTGCTCAACAACGTCAAAAACCCAGTGCGCACGTTGAAGATCGCCGGACCCCTCGGTCTCTGCATCTGTGCCGTGCTATACCTCCTTGCAAACGTAGCTTACTTTTCGTACGTGATCACGACGACCGAGCGAGCATACGCACATAAGAAACTCACAATCTCCCGTGTAGGGCTGGATCGAAGGAGGAGATTTTGCATTCGGGTGTCACGGTTGCTTCTCTGTTCTTCGGTAAGGTGTTTGGGCACACCGCCCAAAAGGCTCTCACCGTCTTCGTTGCTCTGAGGTGAGAATGCACCGCCTACTCTCATTACTACCTGTAAACTGATTCACTCCCGTCAGTGCTCTTGGGAATGTGATCACAGTCGTGAGTATCGTTCTGCGGGGAGACATCAGCTCTTCTAATATCCCTCATTCAATCAGACTTTTGCGGCTTCTCGTGTGAACCAAGGTAAGCCTACGCTCGTTATATCCGTTTACCCCATTGATATATTGGAAACGCGTGGAACGTTAGAACTCGCGAAGGAGGGTATTCCTCTGCCATTCGGTAGTCGGTTCTGGGCATCGAACTGGCCTACAGGCAAATCGCCCCTTCCCGGTCTGATCGTGCACTTGATTCCATCCGTACGTGCCGATTATAGTTCTATAACATCATCTAATATCTGTATTCCATGACGTTTAGGTCATTATCATTATCGCTCCCCCACCGAACGTGAGCTGCCTCTATCCCCGTTTATCGTGGTTCCCGCGCTCCCAGCTGACTCAGAGCTCGTCTAGATTGCGTATCCATTTATCCTTGACGTCGAAGGATACCCACAGCAAATTATCAACTTCTTTATTGTCATCGTACGTCGTCTAACCCATTCTTCAGTACAACATGCCAGACGCTGACATCGTTTTCGATACATCCAGGGTCTCTTCTATCTCCGTTGGACGAGGCCAAACGCGCACAGACCATTCAAAGGTGGGCAGGTTTCATTGTCTCTGATGTTCGACGGAACGAACTGACGCGTATGGTCTCGTGCAGTATGGTGGCCCCTTGCAGTCTTCTTCTTGGCTGCATCTACTTTCCGTGAGTTATAGCATACTCGTGGATTTCATGTATATGCTCTAATGCACTCGTGTATGATCAGTGCTCGTCGCGCCCTTCCTTAGGCCCGCGAACGGAAAGGGCGACACGCCTCCTTTGCCATACTACTTGTGAGTTCTCTTGTTGTCATTGCTTCTCTACGGCGCAGCGTACTGAACAGTCCATGATCGCCTCCTCTAGATATTGTCTCGTTGGTATCGCCATCATGGTCACTGGTGTAATCTACTGGGCCGCATGGCGCATTCTGTGGCCGAAAGTGTTCGGATATGAACTCGTGCCGAGGAAAGAAACGTTGTCGGATGGTACCGTCATTACTCTGGTGCGTTTCCAACAATTCATGCCCACTCACAATGGCTGATATCATGATTTTGCGCAGTTCTCGAACCGAAAGATTCGCAGACGGACGAACAAGGGGGTTACAGATGAGCAAGACTAGACTTGTACTGCAAGTCCAACTGGGTGGTGTTGTTGCAAAATTACGATGATTTATTTATAATCTTCCACGGTTCCCTATTTATTGTTTTATACTACGACGCGGAATACCATCATGATTATACATGCTTATTCTCTAAGGCGAGATGCTCAGATGTCTGAAAGGATGCAGGTGTTATGGATACAGCTATGGCACGGAGACGTAAAGCGGGTAATATGAATACAGGGTGGGCAGGCAGGAGATAGTATTACAGAGAATGAGATGCTCTAGAGAACGACGAATCAGCATGATGACTATTAAGTGATAAATCTGCGTACCATGTCGTCCTGCCACATATCTTCTCGACAGACCTAATGAACTCCCCTTTCCAGTCGGCGACAGGAACATCGTCGTCCCATGCGTCTTGCCCGTACCCAGCCCAGGAAGTCAACTGTATATCTGATCCCGCGCTGTTACACAGCAGAAACGACATAATTGTTCCGACGCAGCCCACGCCGACGTTTTCTTGGTGGTACACCTCCCCCTGCTTCAACGTCGGAATGAATGAATTGCCGAAGTCTTTCTTCACTTCTTCGAGCGGTCTCTTGTACACGTCTACCACCTTGTACCGCGACCATGGTTTCGAGTGTTTGCTCGGCTTCGGTATACGTTCGATTCGGACAACAAAGACGTATTTTTTCCATGCGTCGACTTGGCCGTTTTGTATTTCGAAGCAGCGGTACGAGGCCTGGCAGATGATAGGTCGGAAGCGTCGCAGGAACTCGCCCAGCTCGTCGTTTACTTCTGTATTCGTCGGACGGTCATCATCTGCCTCGCCAGTTAAATTTCTTGTGAGTCGTTCCAATAAATCTTCGCGAGCCATGAGTTCGCGACGACGCTGGTTAGCCTTGCAGGCTTGTTTGTGAAAGCTCCAGTCTGCTTTCTGACACTCGGCACTCTGACAGGAGGAACAATGATAGTCAGCATATGTAAGTCAAAGAAATTTGAAGAAATTAGTTCTCACGCAGTACGAGGCGATTTTGCATTTTGAGCAGACCATGAGCTTTACGCCGTCAGCTTTGCGTTTCCAGCCTGCGATGAATAAGTGGGGTGAAGGTCGTGAGTTGCGATCGTCCAGGCTCACACTTCTGACATTGCCTGTACCACTGTTTGATCGTTTTTGAATCGAGGTCTGGGTGGTTGGGTGGGAGATTCGTATTCGGAATGAGATTTACTGGCTTGCTCTCCCGGCTCGGACTACCAGCGACCTCAAGATTAGATGCCATTTTGTCTTTGAAAGCATATAGTTAGCGCTTCTGGCCCACAGAAACAAAAATCACATACATGTTAAGTCAATCTATTACTGATACTTAGTACTTTATTTTTCAAACCTCGAGAACCACCTGCGATTTGTACTTGGATGTCGAGAGCAAGTAACGGGCGTTCCTTGCGTATCTCAGATAGGTCAGCTCACGTGGAATTACGTAAGCGGAGACGAGCCACCACGACGCCAGCACGCCTCAGCGGGACAACGCTCAGGCATGTTGCAACCACGACGACCGACGCTCGCTCAGCAATCTGTTTACGCTTTCTCACTCGTTGTTCGATGTTCGGAGGCCTGGTGAACGCACGTTCGATAGCAATAACCAAGATGTGATACGAAACAGTGGCCTCTAGGTAGGTACGGGTGCAAATAATGTCAAACGATGAACAATGTGTGTGTGGAAGAAAATGTGCGATGTGGTATGAAGGGGAAGGGGAATCATGGATGGACGGGGGTGGTTGCGCTTGGTCATGAGGAGCAGTGGACATGAGATGATACAACAGGATTGAAGGGGGGTTAGAAGTACAAATGGGTGGGTCGTGAACGGGTTGAGAAATGAGAAGTGGCGTTGAAGAAAAACTACACAAGAAAAGCAAAGCAAGACCTTTCCTCCGGGTCCCAGGTGAGTAATACAAGAAAAATGGCACAAATGAATGAACGCTAAAAACCCTACTTCGTATCGTCATTGTCGTCGCGTTCGACGGCCTCCGCCGCTACCTAGTTTTTGATACAGTGTTCCACGCGCGTTGGAAGAAGCAAATGAAATGAAGAATAAGTCAATAATGTCAGCAATAATGTCCGTCAACGAACGCCCGCGCGCGTTGACCGATTCATGTCCAGTTCAAGTTCTCATACGAGAACAGGCTCGCGAATGGGTCTTGGCCAGCGCTGGGTGTGGCGTCCGAGAACGGATGCTCAGACATCGAACCATACGGTCTGCGCTCGAAGTCGCAGCCCTCCGATGGAGCCTGGTCGGGCATCGTCAACCCAAGCTCGATCGGTGGGATGGAAGATACGTCGAAGTCGTCTTGAAGGAAAGCCTCCGGATCTGTCGGCCACAGGGACTCTGATGACCAAGACGTGTATCCGTGGTACCCGAGTTCGCCACCAGACAACTCGCCGTCGACGTTTTCCGGTACGCAATCTGGTGCGGGCTGTGTCGCGTGCGAACCCACGGACAAGCCCTGCAACGATAACGAGTCTGCGGGGGTGAAAGGCCCGCAGTGCGACGAGGAGGATGATGGCGAGAGGGAAGAGGAGATGGACTCTGTCGGGGAGAAGATACTCGAGGCGATCGACTCGGCAGGCGATACCATACTGTTGAAGGCAGGCTCGCGAGGGATAGTCAACTGCGTCAACTGAACGTTGTTCGCTGGTCTTCCCTGCTGGAAGTTCGATTGACTGTCGAACTGGAAGGTCTGGAATGAATCATAATTCTAGTGGAATCCGTTGATCAGCTTCTGAACATGCGCATCAGGACAGGTCAGACTACTCACGAATGAAGAAGCGTCAAAGTTGGGTCGTTGGAAAGTGGGGGGGAGGACGGAATCTTTCGGGATGTACTCGAAGCGCGTCGAGGGGTCGTTGTCTGTTGGCGGAGGTATGTACGACATCCTTCTGCTGATACGCGGCACACCACCTGGTGATGGAGGACACGAAGGCATGAAGACCGTGGGGAGCTGGATGGTCTGGAAGGCCGCGGGTGGCGTTGGCGCAGACACCGCCCGCCGGCCGCTGTGCGCAGGTTCGCGGCTGAGACTGCGAGGAGGTGAGGGCACCGGCATGATGAATGAGATGCCGTCGTCTGTCTCCTGCTCACCGTCTCTGCGACCCTTCCCCTTCTTGCTCTTCTTCACCCTCTGCGGACGATACACGTAGTTGGGGTACAACTGCTCGTGCTCCTTCTTCTTCTCCTTCGCCAAATCCTCCCAGTACGCCCTCTCCTCCCCTGACAAGCTCTTCCACTGCTGACTGATCATCTTCGATAGATCGGCTTGTCGCTGCTTCTTGACGGGACCCGCTACTGGCTCGTCGGTACTCGACTCGTCGAGAGCTGCGTTGCGGTCCTCGCAGCACTTGCGTCGGAAGAGGATGAACGCATTCTCTGGTCGCTTGATGTAGTCCTCGTCGCCCTTCTTTGGTCGTCTCTCGATTTCGCTGACGGTCGATCTACGACGCCTGTGCGACACCTGCGAGGACGTGGCTGTGGATGGTGTGGAAAGTACCGATGAAGAAGTCTCGGAACCTATTGATGATGATGGTGAGAAAGCCCTCGCGGGCGGTGGGGTGGACGACACCGGCTTGAGTTCCGGCTCGAAGGGCGAACAAGACGGCGATGCGTAGGGAATGTCATTCTGAGGGAAGGTAAAGGCGCGCGGCGTTGGTGAAAAGATTGCTACTGTTGGAGTGAGTGGTTCGTCCGTCGTCGTTACTACTTCCAGTGTCGCTACAGGGGTAAGCGAGAGAGTGAGAAGGTCGCCGGTGAGTGGTCGCTCGCTGCTGTGCGCGTGGAAGAAACTTACTTCGTGTATCGCGAGTGCGATAGGCAGGCATGATTGTTCTCGTGATGTGAGTATGTGAGAAGAATAGGAAAAATGGGTAGCGCGAGGGGCGGCTTCCTCGAGGCGTGGCAAGATAATAGGGCGAAGTGCGCTCCTGGTGTGCAGGAGGAGAGGTGGCTCTGTAGCCCCGAGGAGGAGAACAATTGCACGAAAGGCGGACAGGGTGCAAGACAATACGAACGTAGACTTTATAAGTCTAGGGCTAGGTGAGTTCCGGGGAGGAATGGGAAGGCCCTCTATTTCGCTGGGATCTCATTCTGGATCTCTGGGATCGTTCTCGATGGACCAGAGACGCGCGCATAGTCCTTAGCCAAATCGGGCGCAGAGCTCGTATCAGAGACACTGTCAGCCAGAGGGCCCTCCATTCTGTTGCCAAACACGCGCAAACAAGTTCTTTTGTCTTCACAATCCTGGTTTTCGGAATCTATGGCTTCCCTCCGTCTTATTGTCTTCGTGCTGGCCCATGCATATGCGACCGCTATCAAACCTGGGACATGCACGACTCACGGCCCCCCAATATTGCCCTCAGTGGCCATAGCTTTTGCGCACTGGAGCTTACTACGCCCGACTGTGCGAAATTCATCCAAATCGCCTGCATTGTCCCTCCCCACGCGAGCAGACTGACTCACCGTGGCCTGTGCCACCACGAGTCTCCACGCGAACGTTCTGGCGCTGGGCCTAAATGCCCATGCGCGTCGTGTAACCTCCGCAGAAAGGCAACTGCCACTCGATCACCCGGAGTATGTCCTTTGTGGGCGTCCACCGCAGCAAGATCGACTGTGTCTTTCATGTTTCCCTTCGGATGTCAAAGCGGGCCCGCCGTGCGTAAACCCGCCTCGTCGCCTCTCAATCAATTTGCCGCCGCTGCAATGTCCCCTTGGCTCAGTGCTATAATGTGCCCGAATATGCTCTGTGTACCTGTACCCATGATCAATTCGGCCCACACGGTCCAGCACGGAAATTAAATCTGCTGATAATTCGACAGTGTCTTATCCTGACCATCACACGATAAAATAGATAAAATATCCAGGTAAGGGAGCAATTCTTTGGGCGGGGGCATGTCTCGGCAAGCGGATCAGTGGATATGATAGCGTTAGGCTACTGCACGGGCAGGGACGTCTCTCCTCCGTCATCGAATGTTTTCATGTGTACTCGCTTCACGGACCATGAAAGATAGATGGATTATGATTCGGATAGCTATATGGCAAGGTTTGAGAGACCGAGTCTTTGAGTCCGACTTGGGATCCTCCTTTGACGGACGAGAAAGGCAGGTTGGAAGAAACCAGATGGAGACTTGGGGGATCGTTGACCCGCTTTCATGTCCATCGCCCGCGCTCAAACCGTCTCCGCCTTGACACCGGATCCTGAGTGCCGTCTTTGGTACTGTCCTTGAAGCCCGGATCTTGCTACTCCAATCTCAATCCATGGCCAGCGATGCTCTGTCATGTTGAACCCTACTTGCTATTGCCCTACTATGAACCCTACTAACCATCCTCGACCTCGCTAGCTCACGAGGCCCGTTGAAAGGCTCGTGGCCACACCGGTGACTTACCTCTCTGCGCTCAGCTTGCCGAACTTGTATTAGGTCACGTAAGGGCGATGGCACCTCTTCCGTCATATCTCAACATATTCAGATGGTGTTCGTGCGTAGAATGTAGTGACCCTCGTAAGATCCTATCGAGCTTCTCCGATAACCCGACGTACCAAGACTCGTGAGCTTACCGGGTCACCATCGTGTTGCTGCAATCTCTCCATACGTGCATCTATCGGAGCCGGCGTACAAAAGACATTCGTGGCCATGGCAGTAAACCTTCCGAAGTCGTGATGCATATGATCCTGGCACAACGGGCGCACAGGCCCTACCAACTGCTATTCTTCGTTTCTAATCACGCTCCAATCCATATACTCGCCGAACAGATTTTCAGAATAGACGAAACTGTACTCGCGGCCCACGCGTCCGAGATCGATAGCGCATGAGCACGCTTCTTCCCTTCAGGGGGGCGACTCAAGGCGGAGTATCCTAGTAGCTTGACATGAAGTGCTAGCCGTGCTAAGTAAAGTCGCAATTAACCCATAACGAACACAATGGCAAGGTACGGGGCATGCTGCCACTCACATAGGAGGAGTGACTCGGCTGGCATGACGACGGAAATAAAAGACTTAGCAGGCGGAAGAGCACTGTGCTTACTGCGTTATGTGCCACTGCCACTCATCTCATTAGCAAGCTCCAGTGCTTATCCTGCCCTATCTTCCAGCCGTGTTTAGCTCAGGTTCAAGTTCAGGCGGGACGGATCAACAGAGTTCTCATCTTTAACAAGGGGTAAATCGAGACATGTTGAACGTACGCACGAGGGAAGCGAGATACAAATTCATTCAGCTCGGCCGTTTCTCCGTGTCCGTGCTATGAGAAAGGGAGAAGAGAAGAGGGTATAGTACGCGTTAATGAGGTTAATTTTGACGTCGCCGTTCGGCAGGAGGAGAAGATGATGGTCCGACCACAGTAGGGTAAACTACGCGGACGTGCCACTCACCAGGGTTCATGCCGAGGAGGAGAGAGGTGGCATAGCACGCGTACATGTGCACCAGTGCCATAGCCATGGCTAGCTCGGGGACGGACGCCGCCCCGCTGCCAGGTGCTACGTTCATATCCATGATTAGAGCTTGGGCATATCGATCCTGGAGACCCTTCTAGCGTGGTACCAGTGAGCAGGGTTCCGTCTCGGCAACCGTGGTGTAACCTGCGCTATGCCCCATCTTCATCAGCTGCCCCGTGTCATCTGTGTCCCATTATCTCATTTCGCAATCAGCTAAACACCACGGAGTGCACGGATTATGGACATATGAGTGCTCACCGATGGCGGTACTCGCAGTACGTACAGGTACTGCGTGCAACTTCCTCGAAAGAACGTTGCGTTTGTACTCGCTTGGAGATGTTCCGGGGGACGAGCAAATCGTGAAATCATGCACCATGTGCGGTGCCACTGCCGTACATTTCCTCCCGTTTCTCATTAGAATCACCTCGGGACTCCGGACGCCAGTGGCAGACGATGAGCCCACATTGTGTGGAGCCTGAGTGCAGCTTCACCGCCACTGCGCAATGGCGGAGGTGAGGCAGAAACCTGTACATCGCACATCGGGAACGTGGTCGTTGCTTGCAGGTTTATGCCATATTAATTACGTGCGCGACTCACCGCCACGAGCCCCTTCGAAGCCGACGATGACGAAATTTTTCGCGTTCTTTGGTACAACCCAGTACATAATGTAAGCCCCAAGTTAGCCCGCAGAAAGGGAATCAATGCTCACCAAAACTCGTCAGGGCAGCACTGAATTATCTCGCCATCTCCTCGAAATTCCGAACGAGCACAAGTCTCGAGAGGTTCGGTCATGATCAGGTCACGGTGGATGGGCTTGAATGAATATCGATCATTGGGCATTGATGGGATAGCGGCCTATGGCGCCGCCACAGGCTCAGCGCACATTGTCCGTTGACGGTGCACTGATTGGCAGGTACATACACCGGCTTTTCAACGGAGGGAGTCGGCTACTCAGAAAGGCTTATCTTCATTCGCGATTGCAGTCTGATAATCTCTGGATCCCCCTTGCTGTGGCGTCTATGTGCCTGCGTCAAAGCACGGGTCAGCGGACGTACTGTAACAGTACGACCAAAAGTTCGGTCACAGTCACAACGGCCGTGAACTGAACATCTGGTCGCGCGTCACAACGATGTTTGAACATCTCATTTTTCGGTGTGACAAGCGTACTGAGCAAGTGCGGGGCTACAGATGTTCATGGCGCTTACTGGTACTGAACACGAACGTTCGGTCACAGGTCGCAGACAGGTTTGAACATCGAAAATTGTGAACTTCCGCGCGTCACACGTCACACGGCCGAACTTTGGGTCATGCTGGTACAGTACGCTTATCGTCTCCGAGGTCAAAGTTGTGCCTCGAGGCTGCTTGTGATCAGGAATCGTGAACGGACTTTGACTTCTATGAGTTCTCTGCGGTTCTGCGCCGACGTCGCTGCCGATACAGGCATTGCAGAGTCCGGAAGAGTCCCTTCGAGTTTATTTCGGCTTCGTATTCCTCGAGAAGCATACTAAGGCGGGATTCTGCTGATTCTTCGTGTAGTAATCCCCACGAAAATTCGCTTCATGATCGGAGGAGACCACGCGAGGGAGTAAGCCGTTCGCTCTCTACTTCTCGGGCTGCGCAGTTTGTGCGCGATCTCCTTCAAGACTGGTGCGGTCAGTGCGATACGGCGAAAGAAGGAATGAAGAATGAAGAGATGGAGAGGAACGAGGTGAGATTATTTCGATGGGAAAAGTCAAGAGGGAAACGTGGCTGGTCAATGTGTCATAGTATACCGCACGAGCTGTAACTGAACCCCGAGTGTGACGTTAACGGCCCTGGCACGCGAGATCACCTGGTAGTATGGTATCCTGGAATGTCCCTCTATGCCCCTCCCGGTCGCACTGAATTATACCGTGAAGCATAAGGAAATCACATCCATCATTGAGCTAAGGGCTCGCCAGGTCCGGGTCTTGCTCGAGAATTCATTTCTCTCTGCTTTAGTGTTGAAGCGAGGCTGTGTGTCTCTGGCTTTCTGTGTACCTGTGAGCGTGCATGCCCGTACTCTCCGTCCACATGTCAATGCGGATTTTTCTTGGGTGTCCGGCTATCGATGTTCAAAAAGTGGGCACCATTGTCCGAATTCATCTGTCAGTGAGTAAATCAGCAAGAAACCGCAACTCTGGGAATCGTATGTTCCATGGTTTAATTGAAACGCTGTGGCGTTGGAATGACGGAAAACTAGGGAAAACTCGAATGTTAAAATGAACTGGTGGATAGTCCTGGAGTCACCTTTTAGCTACGTCCTATCGCACAAGTATCACCATATCACGTACGCTCGCACGTGTGCGCACATGGCAGAGTGATTCTTGGCAATTCTGGAGTGTGAAGTACGTCAGATATTAATTCGCAAAGCAGAAAAATTGTGAGAACACCGAGACATCACCTCGTACCTCCTTCTACTTACTCACATCCAGGGTTTTGACATTCGACCTTCCCATGTTTCGACGTCCCTTGAGCTGGGTCATCACAAACGAGTGTATAAGGTGGGCAGATCGATTGCTTGTCGGAGCGGTAATGTGAAGGAGTCTTGTAATGAGGAGGTGAGGTACACGTCAGTATCGTGGCCACGATACGTAAAAGAACACGAGTTAAGCTTAAGATTAAACTGTGTGCGTGATTGAGAGTTTGCGACATTGCCCAGTGGTCACATTGCAGGTTGAGTCCTGAAAAGGAGATGCCGCGGCCCCGCTCATAATTCCGTGATGGTCGGGAAGGAAGAGGAAGGCAGGCTTGGCGGGCAAACGCCACGAAGTCGGTCGACTTCCCTTTCGGGTAAGAGGCGGGCGCTGGACGGTAGAATCTGGTGCTTTGGATCGGATTGACTTTATTTAGCGAGTCTCGATCCAGTTCGCCAGCTCCTCCATTCTCGCGTGGCTACCGATCGACTGTGACAGCGTAGCGTCATCGTCGCCGGCGGGTTGAGATAACCAATCAGCTGCGCCTGCGAGTTAATCTCATACGCTCATCTGCAGCACTAAACAGTTTATTGCAACTCTTCTAGTAAGTCTATTGGCGTATTTATAGGATACGTTACACTGACTTCGAACCGCAGCCATTAATCGTCTTATAATCCGTAATTTGAAGATGCCACGAGTAGCCAAACGATCTCGCTCGCCCACCACTGAGAAACTGGCGCAAGAGTCGAGCACAAAGTTCAAGAAGCTGAAGTTACTCGCAGAACATAGCTTGGCTTCACCGTTTCCTGACTATGCTCGACCGACAGCGACGGAGGCGTACCAAGTCCATGCTGTTTTGTCCAAGGCCCACCCGGACATTCACGCAACCCCTAAGCCGGCTTCAGAGGGCCAAAACGCAGCACGCACCTGTGGTAGCGTTCCAAACGTCCTTGAGTCTCTCATTGGCACCATTCTCTCGCAGAATACCTCCTCTAACAACTCAACGGCGGCGAAGCGCAGTTTGGATGCCACGTTTGGACGGAATAACTTCGAGGCCATCGCTACGGCTGAGAAATCGGCGGTAGTAGAAGCAATCAGAATGGGAGGACTGGCCAACAAGAAAGCGGGGGTTATTCAGCAGATATTGCGGGAGGTGAAGGAGAGGCATGGGTCGTATTCTCTGCAGCATCTGGCGAATGCTGTGAAATCTGAGCCTGGGGTCGATGAAGACAAGCCGACAAAGCACGAGGATTCAGATGAGCCTGTCAGCAAGGATAAGAAGGTACATTCGGACGTTGAAGCGATGGAGGAGTTGGTATCGTATGACGGAGTCGGACCGAAGACGGCAAGTTGCGTCTTGCTGTTCTGCTTGGGACGCGAGTCTTTCCCCGTGGATACGCACGTTTTCCGATTATCGAAGCTTTTGGGGTGGGTACCAGGGAAGGCCGACAGAGTCACTGCACAAGCCCATCTTGATTTGAAGATACCAAACGAGCTCAAGTATGGCTTGCACGTTTTGATGGTTGGACACGGCCGACGATGTAAAGGCTGCCGAGGAAAAGGCGAGTGTCCACTGAAGACTTGGTTGAAGACTAAGAGGGATATGGACGGTTCGGAGTTAGAGCGTATTGAGAGTAAACTGGAAGAAGAGGTTGTGGGTGATATCGATGTGAAGTCAGAGGAGGGCCAGGCCGTGATAAAGACTGAGGCGTAGATTACTTATGAGCGTGGAAGTAGATCTTTGCTGATCATGTCGCATCTTGGGGTTATCATTCGGAGGTTGTATGAACGCAAGACCGAGATTGGCTTGTGTCATCCAATCGATGTTATTCCGGAATTGTTGAAGGAGAGCAGGCTGAAGGTAAGGAATTCGAACAGGCGCGGTGGCCGCGAGCTGGAGTGGGCGTGACAATATATGCTGTGACGTCACATTGATCTCCATGTGTCACACTTATTTGGACGGGGAAGCTGGTTGTCAACGATCGTATACTCGCCTTCGACAGTCTTCTGTGAACCTGCAATGCGTCTTTCATCTCCTTTAAACCAGTCCGTGTACCTGGGTTCTGAACAGCCCCTACACTGCCTGCCATGTACAGCCAGCTGGCCTGCACGCGCTACACTCGTGGCCAGCATATGCATATGCATATCGACACTCCCAGGCTCAACACCCTGAATATACATCCATCGCCCTCTACATTCTCCCACCTCGAGGCCATCAAATTGGCACATATACAGCACGCGAATATACTCCCAATAAGCCCCTGAAGAGGACAATCCATATTCAGCACGCACTGCAATATGGTTCAAGAAATCACTGTCTAAGTATACTCGTATACGCATTGCCTCTCAACTGACATGCTGTGTCCGCGAGGCCTGACCCTCGTTGTGATTGGGTGGGAGAACTGGTGAGGCCCTGCTTACCGATGACATTATCACTTCTTGTGGCTGGACTGATCCTTGTCTTTTGTGGGGAAGGGCTTGTGCCACTCGTCGTCTTTCCTGCTCGTTTTGCTCTCTTTGACTCGTACTGTGACCTCTGTCTCTCTCTAACTCTCTCACTCGACTCATTCTTACCCATTCCGAGGTGCGTGAGATCGAGTGTCGGCGGTTTAGCTCGCGGATCTGATCGCTCTGACTACCTTGAATCTGAATTGAGCCAACTAACTGACTCGCCATACCAGAATTGACTGAACTCGGCGCGGACGGAAGGGATATGAACTTACACCAATGGCGAGCGTGGCCGGCAAATGCAATAGTTAACGATGGTGATTGGCATAGCGTAGATCCATCCAGGGCTTGGGTCCCATCTCCGGAGATTCAACTGTTGCCCCTTCCGGCGGAACATACTGTGCTTGGTGGAGAGCAGGATGAGGGGAGAGTGCTACCAGGGTCAATTAGACCTCTGCAGCCTAATCGGCTATCTGAGTCTCCTGTTCCACGAGATGCGCCGTCAAGACAAGCGGAGGATGACGACCCTTTCGTACGAAGACGATCCAGGTTCTCACTAGGTCGCCTGGTGGGCAGTTTCGGTAAGTGTGACTTGCTATTCACGCCTCAATGAAATGAGCCCTCAGTCTTACGTCATCTGACGCCTGTCTTGTCCCAATTATTGCAGGATTGAAATCCCGCAAGAAACGAGAGGAGGCACAACGATTGCCATCGTACTACGTACAACAGAGAAAGGTGCTTCCTGCAGAGTGGAAAGCGTACGGTTACTGGGCGCGCCCAAGGATAGGAAACGTTGTCGTGCGGAACGCGAGTGAGTGATCTTATTCCAATAGGCGCACAAAGCCGTTCTATTTCCCGAATAGTGCAGACACTCAAATACACCTCCTCCCAGCGCCTCCTCCCGAACCGTACAACCTCACTTCAAAACAGATTGAGCACGTTATGCGAAGCGTTCAAGGACCCGATGGCTCTGCACGTCCAGACCGATGGTTATCTCGTCTCTCACACCCTGCTCTCCCTCCCCGCCCGTCACTTTGGAGTACGCCACCTTCCCCAATCCCGTCGACGCCACTCCTTGCGCGCCACCTCCAGTTAAACCCATTCCTCGAGCATCGCCTTACCGGTGTCCCACCTATAACCTTCGATATCCGGTTCATGTTGAATTCAATCATCCTTGGCGAAACACCTGCCACTACGCCTCCCTCCTCTTCGACCTCCTCACGCTCGTCCTTACTCATAAGTTCACCTTCGGATCGATCTCGCATCCACCGCACTCGCCGCGCTCACTACATTATGTTTGATCCAGAGGGCCCTAATGGTGCCCAACCTGCTACCTACCCCGGCGTATCTGCGCTCACCATCTCAGCTCTAGCAGACGAGATGACCCTCGACTTTCCCTGGCCCGTCACCGCCCTCGCCGGAGACAACTCCTTACCCGTGACAGTCAGAGACGTACTGAACGCCGTGTATGTAAACTTTCAGGAGTTCATATCTCAGGAGGAGTTAGACTGCCTTACGGAGTTGAGGAGAGGTCAGGTGGAGAGGGCGTACAGGGAGAGGGTACGAGACTTGCCTGGCGTCTTGCCAGACGACGGGATCAGGAGAGTTGACTTTTTGGGCGATAGGTGTGTGTTTAGGGGCTTGGAGCCAATGAGGGAGGGAGGAGGTGATGAGGAGGGTTTCGTGCTGTTTGTCGGTCCGCCACAGTGATTGCCTATTCTCTTTTCCTTTTTTGCTTCACTGGAATGTTGTTATCGTGATTAGCTAACTTGCATAGGCGATACCCCAAGCACTGACATCGAGTCATTATTTGTAGTTTATTCCTGGTTCAGAACAAGTTTCACAGCACTGGTATCTCTAATTCTCTTCATTCGTGGCTTTTTAGTATACCCTCTTCGGAATTCTGCGCAAATCAAATGCAATTTGACTTCGAATTGTTCACTACACACCTCAACCCTCCGATTTGAGACGCCTGAGAAGGAGGACGTCAATGCACAATACTTGCGATCCAACGTCGGACGTCCGACCCACATCGATTTCGGACGCGAATTCAATCTAACTCGACATTGGTGAGCCTGAGAAGAACGAACTCAGGAACGTCCATTGTCTCGTGCTATACTGATTCTCCGTATGCTTCACATCCACATCCACATCTCTTCGCAGTCATCATAACTTGTTCTCGTCAAAACTTTTGACATCGTAAGACCCACATAGCCAATATTTAGTTCATACGACAATATCCCGTCAAACCTGTTCCATTCACATACTCGTATGGACGTCACGCTTGCTCATACCTTCGATTTCACACTAGGCGCATCATGCTCAAACCGCATCTCATCGCCATGCCAGGTGAATACGAAAGAGACGGGAAGCCCCAAGTTCTTCTTCGTTAGCTTCTCGTCCGAAGTTCGCGAACCTCGTCCCAAAAGTTTGAACGTTATATCCTCGGACGAACGGGCAACGCTGACCTTTTTCACTTCCACTTGCTCAAAATTCCATTGCATCTCAGACTCACGATCATATATCAAACCGAGTTTGTCTGTGCATAGTACAAACATAGCCTACGCATCGTGAGATGAGACTTTAGTCGTTCGGCCGCCGCGGTGTGTTACCCGGTACTTTCCAAGCTTGAAATTTCGTTGGCAGAGCATCGGGCCAGATATGAGTACGTGAGAGGTGCACATGTCCTTGAGACGGCACCGGCGTGACGGGAACATCACATGCGGTTTTGCGTTACGTTACGCAGTCAGCCAGGTGGCCTTTGGTTTTTTTCTTTCGTGGCGTTGAAGTCGGACCATCGGCAAGAGTGTTGAAATGGGGGCTGCACGGAGCTCGTTCTTGACAGTGTTCTTAGGTTGTGAGCGGACAGATGAAAACGTATCGAAGGAGAGTAGTGGCTTTGGTGTCAATGGAAGGAGTACCTAAGCCCGGTCAAGATGATTGAGACTACCAGTGTATGGCCACAGACGCTCTGGAGGTATCAGCGACAATATCGAACAGTACAGCGTATCACGGCATCGCCAGTGAAGACTTGATCGGGAGGTGATGACGCTGAGACCCTAGATGAGCGAGCAAAGAACCATGAGAGACGGCGCCAGACCAAGTTTATGGAACTGCATGTACGGCGCACATGAGTCTTTACGTCCGCATTATCGCAGTATTGTGGCGAGAAAAGATCCGTCTACCATGCAGGGAGTAAATAGTAATTAGCACTGTAATCTGGACATCCAGAAGAGATAGTTACTTTGACGTCCCGGTGAATAACTTGGACGCTCGTTCGGAAACGGCTGGGCGCCCGAATTGACTATCTAGGAAGGTGTGAGAGCATGCGTCCCGGAAGAGTAAGATGAGCGAGGGAAAGCAAGGAACATCCAGACAGAAGGTGAACACGAGATATGAACGAAGCCTACCGCATCATTTTGATCCGTCTGCGCATATGCCCACGTCACCCGAGCTTGAGTTCAGCCCGCAGTTCCTGAGAGGGAGGAAGAGAGGCCTGGGGAAAATTTGAGTTCATCTAGTCTGACGTTTGAACTCATCGCCGACGGAAAGTGGCTGCCTTCGACGCCGCCAGTCGGTCGACCGTCGTCGCGGAAAATAGCTTAACGCACTGTTATGAGCATGAGCGTGCGCCACATGAGCTGCCAGTCAATAGGCTACTCTTTTCGATTTAGAGCCCAAAAGCTTCTAACTCGGTGGGAATGGACGTGAGTACGCCGACAGACAAGACACATGCCTTGAGTTCCGTCTACGTTATCTGCACGTCGGGAAATTCGGGCATGAAACTGAAATCGATTCTAGAGGCTTAATCAGCATCCGGTACTCGCTTTCACGGCTTCGAGAAATCTGTGTAAAACAGCCTGTGGGGCGACTGGCGGCGCTGCGCTATAAGGAAGACCAGCCAAAAGCAGGTTAAATCCTCATGGGGCAGTCTCCATATTACAGAAGACCATGTTTGTACGATAGACATCTTGAAGGTCACCGGTCGTACTAACCATCGATCCAAGATCATTAGTGGGCGCTAATCCAGTGTGGTACACTGGGCAAAAGAGGGTGTAGGGATGTTTGTACCAGGGGCCACGCCACCAGAGTGAACAGACTGCTCTGGACCGTCGTAAAAGCAGCGTACCCATTCTGTTGGCATCGTCACTGACATTGTGCTAGCACAGTGCCCTCGTTCCTTGTTACTGCGAGAGGTCGAGGTCATGACGGCTGACTTCATACTCTGTGTCGCGGTCTCGACCATACGGTCCGAAGTTGGTACCTGTACAGCGAGGTCCACTTTTAAGTTGTGATGATAGAACCCCAGATTGCATTCCAGCACCACAATCTTCAACATGATGTGACATTGTATTCGTGCAGAAAGTGTACTCACGCCAACCAAGAGGGATGTGGTGGCCGAGTCACAGCCACAACTTCGTCATTCGTGAGCTAACTCGGCACCTGGCCATTGTCGGAAGACAGCTGTGGATGGTCCTATGACTGAATGGCAAGCAGCTGGGAGGATATGGATAACGAGGAAGAAGGATACGTGGCCTGATAGGACGAGCGTAGGTGGGTGAGTATCATGTGCTGGTAATTCCAAGATGAGGCGACACGGACCGAAGACATGTACGATACCTTGCGCGCGCACGTCGTCTATCTCTTCGCCCGTGCGACAGTGGACGTTGAATATCAAGTATCCGGTTCGTGCATTGCCCCAGCGGTGATACGAGCCTCCGAGGACGGCTCGGAACAAGTATCACTTGTCTGTACAGCCTCCAATTGGAACATGGTCCGTAAGAAGTATCCTCTCGGGAAACCTCCCGGAAAAGGACTGGTACACAGGTGGGAGACCCACCACCAAGTTAAGAACGATGCGTCAAAATCTGCTATTTCAGAAGACAAGGACTTCATTTCGAGGTTGCTAGACTCCGAACGCGCAGCGTAAGAATGGCATCCGTTGCGAAGTTTCGTGAAATGACTCGCCTAGTTTTTCCAGCAAAGTCAACATACCATGATGCATGATATGCATGACAGCCCAACTACTCCAGATATGTTCCGACACGGTAATTAGAGAAAGACACGACATGGTGGAGTCTTCAGGGTGGCCTGCACGCCGCTGCGAGGATATTCCAACCGGCCTCGAGGCATCGATATTTCTTTGAGTTGCGGCTGCGATGGGTAGATACACTTGATAACTTCCGGTTGTATCTACGGAGTTGAAAGGTTATTAGAGAAGGATTCAAGGCTGTCATTTGGAAATGGGCGTTGAGTGTAAAGAACAAGAGCCGTCTGCCGGCCTGAGATCTTCCTTCCCTGATTTCCCATAAGAGTGATAAAGGGACGCTCTACCCCCGTTTAAGCCCATAACTACCAAGAGAAAACCACAACTTTCATACCTTTTGCCACTGTCTTGTACAACATACAGGTCTCAGCGCGATGGCTGCCGAACACGTCGAGGATGCGCCCTACATTGACGAGGATGATGGTGAGTCGGCATTGCCTTATTTAGCACGCCCGCGACGCGTGCCCGACGCTCACAGCGACCCCCTCACAGACATGCCTCCGCTTGTCGACAATCCATACCCGTCTATGACATTTACTTTTGCTGCGAATATGACCCCAATTACGTTCAGCACCGACCAGACCAGTTTCGAGCTCACTCCCGAGGCCACTGCGCCCGGTACGTTCATGTACGAGCCGCCGCCTTTGGTCGATGAAGCGACGACCAAGATCTCTCACTCAAAGAAGAAAGACGAGTCCCACATCCCAAGGCCCCCAAATGCCTTCATTCTCTTTCGATCTTCGTTCATAAAGGCTCAGCACATCCCTGAGAAGATTGAGGGAAACCACAGCGCTCTTTCGAAGATCATTGGTGCGCTCACGCAGATTTATCGATATTGAGTGGCACATTTTACTCAAGTTTACCTAGGAAAATATTGGAAGGCTCTGCCTCGCGAGGAGAGGGAAGTCTGGGAGGCTAAGGCTATAGTAGCTCTTGTCGAGCACAGGAAGAAGTATCCTGACTGGAGATTCAAGCCTGGGGCGAATGGTCCGGGGAAAGTCAAGGATGGACCACGGCGGAGGAACAGTAGGAAGGGGAGGGGAGAGGCCGAGAAGAAAGTACGGAATCGAGAGAAGAGATGCGACAAGATAGCGGACCTATTGGTAGCGGGAAAGAAGGGAGAGGACTTAGAAGCGGCCATTCGCGCGTATGATTCGGAGAACGTCAAGGCCACCAAGGTAGAGGAAGAAGGGGGATGCAATGTATTTGTCATGCACGTCCCAGACAAACAGGACTCTCCCGAAGACCGCAAGCACTCCCAGACAACTCGCCAACGTCCAGAGCAATCAAGGCCTGCGTCCGGAGTAGCCGACTCTATTCGTCCAGAAGATGCAAACGCAAGGTGCAATAGTGTCGACAACTCCTCCTGTGCACGTTTCGACACCCCATTGACCGCAATGTTCAAACGATCGTCTTCTGCCCCGGCATCTTACGCTCATAATAGCCCAGAGGACCCGACTATCCTCGAAGGTTATCTGGCTACTCGACGCCACTCACTTTGTTCAGTTTCTTCAGCCAATCCTTCTCGCGATACGACTGCCTCACCCCCCGTCTTCGAGCACGAGGTTCGGGCACGTGCAGGATATGGCGTCAGTGCGACAGGCAATGTGGCTGCCACGAGGGATGATCTTCGACAGCTGTCCCCTTTGCAGCCACCCTTGCTTTCGCTCGCCACCGTCGACCAAGACGGTATTTCTCTGCGGTCTCAATGGACTAATGTAAGTCATTGGTTTCGTAAACGATTGAAAACTGGAAGGCTGATTCTCCCATCGGCTTTTAGTCGTCCTCCGCTGGTTCTTTCGAACCCGATCTCTACAGCCCGACTCTGCCAGACTTCGTCTCAGACATCGACGATAACTCGAGCCCCATTCATTCTCCACTGACAGTCGTCGCCGATATCATTCTAGACGGGGATTACGTCCCAGGCGCAGAAAATTACATCAGCTCGCAGTACGTCCAGCCGCACTCTTCGTACTCATCGCTGAACGGTTGGGCTGGCGATGGATTGATGGCGAAATGCTCGCCAAACGATACCTATAGCTCGCCTTACGTCGTGATGCCCCAGAGCCCTGTCGCGTACGATCCAGAAAGAATCATGAAGGACGCTTTTGAAGCGGCGTCTTTCGCTCCCTTCGACCTCTTTGCCTACGGCACGCGTCCTATTTCTGGCAGCGTCTCGCCTGCAAGTCCGGCGGATAAACAACACCTTCAGTACTACACACAGGGCCTCGAGGACATGAACGGCCGCTACGGTGACCATAGTCAATTGCTCAACTACGATCCTGTTTCTGCGTACTGAACGTCCTCTCTCCTGCTTCACAACCATACACGCCACCACGCCTTCACTCATCTATAGAATTGCCGTCGTGCTCATCACTTGATGAGTCATCGTAAAATTTCCTGCTGTTTTCTCTCTCGACTCCTCGCCGTTACTTCTCGATTACGCGAAATACACGACAAACGCGCCTGGATACTGGATCCGCCACCGCTCTCGGTTGTACAACACATCGCTCGGAAACGATTATGCTCCCCGCCGCCACCCATCTCCCATTTCTTGTCGCCCTGCCCGATTGTTTGTTCTGTCTCTATGCCACTCTCTAATCCTCAAGGAAGGAATTATGTACTGAATGTAACCATAGGTTGTACCCATATGCACTCATCCCTGTCTCTCGGTATGTTCTTCGATTTTATGTCAAAATATGAATTCCCTAAAACCAGCATGCACGACGTCCGATGAAGATCTTTTTGAAGAAAGGGTTTGCGATAATTTTTCGATCTTGGAGCACAGATGATCTCAATGTGTGTCATAACTCTTTGCGTCTTCACCGAAGCAGTCCTCTTCGCATCGTCGAGTACGGGTTTCTGATCTTTGGACCCTTGCTTCACCCTGAGTAAGGTGAGTATCTATTCACGATTTATCTTATCATCGGCCATGTCAGCTGACTGCCATGTGGCGATATTGCAGCCCCGGCCTTTCAAAGGGTATGCCCACACCCAGGTTCGATATCTCGTAAAAGCTCGTGGATGGATCTCCGGAAAACCGGGACGCTAGTAAAGACAGAAAGTACGCTGGTGCAATACGTTACTGCACTCATCCACCTCTGGACACTTCTCAGGCGTCCCGACTCGTACATGCGATCTAGAACACTTGAGGTGTCATTTCGTCTTGAACCCCCTTTCATGTGCTAACGCCTGTTCGTGGTTATTGGGCCGACACTCGCTGGTGGATCGGTCGATCGATTGACCACTGCTCCCGACGAGGCTTGTCGCCGCTGCTTTGACCTCCGAGTCTCTACGCTATCTCTCATCCCGCCGCCGCCGACATAATTAAATAATCCCGCGATCATCCATCAAGGGCTCGGTGATTTTGAGACCGAACGACATAAGTACGCTAGCGATAATGTAGTGGCGCAGGGGAGTCGCAGGGGTAACTTCACTCACCGACACAGAGGTGACTAGTCTCATTTTCTAGGTCTCGTAAATTAATAATGATATTGCTTCCAGGTCTGATGACGACTTCAAACGACTTATGGGCGGCTACTAGACATGGGACGGTGCTACCTCGGCATCTGCTTCCTTCGAACTAGAAGCGTCGTCCAATGAACAGGCAAAGTGAGTGTACTCCTGTAATCAGCATATGTTTTCCTGGGGCCCAGACGCTGAGATTCAAGTTCGAAGATCATAATACAAGAGACACCAAATGCGAGATGACGGCTTTCCCTCCACTGTAATTCAAAGCGGACGATGTAGGGTTCTATGGCGCATGTTGGCGCGACGTCAAGTACGTGACCTTCGACCTTCGATAGAGCTCTGGCGATTAATGCGTGGATAATTCCTTACTTTCTAGAGCCCTTAATAACTTCTATTTCTCAGGGTAGCCCACATGGGGCTCACGTCAAGGCGCATAAATCAGCTGAACTGTAAGTCATTTGCATGAGTATATAAGGCATATGCGACGGTATGTACTCTCATTGGATGGGACTCCTGAATGGGGTGAAACTGTGGAGGCAGACGTCGGATCTATTGCATAGGGTTCAAGAACGTGATCCTTATTCCGTGCATTGACTTTAGATAAACTTGAACTCACGCACTTTTTTACCCCGAGTAGGTAACACTGACTATAAACCTAATCTTAAGACTGGCTGGATTTGACCTAGTACGATGTATCGGCTCATACCTGCTATCGTTGCACATGCCCGCATACCCAGCGCCATACAACTCTGAGGCTCTCTTACTTGTGCTGGATCGGGCGACGATGTCTCTAATTGCTAGGTTTGAATCCCACGACTCGTATGTTGTAGCAGTTGGTGCCTGCTGATACGGTATGCAGCCAACAGGTGCAAGCCATACCACGAAGTGCCCAGCCAGGAATCGGTGCCTTATCAAATAGATGCCGTTGACAACTGCACGTAGCAACGACAGACTCCGTCGTCTCTCTTATTGTTTGTACGCCAGAGCTAACGTTAACGCTTATCCCTCGTAGTACCTCGTAATGTTGGTGTACAGTTGCGTGTATGTTCCGACTGGTTTATGGTACAGAACGCTTACACATCCGAACATCACGAATGAATCTGTCGCGCGCGTCGCTGTCAGAGCAACTGTGGTGTATGTCGGCTTAAAAGAAGGTCGAGCGAGTGGTTTGACTGGGCGGCAACTCATGAATCACACACAGAGGGATCCTCTAGGCCCAACTTTGCCTGTCTTCCTGCGATGACCACGGCGGCCAGAGACTTCCACGTCTGGACTTATAAAGGATGGTACGCGCTTTTCCCATGTTGTAGTAACTCTTACTGAAGCGACTGTAGTGATCAATAGATTCAATACAGGTCAGAGCCGCGGTGGATCTTATGCTTCGTCTGTTAAGGTATCGGATACATTGAGTATCTCTGCGACGTCTTTTGGATAAACTGCACCCAAGTGCAAGCCCACTGCTTGGCAGTTCCGAATGAGCTCACATCTGGAGCGCAACCATTCATATCCCGAGGTGAGTACTACGAATATCCAGACAGGCGCATTGTGATTGGTAATACATAACGGCAATACATTGACTCCATCCCGAGACGGAACAGCTTGCTAAATGAAGACGCCATTACCCGACATGGGAATGTGAAAGCACTCCCATTGTTCGAAGGATGGGAGTAGGAACATTTGGAAGGAGATGGACGCAGCAAGGCACTACTGACCTTCTCGTCCTCGAGGATGGTCATCCGGATGAAAGTTGCCGCCCCTTTCAAGCTTCTATAGTTGCGAACTAGGCAACCGCTAATTTTGTCCTCATTAGCTTCTACGAAGGCTCAGCCGTCTGTTTAATGATCACGTATTGATTCATCCAGCTCCAGCCTCCATTGGATCGAAGTTGATATATTATGCATCACACTACCGGTATACGGCCCTCGATGATAGCAGGCACCCGCGCGATAGTTCAAAGCGATTTCCATATTCAATACTTTGTCAGTCAAGCTCTACTGCCATAAAAAGGACCAAAGGCTGATTTGTCTTTCATCCTGAACATGACCCCTGCTTGTGCGCCATATCCATGGGATGTGGATCTTCCCGCAAAGCTAGCTGTGTCAGAGCTGTGCGGTCTCGAACAGCCAAGAAGCAGGAAAGGCCTGATCATGACGGACCATAGGTGTGTGACGGTCGATACTCAAGTCTCACTGGCCAATTTATTGAGCACTATAATTGCATAGAGGTTCGTATATCATAAGCTGGCACTGCAACGGGCCAAATGAAGGGCACATGGACGGATTGTGCCGTATGCGCGTGGTATTGAGGGCGTGTACTGCAGCGTGCACGAGACGGCATTGCACGTTATCGATATCTCGGTCAGAGCCGCTCTGAGTCACGGTGGATACTGCATCATGTCCATATGTCAGCTGTACATGGGCACAATCATCTTACTCTACTTTACCGGGCCAGTATGTATGAATCTTACCGGCACATTGCCTAATCAACGGTACCATTCTAGACATGCCGAGAGAGATTCGAGAGTTTTATATCAGCCTGTGTGCGGCTTGGCTGACACTCCTGAGAGTCGCATCACCGATTCTCCATTATTCGAACGTCGGCCTGTGTATAATGCAGCGCCTCTATAATGCGTAATCGAGGCAGACATCGATTCATCCTGTATAACGGCACTCTGACAATCCGCGGCCATTGTCATTACGTCCGCACCAATGATGAGGATATACCTCAATTGCACGCCTGTCGAAGATTTGACACCGACGCGGTGGAAATTGCAATTGCCTCGAGCACACAACTGGTCAGGTAAGAAGAATCATTCGTCCAGATGGGTCGATGGCACTGCGACGCGTCGACTAGGTTTATTAGTGCACTAATTTTACCTACGATTACGACTTTGATCGGAGGCTTTCATAGGTCCTGCTGCCGCGCTTCTCTTTATCTCCTCTTCGTCGAGACCAGCTTCTTCAAGGATCTTCTCCGCCTCCTTCAATATGGGCTTATACTCATCTAAAAGACCAGATTTGTGAGTGGCGCGCCCAGCAGGTAAGATAGGTCCTGAGCACGTACTGTATCTCTCCTTGGCCATTTCGAAGGCAAGTTGCCGTAGCATCTTCCCTTTCTCCTTCCCTCTGTCGTTAGTGGTCGAGAACGCCTTCTTTACCCAGTGTTCCTCTGAGACATATGTTTTATGAGAAATGTTATGGGCCACAGAGCCGTACAACTTACTAGAGCGAGCATAAAACTTTGCGAGAGTTTCTCCAGGTAGAGGTGTACTCATGACATCTTCCAAGGACCGACTCGAGTCTTTTGAGACACCCATAAACGCAGTCGCTTTCGCACGTATTTCCGACTCCTATATTCCGTCAGCCATCGTATCAACTGAGAAGTTGTGGTACGTACCTCCGGAAGCTGCTTATGGTCGTCCTCGATGGTGGACTCTTTCAATTGCTGCTTCAGCACAGTCATCTCCTCATCAACCTCGACCGCGGCCGGTTTCTTGCTGTTGGCTGGTTTTCCTATCCCGTCGTCACTCTCCGTGTCTTCCATATCTTCATCCTCTTCCTCATCACTGTTGCTGTCGTCGTCGTCATCGCTACTGCTTTCATCGCCACCAGCAGTAATGTCGACATCACTCGGCTTCAAGCAAACGTACTTGTCGAGTTTATCGAGTTGAAGAGAGTAGTAGTCGTCCAGCGTGTATTCCAGCTTGCCACGTTCGAAAATACCTCCATATCTGTACAGGCATTTTTATCAACCTGAGTAAGGCAGGCATGATTTGACGTACATATAAAGTGTGTTCTTCAAGACCGCAAGCATGGCGTTATACCTTGGCAAAGGTCTGGTCGAGTTTGGGTCATCTATATCAGCCTCGTCGTCGGCAGTTGGCGCGAGCTGGTTCGGGTTCGGTGACTGAGCGAGTTTGGCATTTGCGCGAGCCACCTCCCAAGGCTTAGGCTATGGAAAAACATGAGGACGTAAGCCGAACGGAACCAACAGAGAGGGTGCTAATGCTCACCTCATCGTCGCTTTCTCCACTATCATCGCGCCCTTCGTCCGGGGAGTCGGGCGAATCTTTCTCGATGACTTTCACCGTGACAGCTGATTTCTTTTTCTTCTTTCCGCCACCCTTTTGCTTAGGCATCTTCAAAGTCAATGACACCCATCGCCCATTACCTGCTATTTGATAACCATAACTACACCACAGATGATCAATCTACTTCAGGTTAATCGTCACAAAGTAACTCACAGATCATTATGGAACACACTCTCCAAACTCTCTTCATCATTATCCTCGTCGGTGACTCCACCAAATAAGATACCAGTGTTTTTGTTTGCCCATAGGGCCATGGTACACCCGGATCGCAGCGATGGAGCGAAAGCTGTAGAAGGCCTCTTACGCCGCTCCCATATCACGGTAGGAAAGTTTGATGCGGAACGAGATTTGAGATCGTCTTCCTTTGTCGTGGGCATTGACATTCTGTAGCGGACATGTGAGCGTAGGATTAACAAGCGGAAGAGAGTGGGCACAAGCCTCAGGAACCAGGTATCTTCGAGCATCACACCTATGGGACGCTTTCCCTTGTGGTACTCCTTGCAGTATCCACCTGTATGTAAAATTTCAAGATATATTACTCGCATTGTTAAGAGGAAGCTTACCGTGGAGTAGAATACCGTCCGGAGTGGGCAAGAAGGAGAAGCCGCTTCGAGGACTGGAGAAGATGCTCAAGCTAAGATGCTCTACAAACCACTGGAAGTAGCACTTACGAGGGCTGTCTCTCATTGGTCTTGAACTCGATTTGTTTCCACTTATACTCTTGAGTATCAAATATCCATAGATCGTTGAGATAATTTGCTTTGAAGCGGTAAGTTTCTGGAGTGTAGAGGCCAGAATCATCTAGCTTACTTTTGAATCCTGGGTCGTAGAAACCTCCGAATAAAACTACGTAATGTTTCCACATAGCCATCCTACGGGTTTGTTAGAGCACAACATTTTGTGGCCGATTGTCCATTGATCATTACCGGTGTCCCGAGCGAGCTGTCGGTCTAATCTTTGTTTCAATCCTATCCCATGTATGGGTAGTGATATCAAAGCACCAGAAATCTCTGTAGTGGTGAAACGTTGTCTGATGTAGACTCGAGAATTCGCCTCCCAAGAGAAATAGTTTCCCACCACCAGCAGGTGAAGCGACTACCGCATGAGCGGATCGAGGACCAGGGCAAGTCTGGGAGACATATTTTCTCCACTCATCCTACTTAATAATATCAGTCGTGGTATCAATAGCGTTTAATCAGGCATATTACCTTCTCAGGGGTATAACGGAAGACATCGTTGTAAAAATGCTAAAGATATTTTCAAGTATTTCGCTATAGTAGGCTTAGAGCATTCAAAGTAACTTACGGCTTGCCCGTCTTCGCTGAAAAATTCTCCACCGATACACCAGAGATAATTTCCTACTGGGCACGGTGTGAAAGTAGCGTTCGCACGCCGACTGGGGGGCCCTTCGACAAGTTCCTCTGTTACCTTATGAGCATCTTCCCAATCTCGTCTCATCTACTAAATAATGATGAGTATATCATACGGTAGCCCAGGACACATCCGAAAGGAAGATTTACCTTCTCAAGTATCGCCTCCAAATCCTCGCCATCCGAATCTGCTTCATCTTTAGATTTTGCGGCCTTTTTCTTTGCTTTCTTCTCTGTCTTCTTCTGTATTTTTGCGTTCTTTTCAGCCTTCGCCGCAGCCTTGCTAGATACGGCGGTGTTGTTCTTCGCCTTTTTCTTGTTCGCCATGTTCGGACGCGAAGTGAGAGATAAGGTCAAGATCTGATCAATTCAGCGTTTGTGCGCCTTTTGTTGTCTTTTCACGCGAACCGCCAGCATGTCTCCTTCCAACTTATTATCTGGCCACGACCACGACCTTCCTACGGCACCACTGAAGCGTTCAAAACGTAGAATCGATGACACCAATCCATGAACTGGTCTTAATATCATTGTCGAAGGCACATTTGCTCGCAGGCTTCTGCGCGTCGTCATATGTCGGCATTCTCTACGCCCTGCAACAGACAAGAATAACGTACACGTCGGAATCTGCTGAGGGTCAAGCAAAGGAACGAGCCAGGCGGAGGGATGACCCCGACGTGATACGCGCACGACTGGCTGCTGTTACAATTAGCACGCTCGTCAGTTGTGCTGTGGTCGTGGGAACCATCTGGCATGGGTCTGGTGGCAAGGAGGTGTGTTTTGCTTGTCTATTAAGTAGACTTGAAGGGTTGACCATAAATTTCCCTAGACGATTCTCTCTTTTGCTAGTCTAGAAGCAGCAGCTCTTGGGTTTTCAGCTCACTGGCGTACATTGCTTGCATGTCTTATCGCGCCTGTGCTGTATGCTGGCCCTCTATACGTCTGTTTCTTGTCCAGGAGTCTACCTTTCCAAGCGTCCTGGAGTTTCAAGTCAGACGTGGCTCCAATATTCACGACATGGGTTGGTTGGCGTAACTATATCGTTGTGAGTTTTATCTACACTAAGTGCGCGCATAATGTTTGACAAAGTTGCAGGCTCCATTGACAGAGGAAATAGTATTTCGCGCGTGCATTCTGGCTATCTATCATCTTGCGGGCGTTTCGTCAAAGAAACTCATTTTTCTTAGCCCACTGTGGTTTGGTCTCGCGCATGTTCACCATGGTTTGGAAGTTTACCACCGGCTGGGTTGTACAGCTCAAGCAGCGCGAACCGCTGTAATTTCAGTTTGTGCGTATTATGGCTGTATATTCTGTAACGGGAACACGAAGCTGATATCTAGCCTCTTAGTGTTTCAACTAGCGTATACCACCTTGTTCGGCTTCCATTGCGCCTATCTGTTCTTGAAATCTGGATCACTTCTGCCTCCACTTCTGTCGCACGTATTCTGCAACATCATGGGACTTCCGGGATTCGGCTCTGATGTTGCGCAATTCCCGCACAGGCGTATGGGTGAGTGCATGCAATTATAACGAAATTCTGGATATAAACTAACGTACTATCCCAGTTATAATTTTGGTGTACGTTTTTGGTATCGTAGGTTATATCTATACGCTCAGAGCTTGGACGAAGGGGTTTAACAGCCCGTACTGGTTGTCATAGATTTGAATATTCAGTGTCGTCCATTTTTACGGGATTGCTTGTCACTCCATCAGGGAAAAAATAATGCACGCATGTTTTAAGTCTTATCTTAATTCGCTACAGAGCATGACCCCAATGGCCAAATTTCCGAGCTGTACCTCACCGTGCATAATTGAATGCACGTGGCCGTTACTTGACTTGCGCGCTTACGCCAAGCGGGCCCTTCTTTTGTCGCAGTCCGAGACCAAGCCTTACTTCCACTCTGTACCACAACCTCTGTGCATCGCTATATCATCGGCAAAGTTTTCTGCATAATATTGAGAAAGAGCTCTCAATGCCTCGTGACGACGGACGCAATCCAGAGGAACTTCGTCCTATCTCGGTCGTTTACGAACGATTGGACAGGGTAGACGGTTCAGCACGTTTTGGCTTTGGTGCGTTTATGCTTAGCTCCTGAAACACAACTCATGTTTAGCTGCCACAGGCCAGACCCAAGCAGTCGCCTCAGTATCCGGCCCTATTGAGGTCAGAGCGAACCTAGAGTCTCCATCTCAAGCTACTCTGGATATCCACATACGTCCACTGGCATCCGTACCTGGCACAGACTCCCGGGCTTTCGCGACGACACTCAAGACTGTCCTTACCCCTTCTTTACTACTCTCCCGTCATCCTCGGACACTTGTTCAGCTCGTGGGTCAAGCCCTTTGCGGCAGCGAATCGGGGAGCGGATCTGGCACTGTCGGCAGGGGGTGGAATATGGCTATCATGGCTAGCCTTATCAATGCTTGTTCTGCGGCATTCATAAACGCGGCATCCATACCAATGCGTGGCGTGGTCTGTGCTGTCGCCGTTGGTCGATTACAGAACGACGCAGGCGGATCCGCCACACTCGTGGTCGACCCTTCGGAGACGGAGCTACACAAACTCAGAGGCGGAGGGTGCTTCGCGTTTCTATTTTCATTCGATGCATCTAAAAATCAAGAAGATGAAGATATACCTGGTGTCTCATTACTATGGAGGAACTACGCTGCCTCCGATGGGACATTCGACGAGTCAGAGTTCGCAAGGGCCCAGTCTTTGGCCCGCAAAGGAGCGACGGAAGTCTGGAGAACGATGAAAAACAGTGTAGAAGGAAGCATAGATGGTCTGGTGCACCCACTTAAGACAGAAAAACCGCCAGTCGAAGACTCATCCCGCATAGACGAAGTTGATGACGAAAAGATGGAGATATAGATGATGGTGGGTACTCGCGCATAGAAGAATATCGTGAAAGTGGCTTATATGCGCCTACTTTAGAGTCAAATGAGGTCCAATGCGAAATAAGTATATCTATTCGCAGACTATTCGGCACGCACGAAGTCTCGGTACATACAAGGCGATTGCATGCTACTTGTGCTGCTTCCACCATGGGCGCTAATAATGATGGCAAGGTATGTCATCTCGTGTTTGGTAAAGAGCATCTTCCCACCCATCCCGTTCCTTCACTGTGTGAAATATGAGTCAATTGTAACGTATGACTAACTCGAAGCCTCATTGTCTAGGTTCAATCGACTAAAACGGAGTTGTGAGAACGTCGCCCAGAACGTCGCACTGTAGACTCAATAGTCGTTCTTAAGACGCTGCCACTCCCAAGTCATGAGAATGCAGACATTGACTCGACAACCCTCTTTCATGATACCATGGGATTGACGCGAATTGTTCTTAAGATCTTCAGAGACGAGCAAGACTAGTATCCTCTCTTCTCATCCCATCGTCTGTTGCTTACAACACTGAACCATACTGTCGCTGCCCTATTTACGCAGCTGCGATGATAACGCTCGGATGAGGGCCGTTTTCATCCAAGATCCACAAGCTTGAAGAAAGCGTGAGTGGCATGTGCCAGTACCAGTGCCACTGCTGTTAGCGCTCATTCGTGGTGTCGCACGCCGCTTTCGTAGGACGAGCGGGCTGCCTCGGTCTGCGACGACAGGGTAGGTGTATCGACCACACGATAAAAACCGTTGCTCAGCCCACTCATAGTATTGTTAGCATATCGCCAACATATCTTGGTGGCCCGCCTACAACCTAAGCCGTAAGTAGATAGAGACCATCAACACACGAGGGGAGTTTGCCTGACGTATGTCGAGAATAGCACCGCATAAACCTTCCAATAAGTTCCTAGATCAGTGAATATCGATTGCGAGCGGGCTGGAAGGAGGGCGTGTTGATACACGTTTTGTATTCTTGTTCTCGTTTAGGGAAGTGCGCGTCGGGGTCGTCGGTAGTCAGGTACTATTTCCCAAAATGGTACCTGGCCCAAACACTTAACCATGGTACGTCGTTTCAATTTGCCAGCTCATTCGCACGCTAACCCTCTTAACCCTCTACCACGATGTCCTCGAACTCCCCATTCACAAGTATGCCGGTGTGAAGCGCGGTCGTCAAGTCGTCACTCCGAGTCAGACGCGATTTATGGCTCACACTGGTCTCGAGTGGCACTTTCTCTCACAAGGATTATCATCTTCCGCAGCAGTGCCACTCATACTCGGAATCGAAGCCCTCATTGCCTCTGCCAACAACGGTGTGCCCATCACATCTTCCACATTTCTAACCCATCTGACGGTTCAATATCAAGCATTCACCTTACATGGTCCTTGCCAGTCCGACACGTCAGCCACTACCTTCAGGCCTGATAGATTTATTATGGCTGAGTGGCAGACCTGCGTTGTTATGCGAGCCGCCCCTCGTTACCTTCTCCCGTGGCCAGTCTCCCACGGTTGCTCAACAGCTTCGCAACATGTGTAACAGGCGAGGTTGCGGCTATTACTCTGGGTTAAAGGGCGGTTATTGACATTGACATTGTCTATGACCTGTCTCCTACTCACCCCACGCTCTCTTACCCGCGTTCATCCAGTGGCATCCTCACTAGCTTGTATGAAGGATGGCATCCATGGGCACCCCCAGGACACTTCACGCTCTTGCAGAGCGATCCACCAGGATACTGGTACATTTTATATCTCCGAAAACTGCTCGGAGGCGGCAGGACGTATGCGTTTGTTTTGGACTTCGTCGGAGTGGCACTATGACAAGCGACGGAACGCCCTGCCACTATCGTCACGCGCGGGTGGATTTACAAGGTCATGATGATAACCCCTCCATCCTCGCTTACTCTAACCTCTATATACCGCGTTTCAGATGCCTTGTTGCCTAGAGCGAACATACATACAGGGGTTGGTGCCTTGGTCCTACTACTGCGTTGGCTTGTTTGCGTCTGCCTCGCGGCCTCGGCGAGGCGCCAGCCAGGCCTCGAGGCGGGATGATAGTCGTTATAAGGTAGGCCTTGCTGATTTATGGAATAGATCCCCCTTCTTCGCCCTCCCCGACCAGTATATCCACAGTTCTAAATTATAGCCGTTGGAGGAGCGAAGCAGGTCACGACGCGCGATGCACGATGCAGCATGATCGTGCGATCTGGAATGTTCGATGTACGAGAAGGTAGAAGATCAGTCTTCTGCATGATACTATGCTGATACAGATGAGTTATCGAGAGCCAACACTCGAAGGTATGTTGTTGTTTCCAACTCTCTAAGGCGCAGAAGCACCTCTTCTTTACACCGTATGCCATCACTGATATGAATACTATGAACAGGTATGATATGTGAACATGTAGAACTTGTGTCCACGCTCTCTACACGAGGTTCACGTCTATGAACACGTATGCCAGCACGAAGGGTATGCTGCACCATCGTTCTTTCTTACCATATTCGATCATTCGTGCTAACCGTTCGTATGCATGATAGGCGCCATCCCGTCGGTCGATACGCATCATTGATCAAAGTCATTTGTCTCCGTCGCGCCAACTACATGGAACGAGGCCACGGAACCAAATTTTTGATCCCGCCCTCGCGAATCTCTGCATTAATCTCGCGCCTCTCCTGGCTTATTCGTCATACCTCTGGATCAGCGACACATAATCCAGCGTTCGAAAGATCCCCTGAACATATCACTCCACGTAACCATCTTCCATCAGGACCTCTTCAGCGCTGGCTGAGAGTCTCTTGCTCTTGTTCCTCGTCGACCAACGAGAGAAGGATGTAATACGGATGCAGTTGACCATCCCTCCGATATTCCTTCAATTTTCCACATGGTCCTGTGGCGCAGGGTCAGGAATGGTATGTGTTGTTTCTGGCGATAATCAATCACCTCGGCCACCATCCTTCTAGCCGCATCATTATGAAGATTCGACTCCATCGTCGCGCATTACGCTGAGCAGTACCTCAGGCCCTCTACTACCGACATATGAAGAAGGTGTGGGGTCGTGGCGCAGGGCTGCAAGTCGTGACATGTGTTTCACGTATTCAATTCGACGGCGTTCGAAGCATAACTCAGCATTGAGGAGTCAATAATTGTACGTTCCCAACACCCAACCTCCTGCACAAACGATAGATATGGATATATTTGCTGACTAATACTCAACCTTACTCACCTGCCTTTGAGGGCACATAGACACCCATTCAAACATCGCGCCGGACATCAATGCCGGCGTTATTGCACTCCTTCGAGTCTATAGACTGTTGCATGCGTCAATTGCAGCGGCGTTTCCCTCTCGTCGAATTCCCTTGACTTCGCCTTCTGGACTCCTTCTACACGTGCGAACATTCCACGTGGACATAACTTCTTCCCTCTATTCCTGCACATCCCTCTCACCCGCACTTTGCATCTGAGAGAAGGACCAATTCGATTCGATACTCCGTCAGAACAAATTGAGCCAAACTGAGCTTGAGCTTACCGCGCGACCCTTCGCAAATTACAGCCTCGGCATATCCAACCTTCGTATCATATCGCTCGTCATCCGCTCATCCCATCATCATCATTTCCGTTGATCTAAATCGCCGGGGGGCCGGTAACGTACGTACATCGGCCAGACACGAGACCATATCTTTCCGAACAGAAATTACAAGATAACGAAAAAAGAAAATCTCACACCAAATGACAGACCGCACGAACGAGAACCTGCGAACAGACGACGGTCCAGGTGACCCTCGTCGGACTCGGATTTCGACTCGAACCTCAGGACGAAGGTGTTCATCGCCGCACGAGGACCCCCTCGTGCATTAAGAGGTAAAAACCCACGTAATGTCCGTCTCGTTCATGTTGTTCGCCTCCTAGGCAATTCCGCGGTAATGGTGTGATTTACTGTGTCTTGTGAATCTGTGAGTTCCCGTTCGTCCGTTCTAGGTGGGGATTACGCTGTTTTGAACTCTAGAGACCCTTGTCCCTGTGAAGGCAAGAAGATCTGACAATGCCGGTAGTGTACCGAGACCGGTCTCCGCAAATACATTTGTGATGTGAGTATATCGTCGGTCCATATGATTTTCGACCTTCTGATTATCGAGCTGATTTGTGAATTACGCAGGGAAATTGAGATATAACGGTGTTCGTATGTACAACAAGACAACAAGGATAAGCTAAATAACACACGAAAGCGAAGCAATTGCAAGAATGATACAAGAAATGAAGTGAATCTGGATCAAGAAATACGTCTAAGTGCGACTGTAAATGTGAATGTATGATGATTGGGGACACCAGACAGTTGAGCCAACTAAGCTAACCAACACTAATCCTATATCCTATATCCTATTCTCCATATGCTGACATATTCCAGCCCCTACAGCTTCCAATTCCGGATTCCCTGTCCCGCCCTAATCCTACTAAAATCGAGGGTTCCTAGGTGTATATAGCGAATAAACAAGATAATCACGAACAATCGTCGCATTTCGACGAGTGATAAGCAAGAAGGTGAAGGGTAAGGTTGAGGGGACAGCCAAAGATAAGCCAAGAATAACGGTGAGTGAGGAAACGAGTTTGCGCGAGGAAAGACGGATTGGGTGGGGATGAGGAGGGGTGAGGGACGGATAGATGACGGAAGAAGATACCATGAAGCGGAGGCAGGTAATGATGTTACAGGGAAGTACAAGGGAGAGGGGATAGGGGTGTTGCAGGCGATAGAAATACACAGGAGAGATGAGAGGTGAGCAATACTTCATTGAGTTCGGTGGAGGAAGCGCTGAGACAACAACACGCAGAAGGACGACAGAATCCAAGAGGGAAGATGCAGGGAGACAACGACGCAGGTTCGCGGGAGCCGGCCACGCGCGAGTTACCAGGACAAGAAGGATTATCCGCCTGGGATAGAAGACACATGCCACGCAGGGAATTCGCACCACAGCGCAAACTTTAAGGACGCTCAGGGGTGCGTGCCAAATCGTCCGTGTGACAGCGAGGGAACTTGGCTGACTTAGTACGTGGGAATGCCAGCCATGTACGGCGGGTTTAGTTCGCTGTCGAATTGGTAGCAGGCGAAATTCGCGTCGTGCTGCTGCTGTTGGTGGTGCAGGTGCGGCTGGTGCCCTGACATCGGAGCCAGGTCGTAGCTGGGCATCATCAGCGATTGCGTGTCGATAGGTGCGCACATCGTCGGAGGTATCTGAGCGTCAAACTCGTTGAAGAAGTCCAAATCGAACTGTTGCTGCTGCGGAAGGTGATGGTGCATGGAAGATGCAGCACGGGAGATAGAGTCACCGATGCATGTTGTGGGTGTACCGGGCATGCTGCAGTCCGGTGAAGGACTGTAGGTGTTCAAGTACGGCGGGGTGACAGTGAAAGTGGCTGGATCGAAGAAATTGTTCGCTGGTGGGCTGCACGGTGGCATCATCGGTTCCTGTGGGAAGGAGAACGCATCGAATACGCCCGCGCCTCCCTCAGAATGCAAGTGTGGTGGAAGAACTGCCTGTGTCGAAGGCGTGGGTTGGAAAGAGAATGTGCTAAAATCCTGGAAGTACAACATAGCCAGTCAGAATGGGGTAAGTGCAAACGCCATGAAGATCAACTCACAAAAGAGGGATTTACGTCAGGGAGTGACTCGGTAGGAGAAGGAATGGAAGGTGAGGAAGGTGAGTCGAGATAATACTCGGTCGAGGCGTAGCTGCCTGCGTCCGACAGCGTCGTAGGAGAGGCGCACTCGTCTGTTGGCGAGGCGGGCTCTGGCTGAGTGCTCCGTGCGCGCACTTTCTGTGCTTTGGGCGACGAGGGCAGGAAGACGGGCTTGGAGTGCTCAGTGTCGGGGGCGGGCGCCGACGAGGACCGTCGGTAGGTGCGGGCCGTGATGGGAGTCTCGAAGCGAGTGACGATTTGAGGTACGTGGTGGCGATCGAACTCTGCGATGGCGGCGTCGAGCTCTGCTCCCTTCTTGCCTTCGACCAGGAGCTCGGCGATCTTCTCGCATCGCTTGAGATCTTTCGGGCCCACCTCCCTTACTTTACGCTTCTCTGCAGCCCCTTTCCCCTTGGTATGTAACGGACGGAAGGTGTACTGAGGGAACTTGCGCTTGTGCTCCTCGAGAGCGATCTTGGCTTTCGCATGCCAGATTTGGCGTTCCTCAGGTGGGAGATTCTGCCAGGTGAGCCCGATAATCTTGGAGAGCGTGCTGTGGTTTGTCTCGACATCGGAGGAGACGTGCTGGTTCTTGATGAAGGACGAGCGGAAAAGGATGAACGCGTTGGGTGGCCTTGGAATGTGATTCTCAGGCTTCTTCTTCGCGTGGCCGCTGCGAGCGCGCGTCGGAGACAGGACCTCACCAGTGGGCGGGAAGAGCATGCCAGTCGAGGGGGGATCCTCTGGGGAAGGCGGATCGTAGAATGTGATGGGTGTAACAGCGGGAGTGAACGCTACGGTCTGGGCGGTTGAGGGATCGACGGGCGTTGTCCATGTGAGCTGGAGGCCATCTGTCGGGATAGGCGCGATGAGCACGTTGGCGTCGGTGCTGCGGCCGCCGCTGTACGCACCATTCTGCCTTGCGGCCCTTGGCTTCGAATCTCGCGTGCGTTCAGCTGGCATGTTCGCAGAGGCGAGGGAAATTGATAGGGGAGGAGGAAGGGGTGTCGCAAAACAGGACATCTGTGGGCAATTGCCGTTCCGCTATATACAAACCTCGCATTCAAAACTCCGAGTCCCACAAATTACCATCCCATCACTGACATTCCTTTTAGGGAAGCTGGTATCCGAATCCCTGGGCTCAACCCAGAATGCCTCCGTCCAGCGCCAATCCTTGTATTATTACGTTCATTTTCTCGCTCTCGAATTGAACCACCACCCTGAACCGATCCACGTGAACCCTCAGATGATACCGGACTGCGACATCCCTCCCCCAATCCGCCTTGAGGATATCGACCTCCCTTCGACGACATTGACGCGCTCATCTCGTCCGGCAAGGTTATCAAGCCATGCGATTGACGCGTCTGTCGTCCGTGACAGGCAGACCCCCTGTCGAGCACAGATGTACATCCAAGACCGGCTCCGCTCACCCAAGCCCATGTGCGACCCCCACAGGGCCAGACGGGACGTATCTCTGATGTTACGATGTCAGCAGGGTAGGCCTTGTTCTCCTCCTCTCAGATCTGCTTCTCGACTACACCTCCAGCTTGAATCTATCTGCCATAGCATCATACCGAGTGCGCTAGCTAACATACGATACAACGACAAATCTTCATCTGAATTCAATGCTGAATCGAAAAAACACCCAGTCAATCAGTGGGACGCCGCCCATGATGGAGCGAACGACCTTCGCCACTATCGCTAAACGAGCTCGTATGAAAACACAGTAAGCCTTTCCACGGCATCCTTGGACAGGGACCACGCGGGTTGCGAGGGCGGTCAAGCTTCAGGAAAGACGTCAGCCACGAAAAAGACGAATTTCGTAACTGCCCTGATAGACTCATCGCTTTCCTAAGGATCCGATATCGCGGACGGCTCTCTTCTTTCCTACCTATCTCATCACATTGAAAACAGCAAATAACAGTACTCTCCCTTCCACTGGCTGGTGGTCACGGTACTAGCCAATCAGTAGCTGCTCACATGAGTATTCATCGCTTCACGACCAGAATTCGATATCTGTGGAGGAAAGCGAAGAACTTTCCTTATCTGGCGCTCGACTACAGCGAAACTTTGCCATGTCGCGATTGTGGATGCACGCCACAAACCCCCGACTCCGAACGCGGCTCGCCCGTGTGTAGTAGGGTTCAGAGGAAGGGACATTGTCACAGTGCGCCTCTTCCGGTATTCCTTGTTCAACATGAGTTGCGTGGATACAGATTGACATTGACCAGCGCGGTGCGGGCGTACTAGACCTATCCTATCAGTTCAAATTGAAGCCTGCAGTTCCACACAAAACGCACTAAAGTGAACCACAGCACCAGGGGAGATGAACGTAGATCTGGTTGGGCTTGCTCGGTCGGTGGGTCCCGCGTTCCTCAATCACGCACGATCGACAGCATACTGACGGTATCACGCTAAGCACCACGGCGCCCACCTGGGGCGCAGTGTAAGTAGTTCCTCATGAATTACGTGCCCAACGGCTCGACAGTACGTAGAATCGCTCGGCGAGATATACACTGCACCGGCAGGGTACGCGCTGTTCTTTTACTGCTGTTATACTTCAAGTCTGGAAGGGCATTCTGCACCTGCGAGTTCGGCGGAGGAGTGCTCGGGAATTTGTATGAATGTGGGAAATTAAGCCTCTTGCTTCTTCATTGTGAGTACGCAGTCGCCCACTCGTTCGACTTAGCCGGTGAGTTGATCACAACGGACATTGCGCGTTAGGGTTGTCTTACATACTCCATTACATTACACAGTGAGGGTGTTAGTCACAGCCCCGACATGAAAGTAGGAGCTGGACCCCCATGCGGAGAGACCATACGGTGATTTATCCACGTGGCCGTACCCGGTTCAACTCAAGTCACACTGCCCGTCCGAGATATAGTACACTGGTCGAGGGCTAATACAGAGCCGGAGACTGGATCACTCCGAGGTTGTCACCCTGTGTGATTTACGTGTGGTGTGGTGGTACAATATCGTTGGATTGCGCCACGGCACAGTTCGTGCATGAATAAACGTTCCCTGTGTCTTGTACGATGATGTGTCTACGCCACGATAGAAATGATGAGTCATATTACTACGTTCTTCTCAGAGATCAAGGTTCATCTGGGAAAATACAAGAAGATAATGTATCGACGCATCATCGGTCCCCACTAGCCTAGCCACGCGAATTTCAAGTTCGGCCGTCGACGTAGATACCACTCGAATTGATGATATGCTAGTCAGTAGTATCTTTACTCGTAGTACTGTTCCATATATAGGCATGGAGCCTGGAGAAGCCTTCGCGGCGTTCATTTCCGAGAGGGCCGAGCGATATACATGTGGCGTCGCATTGGCTTGGAACTTCTCCGTTCCTGGTAGGATGGTGTGCTTCGTCTCGGCAGGCTTGTGTGGTACAAGCCGAACTGATCTCGTATCAGGTCGGTGTGCGGGATGGTGTTGGGCGCGCCGCTGTGGCCCTTGATGCGAACATGTGTACCAGTTGTGTGTCCAAGTTCAATCTGTCAAAGGGCGGCATACCTGGAAGTACGCTCTGATGTACGCGGGCCGGTTCTGGAGTCTGGACTGGAGGCTTGGGAAATTGACAGTTCAGTCGATTGACGACAGATGGATTGGAGATTGGCTACTGAAATGAACCGAGAAGCTATCGCCTGACGGCTTCAGAGTAAGAAGTGGTCGTTCCTGCGTGCGGCCACCTAGTACTGTATTCCCGTCAAAACAGCCAGAAGCGGAGTGGTTATGCTTTTGATTTCTCATAACGCGCGTAAGCTGTCAAGCTATCGGACTTTAGCTCACGCACATAGGCCATACGTACCGTCATGCAAGCTCTTCTGATTCCCAAGACGACCCAGGTTCTTTGGACTATGTCATGAAAACCATGCACCTTGTTCGACTGTTGGCTAGAAGCACTAGTCCTGCTATCTCTGCGAGCATAGCACCCTCAAAGAAGGTATTGCGGTTGCCATATTAAATCACCCTAGGTCAAAGAAACAATAAGAATGAAGAGTGACATGCGTACCGCCCGTTGCTGCGTCGCTAGAATTTGATCCCGCCTTCCAGCTTCGTAAGTACGGATGAGTAGCCAAGAGTGACGTGCTATCAACTGATTGGAAGAGGGTCAGGTTAGTGGCGAAGGTGAGGGAGTCTAGAAGGTAAGGAGGCTAGACGGCGGTGTGACCATTCATGTCCATGGGTGCGGAGCTGGTCACGATAGTATCAGTGGGAGAGACCATATCCGCTCCGCCGAGCCGATGTTGGTGATAGGTGCGATAGTGTCCAAAGTTGGGACGAAGAGGAGAGACTCGAGGGGACCTGCTGCTGAGCAGCAAGCTTCGATTTGAGGGCGTTATTCTATGAAGACGAAAGAACAAGACCGATCTCAGGGTAGCCTCACCCTGCAGTAATGAGGGCACAAAGGTTTTTCGGTGACCAACTCCGTGAAAGCACATGTAAAAGGCCGACATATAATCGAATATCTGCACCACTCATGATCGATGTTTTCGGCGCGCTGTTGGCCTTTTGATTCAGCAGCCAAGTCATGGTCACTGCGCAATGGGCCACAGAATACTAATCGATGGTGAGCTGGGTGCCACACGGAGTATGATACGGCTGCGCACCTGTTTTCGCGACTACAGCCTCACAATATAAACTTTCGTCATGGTCATGTATATCGCAGACTCACTGCTTATGCTGCGTATAGAGCACATATTTTACTGCATCAGAATATACGAGCCGATTAGAGCCTGAAAGGTGAGGGTCTCGATATACATATCGCCGAACGTGCCTGAGACATGGGCCGCGACGTATGGACGTGCCTATAGTTCAAAACGGCCTTTCCGAGGCCCGCGCACAGCACCTCATGGATCGATGATCTTACTGCACTTCATATGCGCACAGCAGTATCACAGTATTCTTCCATGAAGACAGAAAACAATGAGACGATACTCAGCCACATCAGAGAAAATGAGGACGCACCGTTTAACCTGGGTTACTTCAGCCAGGTCATGGCTGTGGCCGGGGTTCACGAGACTGCGCGTATCATACAGTACAGAGGCAGTAGATAGCCCTGTGTCTACTAATAATACGGAATAACCAGTTAGTGGTCCCGGTGGTCCCCCAAGACGCATTCGGAGTCGTCCTATCGGATCCTGGTCACTTCCGTTCCCGCGTGTTCTGAGATCAGGAGTAATACTCGAGAAATAACGGTAAATCGGTGTTACCAAGCAGTGAGCAGCGGAAAGTACAGCTCATTGCACTGCCAGACGAGCTGCGAGGCGATGAGGGCAAGAGGTGAATTTTGTAGAGAGGCAGTACGTCGGGTTGGAGGTGCTGCAGCCTCAAGTTCAACACGTTGCAATCAAGCGCTCGACCGACACGAGCGCATCGTATCTTTGATGGCGCGTGGTGCAATGAGCCGATTGATGTCAGTACTGAACCGAACCGACCCTGTGAACCGTGGTCATCGGCGTCTACAGCAAATGCGAGTAGACCGTGTACCTCCGTGTGCTTTCCCGCCAGATCCTCTGATCCTCAAGATTCTGTACTGAACTGCGAACCTAGACTGAGCTGGTTTAATCTGTTATTTTATTTACAGTTCGCTCATCCCGTCTTCGGATTGATGGTGATAAAGAGAACTCTGCCAGAGAAAGCACAAGCTGGCGATGGTTACGACCTGAGCCCGAACTTGTCAAAGGCTCGGTAACACCCCCTTGGTCTATACCCGCCACCACCATTCAGGCTGACCGATTAATTTCTTAGCAGCCACGCTCAATATCTGTACTATGGTAGCTCGCTGCCACCCTGAGCTCAACGGAAATGAGTGCTGCGGTGCATTCGGGTGCCTTGAACTCTCGTCTTAGCTCTCCGCGACGTTTATCGCAAGCACCAAATGACGCAACCAGAGCCCTCCAGGTGAGGTCGGCGGGCGGGTGGCGCATCATGCCATAACAACCGATGTTTGGTTCTGTTGGCATTTAGAGCAATGCGGGACAGCTCGCTTGCCGTGCCTACCTTTGGTGCGTCTTCCAAGGTTTCATCCTTCTTCCTTCTCATGCTACTCGTCGCACTAAATGATGCAGCAATGAGCTATCGTTGTGTCCGTCGTGGATGGCTTGTAACATGTATCGGAGCCACGAAGCTGGGATGCAATGTACTCCAGAAGAACAAGGACGGCAACGGTTCGTACAGTCCGTAAAAGCCGATCTCTTGTAATCACAATTCATCGTCACACTAGTGCTCAGCACGTTGGTATCCTGATTCAGTATTTCACCGCCACGATCTCCCCTCACGCTGATCGCCTCGATCACAACGATAATCCGGGCCCGAGAACAACCCACATCCGAAGAACAATGTCTCTGTGCCGTCGTCAGGCGTTGGAACTCAGACGTGCTTTCTGACGGTCGACGAGACAGCGTGCACAGGTATGAGTACGACGACGAGGGTCCTATACAGCTGAGCCTGTTCATCGGCGAACAATGAGCGTTCGTGTGTTCTTTTCTCAGGTCAATGGAGGCGTCTCCATGTGCTCATACTGTGGGGTTCTCGCTTCTTTCTTCTTTCTCCAGGCGGCAATCCTCGCATTCCAATTCACGCTAAACGCACCTGCGCTACGCCACAAAGTACCTGTACGACAGGGCGTTATCACTAAGACCGTACGCGCCGTCGTTGGAGGGTCAGGTGCGTTCAATGCAGTTGGTTTTGATCTACGATGCTCTTTCTCCTCGGAGACAAGATAACGCCAACAAATGTCCGGAAAGGGGTCTACAGGGCACACGAATGTCAGGCAATTGCATACGCAAGTCGGAACGACACTGTGTGTAGTGAAGCCATAAAATAGAATTCAACCCTTGTCAAATTCATAGATGGGAAACGATACGCACAGAAGAGCACAGAAGCTCTCAAGCTTTTGAAAAATTCGGGCCAGAGTGGTGTTAAGTCCCCGCAAGAAAGCTCATCCCCCCTCGCGCGTATCACCCGCGAACCACGCTCTCTCGTTCTTCTTCTCCCTCTGATAAATGGCTCCAGAAGCGGCGAATCATGTACGGAAGACCAGGAAGATTGCAAGATTTTCAGGCGTGTTGGCATGCAGACGGTTCTCAGCAAAACTGGAAAAGACGGAGATGTGGGGGTTCTCGTGATGGTGTACCTTTATAACATGTCAACTATCTGACGTGTGATACATCGTGTCAGCCGGTGGTAAGGAAACTTTGGAGGCCATACGTACGTGCTGTAACTCCTCCGCTGCGAGACGCTTTTACGTGCAGATTATGTGGGTTGCTGATCGGATATTGATTAACTACTGACATCGGGGGCAATGTAGGAGAACAGACGAAAAGTATCCTGGATCCTGTTAAAGCGCAAAGCGACAAGAAATCCAGGAAAACTTCGAAGTGAGAGTCTAGTTGAAAGCCTGCTTCGGAGGATGACGATCTATGCTAATAGCTCGACGTAAGTAGAATCCACTAGGGCATTTGGTCTCTAGCGCATTGACATTCTTACCGCGAGGCCTGAGGTTGGGTTTTGTGTGAGTTATGTGAATCGCCTCACGCCTGAGCTACACCGCAAGGATCGCCCTTTCGTGTAATTTATAGTATGGCACGGTACAACTGACGCGATATCGGCACGACCGTCTGTATAACGAGATTACCTACACTTCGTCTCAGGAATCTCTAAGCACGTAGAGTGCTCGATCGACGAACATATCCTCGCCAAGTCTGCGTCTTTCTGCAGGAGCACGTCCCGACCAGTAAAAGCAATGGAGAACTTGAATACTCCCTGCTCTGGGTGTGACGTATTCTAATGACGTTTGAAGCCTGAGAGGTGCCGTCTTAAATCAGAGGTGACATCCAGGAGGGGGCAAACAAGTACCATTGCTAGCCAGCGAATGTAAGTGGCACTTTGAGGACTGAGTACCGAGGTGCCTCTCACCTAGCCATTCATGCCTATCCGGCCAGTTCACCGCTCGTCATCTTGCTGAGATACAGCCCTAGTGCCACTCATACCAGCAAGAACCACGGAATACCCATCATCGACTGCACTGCGCCTCTCCTAACTCAACCCACACGCGTCCACAAACTCACACCAGCAATACACCTCCATACTCGGGCTAAGCACTACCATTTCCAAGGATAGTCGGTGATCGATCGCAAGAGAAGCCCCACCGATCATCTTTTGTACCGACGAGACGGCGGGCGGCGGTTGATAGCCTCATGTCACATTGATCAGGGCCTCACCATATAATCACCGAACCACTGGTCGAAAGAGGTATATGTGGGCCCCGAGGCGTGGCTCACGAGGAGCTTACCTGCTTGGGAGGAGACGGGTACATACGCCAAGATGAGTGGCAAAGGGATTCGAAATCTTGATGCGCACCGCTGGGTCGAGGAGAGCTTCACGGAAGCAAATCCACTTAGGGCGCTCTTGCTCGAGTGGCATTTCGTGCGGCGACGGGTGACGGGCGTGCTTTGCTGGTTCAAAATACGTACGTCCGAGTGGCACTTCGTGCATGTCGTTGCTTCTCCCCTTGAAGTGACAGGCAAATGTCCGATGAGTGGATGTAGTCAGTTGATGTATGGCATGCGGCTGGTATACAACTTGAAGTTGGTATGGTACTACGAGATAGCAAGGATATTGCACAGAGAGAAGATCGAAGGAAATAATACAGCAATCCTACAACAGACGTTTGATACACGGAGCATGTGACACTGCTCCAGCAGATGCCACTGGCAAGTCAGGTCCACTCATCAGCCCTTAGGATGAGTAAAGTCCAAAGTGTCTTGAGAACGCACCCTAAACGACCCCATTCTACCCAACATCACATCAACCTCTTCACCTTCAACTCGAACATCCCATCCCGCCCCTTGACCACGCCCTCCAGTCCAACCTTCTCCATCAAAAAGTCGACCCTCTTCACACCCATCGACCTCTCCTGTTTACTCTCCCCACACCTCAAACTCCACGCATCCGCGATCTTCTCCCTACTCTCCTCATCCATCTCGTTGTTATAATAATCCTCATTCGTAATCGGCGTCGACATGCACCCCCATATCGCCATGAACATATCGTACAACGTCACCCCACTGGGATTTGACGCGCGGGCCTCGATGTACCACGGGAACGAGGAGGCGTAGAACGTCATGACTTGCAACGGTGGTTCGCATGCGAAGCGCGTGAGGTCCCAAGCGTTGGTCGGGCGGCCGAGGTCGCGGAATCGGACTTTATGGGGGTTATCTCGGAGGTCGAGGAACATGGAGGGTTGGGAGGAGGAGTAGCGGAGGTAGGGGTGGAGGGTGACTTTCGGGATTGTTATTGATCCTATGCAAAGGTTAGTGAATGAAGAAACACCGAGGTTGTAAAAGAACGCACGTCGTCGATGACTGGCCGATCGCGGACGGTCGATGTGCAGCAAACTCCCTATAACGGACCCCAGCGTCGGTGATCTCGACATCATGAAATCCGGCCTCCACTCCCTCGGTGGTCGTTTGTCGTGTATGCTCACGGAGCCCGTGAACGACCTCGATCTTGATATATCACTCGACTGGGACGACGGACTCGAGTTATCAGAGAACGGCGTCCTCGATCTCCTCGACGATCTCGACCCGTTCCTCGAGAGAGACCGCATCGTCGTCGCGCCGGGGAACCCACTGGAGCTCGCATCGTCGTAATCGTCGATGTCGTGGTGGTTGAGGTCGACCCAGTCGTCGTTGGCTTGTGTGCCGGTGTTCAGGGCGGTGATGGGGATGGCGGTCACCGCGGGCGAGGTTCCCATCATGACGCCACCCATAGGCCATACCGGCATCGGCTGCATGGGTTGCATAGGTTGTCCCAAGGTAGCTTGGGCGGGAAACATGGGTGTTAGTGATCCTTGTGGGTGACCCCATGGGGAAGGAGAGTCGACGCCACCCCAGCCTTGGAGAGGTGCGTTGGGCCATTGTCCGGGTGTAGAGGGCGCTGGAGGCCAGACTGACGAGGCTGCGGATGTAGAAGGTTGGCGTGTGTAGCGATCGACGAGAGGGGGCATGTCATCAGACATCTTGAGTGTAATTGCGGGAGGTTGATGGTATGATGATAGTAGGTGTGTATCTGCGAATTAAACGTAAGAAGAATAGGGTAAGCGTTTGGTTGTGACCTGGGGACTGCGAGAGGGGTATAAAGACAAAGTAGACAGTGAGAGTGAGATGTGCGACGAGACCACGAGCTATAAGGATGCTGGAAGGACAGATGTCAGTCTGTGCCTCGAGGCGGGAGGTGAGGCAGGAAAACAGCGAGGCTGTATGACACCTCTCCGAATTTGGCACGGACATAATCAGTGCTTACACTTCCAGCTTCCGTTCCCTGGCAGCTGAGAGGACAATGCATACGAGCAATACAAGAAGCATGTACTGCCCCGGTCACCCAGCTAATCGCATCTCGTGGCGTCCTGGTAACCCAAATGCGCCTGTGGTCTCGCCGCCTCTATGCTGCCTCTCTCTCATTTCTATCGACTCATTCGATGCCCACTGCCAGCACGGAACGACGGGCACTTGTGTGGCAAGAAATGCTGCGCGGATGTGCATATCAATTCTCGAACGCCGTTGAAGACTCACCTCGACTCCTCAAAGTCTACGCCAGCGGTAGCTCAGAGGCTCTGCGGCTCGTTGTCGTTTCCTCCACGCAACTCACCTCATGAACAGGTTCCAAGTTTCAACCGAATCATGGAAATATCAAGAGATCGAGGGGCGTGACGCTTAAACGAGCGTGTAAGTGTGACAGGCTCGGATCAACGGAAGTACGTGACTCCCACGCATGGCCACGTCACAATGACGGAGCCGTGACACGCTGCAGTCTTTCTGCAGCTGAAGTCAGCATTACCCGCAAACGTGACACGTCCGCCACTCCATTTACTTTCCTTCACTCCTTTTGACTTTCTTTTCTTATACCACCATCTCACTCTACTCTTCAGTTTGCTTTTCTACTCGTTGTATTATAAAACTCTGCATAAGCGGTGAGAATGGGGCTCTTTAGCGGCTGGTTTCGTAAGGTATGTTGCATGCTATACAGACAGTTCAATTCGTACTAACGAGTTTTCTGTATATGTCCGCAACTACACGAAACTGCTACTCGCTATATACGACTGCGCAGTCTCAACCTCCAGACTACGAGCAAATACTTGCCGAGCTCGCCAACGACATTCAAAAACGTCAAAAACACCTGTCCGAAATCCGTCTACGCGAACGCCGAACGACACTCCTCTTCTCCATCTACGCCCTCGCTACATGGATAGCTTATGTGGCAGGATGGTGGTGGGGCATTGTGGCGAGGATTGGTGGGCATAGCCATAGTGATAGTAGACTGGAGGCCGTATTAGAGGGGCTACCAGTGTTCGTTGGGCCTATTGTGTGAGTTATGGTTCTCCTTCACTTGGTAGTATTTGACTGACGTGCCGACTCAGTATCCTCTTCATACGCCGTATTGTACAGATTTGGTATACGCGCATAGGTGACAAAGAGGGTATGTCCCAACGATACATTTCCTTGGGATCGTATGACTGATTAATAACATTCGTGTAATAGAGAAGCAACTCGTCATCTTACGCAAACAGCAGCGCGAGAAAATTGAGGAGATAAAGAAGGCCACAAACTACTATACCACGCGAACCCTCCTCGAGCGGTACGACGATGGGCCTCGCTCGCCCGCCTTACCTCCTGCCGCTGCCGGTGCTTCACCCAATACTACTGTGAAGCCCGGACAAGACACTAACGGCTCAGCCAAACAACCACAACACCCGCAAAGCCCGTCAGCCGCACAGAAGAGACAGCAGCCAAGGACGCCCAGCCGTCAGCTACAGCAGCGACAACCAGGCGCACAATACGCTACGCTCCCAGTCACCCCTAATCATCTCCAAGGACCGATTTCTCCGGGATTGCAGCAACAGCTGTCTCCATCTCCACAACGCCCTATCCCGCCACCGCGTAAACAATGGTACGACCGACTTGCAGACGCCATTTTGGGCGATGAAGAGTCGAGTGGTGGAGCGAGGGAGGCGGCGTCGAGGTATGCGTTGATATGTGGGAAGTGTTTTACACATAATGGGCTGGTCAAGGAGAGTGTGTGGGATGACACGCGTGAGTTTTCTATCTATCTGCCCTCTGAACTCCTCCACTGACATCATTCTCATTCGCCGACAGAATATATATGCAGATCCTGCGGACAATTCAACCCATCACCTCGCTCTCTCCGCCAACAGCAACACCAACCATCCGTGTCACCCTCCCCCTCTCCCCTACGCGCCTCCTTCGCACCACAGGAAGGCACGCTCGCCCCGCCTCTCGATGACTCGATCTCGAGACAGAACGGACCGAACGTCGAGCTGTTACAGACTCCGAAGAAGGGGCTGAGGCAGAGGAAGGGTGCGAGGAGGTCGTCTGGGGTGAAGCCCGACGTGGATCGTGACGAGGATGAGAAGGAGGTGGAGGAGGCGATGGAGGTCGACCAGGATAGTGATTCGTGATCCTTGGGTTGAAGAGGGTTATTTATGTACTGTTTTGGTTGCTTGTGTAGTTTACGTTTGTCCGTAGTTTTTGTGCCATATAGTGCTGTTAGCGTGGATGTTGTGTCTCAGAGCGTGCGAAATTGCGCTTCGGGGTTAAAAAGGAGCATTAACATCGTAATTGTGAGCATGCAGGAAAAAAATGGGTGCAAATAACACTAAATACACTGAACGGGAATCGAACCCGTGCCGCTTGCTTGGAAGGCAAGCATGATAACCACTTCACCATCAGTGTAATATTCAGGTCTATATGCAGAGTCGTTATGCTTTGAACTTTGAAGCGTCAGTACTCAGTACTCAGTGCTCATCTCAATGGAACTCAACTTGAGATTGATTGAACTTCAATCATGCTACTTACGCATTTCCAGCTTCAAGTTCTTCAAGTTTGCTCATGTTAGCATTCGAGGTTTTCGGCGACATACTTCACTGGCTCGATGACAACTGTCTTATTATTCGCATGTTCGCTGGTGCAATGAGCTGAACAGGTACGTCATACCACATTCTCTTCTCCTCACCTGTTCAAATGCGTAAGTGCTAATTCTCCATATCTTTTAAACAGTCGGATTCTGACGAGCTTTTTGTACATAAAACTACGATTTCCTAGACAACATCGACCATGATCAGTGCATCGTCAAGCACAGGCTTCACAGCGGCGTACTCGACCGACTCGGCGGATATGCACCCCACCCACACTCTCCCGATGAAGCTGCGAGCTTTCGCTTCAGCGGGATTCAAGTATGTCGAGTTAGCGTTCCCCGATCTAGAGAGGTATGCAGCGCAGAGACATGAAGGATATCAGAAGTTGGATACCGCAGGGTCAAGGGGATTTGGGGACTTTACTGAAGACGGCCAATGTGCTCAGATTTGGGGATGGCGGTGGTAGTTCTACATCCGTGAGTAGCTCGTATGCGTCTATCTGCCCGTTAAAAGCATGCTGAGTACGCACGTTTCGGAAAGGTTCTCACAGTTCGAAGGATATACAGACCCAGCCAAACGAGCCGAATCGTTCAGTCGAGCCAAGGCGTGGTTCGCAGTTCTCAACGCGCTGGGATGTACCATGCTTCAGGTGGGATGTCCAATGACTCTTCTTCGTCTGGTGACTTGGACGTGATTATACGAGATTTGAGAGAGCTGGCGGATTTGGCTGCAGCTCAGAATCCACCTATAAAGATGTACGTGTGCAATATATTCTAGTTCCCTCTCTTCGTGTAGAGTGCTGATGGTGACGTGTGCAGACTGCAGTGCATATGAGATGTGGGCCTGGGGCGTTCATGTGTAAGCTCCTTTCTCTTGAGCTAAATCCTTGCGTGTACACTGTAGACTCATCTACGGCGACGTATGAATACATGGGAGCACACATGGGAGATTTGCAAACGCGTCAACAGGGACAACTTTGGTTTGTGCTTACACACATTCCAAATCTGCGGTACGTACATTGCTTTCTCGCCCTCATCCCACTTCCATTATAATGACTCTTTCTCATCACTGATCAACGACAAGCACAGCTCGTGCCTACGTCGACCCTTCAAACCCACCCAACACTCTCTCCAATGCCAACCAAAATCTCCACGAGTCGCTCAACAACCTCACACGCACCATGCCCCAGCACAAAATCTTCTACTTCCAAATCTCAGATGGCTCCCGCTCTGCCTCTGCCTCTACCCTCCACAAGCAGGCCGAGCAAGAAAAAGAAGAAGGAGATGCAGGTGCTCATCCTTTGTACAGCTTGAGCATCGCATGGAGGCCCCTGCCGTGGATGGACACGCTTCCTAGTGCCGTGAAAGCTAACGAAGAACGCAAGACAGAAGGGAGAGAGGAGGGTGAGATCAAGGAGGAGGGGTTCGGTGGATACTTGCCGGTGATGGACGTGGTGCGTGCCGTTGTGAGGACTGGAGGGAGGGGAATATTGTCTTACGAGGTCAGTGATTTCGATCGTGTGCTGTCGAAGCCAAGGACGGGATGATCAATGCCAATGCGACTCATTCTTAGGTATTCTTCGAGAAGAGTATGAACAAGCCGGGCGAGGATGTGGGCGAAGGTGGGGATGGAGTGTCATGAGAGGATCATGAAGGAGCTCGAGGGTGAGTTGTGACTGCGAGCGCCGAGAGTCGATCAGTCTGAGTCCATCACCATCTTCAATGATCCCTGTGAATAGATATGTAGGAAGAGTACGAGCGTAGAGTAGTGTACATTAGCACCTGGCATGGATAATACAATATGCATCGATCATCGAGGTTCTACCATCTGACTAATATTTTTCCGTGACCCTAGTCTACATACCTTCCTATCTGAAGAACTCTCCATCCATTTCCGCCTACATGTCTCTCTGCCGCTCAAAGCACAGAGTACACACACTCCGAATCCTGCCTCGCGTTCCTAAACACCACCGTCGTTCGCTTCCCATGACCAGCGCCGGAGGACGAAGAATCGGAGTCGGAGTCGTCAGAGTCGTCGATGGCGTCGGAGTAGCGTCTGCGGAGAGTGATGATGAAGCGGGAGATGAGGATGGAGGTTGTGCTGTCTGCGTGGAGGGGGATGTTTGCTCCGAGCTTGTGAAGAGAGACGTGGTGAGAGAATGAGCTTGAGCATATGACACGCAGAGGACCGATACGGAGAGGAACTCACCACTGGTATACGTCCCAGACATATCGCGACAATGTTTGGCGCGGCTATACCTCTACATATAACCAAATTCTAGTCAGTCAGTATCTTCCCTAAAAACCCATAACAGAGGAAAAAAGAGAGAGACTGACACGAAATGCAACGCCCCTTGCTTGACTAACAGCTTGCTCAAACTCGACCCTCCGAGCAGGCGGAGCGCTTGCTTCGTACGCCAGACGATGAGGCTGAAGACGACGAGGTTGGCAGCGGTGTTGGAAGCTCGTGCTATGATCAGCCCTAGGCGTTCGTAAGACGTATCATTAGCCAACATGGTCTAGCAGTGGTGAGCGATAGGAACGTACAGCTATACGTAAAAGGGATATCAGCACAACTTGAACACTTCGTACAGCCGGAGGGAGAGGAGAGGATAAGGGGACGTACTTATCATACCTCCCGCTCTCGAGAGCAGTGAGAGCGCTGCACCGTTCTCCAGTGAGGTTCGCACTGAGGTTTATCTCGGCTGCTTTAGACCACACTGTCTGGTGGCCAGATATGGTCAGATCCGTGTATCCCATGAATCGTACTTCAGAAATGAAGATATCAACTTAAACTCACCAAGCTGATGACGGGGGTGGCTACGCCGAGGGCACTGACAATAAAGAGGATGATGGTGGGGCGATCAAATAGGGCGTATGTTTGGGCGGCGAAGAAGCCTATGCATGATACCGGGTATTGTATCAGTTGTGTGAGGAGACGAAGGTAGACGTAGATGTGGGAGATACACATACATGCTGCACAGATGCTGAGTAGTGCGTCTGCGACGATTTGTATGAGGACAAGGTTGATGCATCTGGGCGAAGAAGAAAAGACTGCTGTTAGCGATATCCTCTCGGACTACGAGAATACAGCAATTACCCACTCCTGCATACGACAACGGTGGAAGAACAAGGCACGTTCACTTGTCAGTACTGTCCACGCCAGATACACACTACTTCCACTCACCTTACTATTCGGAGCTACCACCGGTATATCCTTCACGAACATAACAAAGGAGGTCATGAGGGTGACATATCGGTTGATCACGAAGAGAACGGATATCCACGATATCTTGCGTCGCCAGATTTGGCGATATTCTTGGTTTAGGGTGATGAGCCAATCATATATGCCTAGTGCTATGTCGCAGGGATGGGTATCAGCAATAGATACTTGGGACGGAGGAGAAAGGTGGAAGTAGACGTACTGGCTAAGGCAAACTCGCAGTTTCGTGGGATACTATGGAACATTGAGACATAAGCAGGTGTTGACCGGGAATAGACGTTGAATAAAACCTACTCGATAACGAGCGGAGACAAGTCCATGACACACGGTCTTCTCGAAGATTTTACACACGGGAGGATCGCACACCGTCGGTGATCAATCTCGTTGTACCCGCCAACGTCGGTAATCCAGCACGAAAGGTCGTAGTGTGCACGAAGTGGACTATGGTGAGGTCGGGTAAAGTGAAATGAAGACGAGGCCAATGCGGGGGTTGTAGAGCCTATATAGGACGGATAAGTACTCCGCCCCCTTACATTCATATGGCCGCGGTATACCTATACCCGCGCTCCTCAAATGACCAATGACATTACTCGTCCAGCGCTGGTGTTGGCAGTCCATATGAAAGACACCTTTCCACATCTTCACATTGCACTGATTAGTGATTGGTGTACAAGTGGTCAATTCTAATTGAGCAAATGGGGAGAACGCCACAACGTCGATGTCTCCTCAGAAGTAACTTGCTGATCCTTCTCTGCGATTGTTGTCGTCCGTCAACTCCGCGAAGGAGGGGGTGCCGTAATAATTCATCGAGGAGGAAGGGTCTTGTTTTGGCCGTGCTCATTGATTGATTGTAGTGATTCGGCCGTACTGCAGAACCTCAATCCCCACTCGCTGTGACAAACACAAAGGACAGCTACGATCTGTAGTAAGCACTGAGGACATGACTTGCGAATGATGATACCCACTTACAGATCCTTCGAATAGAAGAGAGGCGGAATTATCGCATCCACGTGATACGACGCAGAAAGTCAGGAGTTTGATCGTAGCGCAAAGGACTTCGATTCTACGGGTTATGTTATCGCTGCGGTGCCGCACTGAAACGTAGTCAACCACCAGAAAGTTTCCACCATTGGCAAATATTCAGCGCAAGAGAATACGCACAGCCGTAAGATGAACAGAGAGTCCGAGTCTTTGGTCTGGAAGATTGGGCTCGAGGATTCGCGCTGGGATGCAGATGGTTGTGGCGACAGTAGATCAATCTGTAGGAGAGGCTGCGATACGTCCGATTGTAAGTACTGGGTCCGAGAGAAGGTTGATAGCGGTGATATAAGAGCTGTGCTGTCCGCTCGTGTCTTGTATGACTTTGCCTGTGAGATGGTAAGATGTCAATTACGAAGACTCAGGCTAGGAGGTAAAGTCGAGCCGTATGCTTCTACGAGCAAAATTACAAGGGATATAGATAGCTGGTAGAGACCCTCCAGATATGTCTCATCCGTACAAGCGGTATAATAATCGCTCAGTCGATAGGCTAATATCGCCCCTATCTGTCTCGGTAGGCCCGAACCTTATAGTTGAGGGTATGACGGGCAACAATGTCTGGTCGATAGGTTTCGGAAGACGTATGTTTTGATAAAGTTTTCTGCGTCAGCTTCTCGTGTCACACGAGGTTCACGGCGAATACCTATACTAATGATACTACCGAGTGTCAATCAACCATGGTAGCTTTAGAGGCCATTCGAAGATGCAAAGAGGCAGTAATCCACACACCTGTTCTTCTCACAAAGCAATACCAGAAGATATCTAGTCCGCAGTTCATCTCATACCCGAGATCAAGAAGTCGCGCTCGAGGGCAGTAGCCCTAGAGCAAACTCTTCCTGATAGAACATGGAAGAGGCAAAAATCAATGAGCTGTACGCGATAGAAGTACAACCTGCTTACTGCGTGTTCATAGATCACAGACCCACCACCGCGGCCTTGCCGGCTTACACCTGAAGAGATCATCGACTGGCCGGTTTAGAGGATATGAGAGCTAGACGAAACGCGTGTTACTGTCGGGAGTGAAAACGTGGGAGGTTTGCTCACCAAAGTGGGAGGTTGCGCATGAATCTGGCTAGAGCGTCCGAGAAATGGCAAAGTCGGGTAGGGTCATGGGGTGAGTTTCACGCAATGTATGAAGGTTCTTCCAAAGCACGGGCGATTGAAATGCTGGTGTGAGTGACAACGTCGCAGCCATCGCGCAGGCAAGATGGATTCGGCGTGGCGATAATCTCCGCGTCGATTGCAACGTGCAACGATGACAAAGGTGGGCAAACGGACGCATGGGTAGAGCCTCTGGCTAATACGAGCTTTTGCCAGTGTACAGTCATCATGCCAGCAAATTATTGCAGGTATGATAGCTGTATGTAAACGTTAAAAGGTACAAGTAGAACGAGACATGAGGCAAACAATTTAACCTTAGAAACTGTCAGGAGTGTTAGATAGGCTTCACAAGAGTCAGTCAAGGTACTCTGACAACCAGCCTGACTGTTGTCGACTTTAAGTCGTACAGTGAGACAGATGATCTTGGGGAGAGTTAATTGGTTCGTAATCAAGCGGTGCGGTTCGCGATAGCGGCATTTGCCGAGTCTGCATAATGAAGTGAACCGGTGTCCATCGTACTACGATGGCAGAAGACAAAAGTCCAAGCTATCCTAATATCTGGTAAGTGCGGCATACGATATCGACCACAACGCTATTAGTATATTGTATGCCAGTAAGTAGCGCAAAGAGCGACTAACAAGGTGCGGTGGGAACCGCAAGGGACCTGGATCACGTCTTACAGGTCCCCTGCGGTCCCTGCCTCACCTCTTCCACGTTGCAGTTCAGAACCTATTATGTCTGACTGGACCAGCGGAAAGTGGTCCGTGGTAGACCCAGGTCAGAGTTATCGCTTGTGATGTACTTTTTCCGTCGTCTCTGATTCCAGGAATGTGATGATGACCTCAGCAACTGCATAGGATTCAGCCTTTCCCCGCTTTCCCCGCTCATCCAGGGCTCCTACTATAAAGATAAAACGACCATCTTTCCTTGGTCCCCTTTCGCTCGGACTTCTTTGTAGCCGTTTCAAGGTCGCCTCCCTCAGCCTCTCAACTCGTCTGTCTCGCCGACGCACAGTTCCAACATGACGGAATACACCACATCGTCCGACGCTATCCGGGAGTACCTTACTGCTCGAGAGAGAACCGCCATGTGGGTTCAGAGACACGGGGGCCACGGTCGAGACGATTCAATGCTCTCGCCTTCAGTGCCTCCCTCTATCATAAGTGACTCTGATGCCCCGAGCTATGGACCTACTGACTCGGATGACGAAAGCGACCATTCATTACCTCCGCGCATGGTGCTGAGGTATACCGACGGTAGGCCCGACATACCAATCTCGACCGACCCCCGCCAACATTCCCGCGCAAGAGCCCACTCTAACCCACCCAGACAAACTTCGCTAAACCACACTGTGCGTGGGACGTCGGCATCGCGTCGCCATTATGCTCCTGGTGGAGATGGCTTGGTTGACCCTTCGTTCTCGCAGAGTCAACCGCAGTCACGCTACGCACAGACTCTTTCGTACGCGTCAGGGCCTATGCTTTCACCGGAAGTATCAGCCAATGCCCCTGCCCCTCCTACTCCAGAACATATCGTTATCCTTCCTTCTCCTCAGGGCGAAGAGCCACCCTCGATCCCTCCCTCTCATCCCATTTCACGAGCGGCTACGGTCCACTCAGCACATCCTGAACAGATTATACCAACTGGCGTGGCGCCGTCGCATCCCTCTGCACATCACAGTACAATCCACGCTCCTAATCCACGACACGCCCACAATCCCTCGCATGCCTCGCGAAACAACACCAGCTCACCAGCGTTAACTTACTCACATTCGCACCCGCCACCTTCTGCTGCTCACGGTAACGCCCGGCCTATACCAAACGCAAACGCTTCGCGTCCGGGTACCGCACTCCCATATGCTTACACACCTCCTCAAATCATCTACGCGCCTTCTTCTCGCCATCCGAGCACTCGTTACGCCCCTCCTCAAATCGTCTACACCCCTCCCTCCCGCAACAACCACTCGCGTACTCGTGGTCCGGCCCCGTCTATCACATACAGCCATTCGGATCCCTTGCCAGATCACCACAACAATCCGTACTACCACGATGTCCGTCATCCTTCGGCCGCACGCAGCGCACTTGTGGAAGAAGACTCTGGCAGCTCTGACAACGCCAGAGGTCACAACAGGTCCATGAGCACGCGTGGACGTTCGAGAGCTCGGATACCGATCGAACGTTCTCCTCCCCGCTCTCGCTCGGAGACTCCGCCATTGAGCGATGCCGGCAGCAGGACATCTGGCAGCACATACTACATCCTACCCACACCGGGACAAAAGGTCCAAATCATCGTAAGTCATTCTCCCACTCTTGTCAGCTGAGCGTTCCCGAAGGGGTCCTCGGATTGATTCATGGGGTACCACGTTCATTATTGACTAACGAACTTCTTTCTTACTACGAACAGCCGCCTGGCGCTCCGTCCCTTCACACCGCTACGACCTCGACCAGGGCGTCCCACCACTCGCCCATCTCGCCCCACGGTCCTCAGCACAAGAACATCTTCCAGAAAATCTTCAGTATACCCAAGTTTGCTGGATCTGTCGACTCGCGGGCGTCGTCGAGGTCGTCGTCGAGAAAGCTGCAGCGACGACACACACTCGGCGGAGCTCATTTGCAACCCCAACACTGAAGCTCTCAACAGCGAAGTATACGTAACTCTGACGTTCCGACCGCGGCGAAACCTGTCTTGTGCCCTGTCATGCGTGAGAGCTCAGGTCATGATTTCTCGTCAATGGTGCGGAGACCGGAGCGTGGGCACTTTAATCAGTGTCACTGGACTCGGTTTGGGTTTGATCTCGTATTTCTGGTTCCTCTCTCTTCTGCTCGCTTTTTTCTTCCTTCAATACGGGGTTATGGACATCAACGCTCTGTGCCATTTTGTTCTTCTCAAGTTCGCCTGGCCTTACCTTGTTTCGGTGGAACCGCTCTTACGGAAATATCTTCTAGCAGTAGTAGTCAGAATTATCAAAAGTGTAGCATTGAATTGGTGTTCTTCTAGAGCTTGTGACCGTGCCTGCAGTAGAGTACGACTTTGATTAACAACTTCGGAGACTGATAAGTCACGAAGACGATGTAATACTGCCGTGTAGCCTGTACCTTTCTCATCAAATGCACTCGACCATGTTCGACAGACCGTAACTATCCTTCCTCTGCGCAAATGAACACCGCCACGACAACGCATGAAATCAGGTCATTCTACATAGACAGATCCGAGTCACACAACACAGCGCGTACGGTCTCTATCTACAATCATGACATAAAAATCTTGAACATGAGGATTTCATTTAACTACCCCCTCCCTTGATTGGATGGAAAGCGTACACCGTAACCCACTTACCCCTGTGAACTCGCAACCTGATCAAATGACAACCTTCAGTCGTCAAGTGGCCGTGGCAGCCAGGTCGCTGAGTTTATCTGTGCCGGGCCACACGCCCAGACTCGAGGACTTCATGGCCAGAGTTCATTTTCGTAGAGGGGCTCTGTATCAGCCGACTGATCTTCAATGGGAAGGGACACGTCGCAGTGCGTGGACTACATGTGGTGCGTCCATGGTCTCCCGCAGTGATCTGTGAGACCATGGGCTGAGGTCCTGGGGTGTTGTCGTTTGGAGCGTAAGCGTGGGAATGAAGGGATGGATGTACGGGAGCGTCCGCACGGTTACGAAAGATAATCGCTGTCAGGAGAACGAAACATCGCCGTTATGTTTAAGCTGGCGTTCAACTGAGCGAGGAAGTTGGTGCAAACGCGTCTGACGGCTCCAAAACTGCAATCGCACAGAAGTTCCGGCACGTTCAAAACTGTCCAGCTGAGAAGGGGCTTCGCTGAATGACGACGTTGTTTGAGGATCGCCGGAGGAGATATAAGGACTATCTCCACCACAAGTTTGGTTAGAAGCTGCGTGCAAACGAAATCAGAAACCATATGCATATATATCTCCAACATGCCTTTGTGGCACTTACCACCGCCCTATGATGATATCACTCATCCCAATGCATTGCCGAAGGAATCCAGTACGCAACGCCATTGGCTTCGTCTTGAGCGTCCAGCCACGCGAGCCCGTCACGCAGCAGCATATTCTCCAACGCAGCCTTTGCCCTTTCAAGAGCCCAACCTTTCCTCGCCATAAGCATCTCCTCTGATACACGCCCACCTTCCTCCTGAGCTATCGCAAGAACCACAGCCTGGTCAGCGTCCAGCTCCTTTACAACGCTTCTGACCATCTTCTTCCCTCCACCAACATCTATCACCTCGTATCCCGCTCCGAGCGGTCGGAGAGTCTTGATACTCCTCACGACATCTTCTTCTGTTATCGTTCCCTCGTCTACCGCCCTCAGCTTGCTAACGAGTCTGACAAGTTCACCCATCTCGATCAGCCCTCCGTTTCGTTCCCGTGTGCTAACGCAGACATCCACTATTTGCACTCCCAGCTCGTACTGCCAGTCTCCCAGGTTAAGTACCTCCGCCCACCACCCGCCCTTGCGGGGACCTGCGAGTGGGTCGACGCCGATGGTGCTGCACATCCGCTGGAAAGCCAGTCGAAACGCGGGATCCTTTCGAATCGAGTCCCGGTGTGTTGAGGCAAAACCTAGCAGCGCAGTACGGAAGTGGTCGAGCTGAGCATGAAGATGCTGAACTTGAGCTTGCGAGATCTCGTTGGAGAGCTCATTGAACGAGCGTTGGGATTGTTGCTGCCTCTCGAATGCAGCAAGCCCGGCGCCGCCTAGACGATGCATCTTATGGACTGAGAGACTTTGGATCAGTATATGGCTTGGGTCTGCTCGTCGAAATATCTGTTCGGGATATCGGTAAAAGATGATAATGTTGCGCAAGGGCTTGGGGACTGGAGGATGGACGTCATTTAGCGCCCATGTGGCCTAAACGCGCGGAGAGCCGCGGCAGACACGGAGAGCTATACAGGCTCCCTCTACGTTTATAAAGTGCTTGAGTACGTGTGGAATCAAAAATGAGGACTTCAATAGGCTGTGCGACGTCATACGCAGCATTGAGAGTGAATGATATAGGATTGACAGAACAGGTATGGTTACAAACACATCAAAACATCGTGCGGCCTGGGCGCTCGCACGAAGCAATTGCCTACATATATGTACTAGAAATCAACAAGAGTTTGCGCCTACTTCCGCACGTCAGTCAAAAGTAGGTTAAATTTTTTCACAGTAGCTTGTTTTTTTACTAGACTCACCAGAATACTCATCGACTCGGAGTTCCAGAAATCGCTGGCAAGACACATTTCACTCGTGGTAGCTGGGTGGTGGTTCGTCAAAGTGAGGCTGCGTCGATGTTGTCCTAAAAAAATGCTGGATACGCTCTTGCAGGTATGTGATGTTCACTCTGCCCTGTATTCTGTCCGAAGAGTTCATAGGATCAGTTTGTAGACCGCCAAAAGAGCCACTGGTACGGCTGCGATTACCCAACGGTGCGTCACTGGTAGATGCGGTGTTCCCGATTGCACTGGGCCTGGGCAGTACTTTGCGTGCTGGTGTAGAGATAGCACCACTGTTCAGGACGTTTTGTAAGTCATCATTTCGGGCGACTTCTTCTGTTTCATCCAGGACTAATTGCCGTGGAAATCGCCCGACGGTCCTAAAACGTTGTTTCTTTCTTCGTGTGACGAATATAGCACCGCCGGTCACGATGAGAAGTAAGACAATGGCTCCTGCAACCGTTCCACCTATAGCTGTGGCCGTGAAACCTGATTGATGCAAGATAGCCTGAGAGTGCCTGGGAGTCGGGGACATCGTATTTTCCGGTGGATTTATGGCTGCGGTGGTTGGCGTTGAACTTAAGGTGGCGACATGAGCACTATCAGTGTACAGATGTTTTCACGGATCATAGACATATAGCTCACCTAGAATCATTTGTCGCGAGGGCTACAGCAGAATATAAAGTGTCTATGGCGGCTAGCTGCCCCCAAGGTAGAAGAGTGGCAGGAGGAGGGCCATACCATTGAGGAGAATATTGATTACTCCCTGGAGTGGATGCTATATCTATAAGCGCATTGAACTGAATACAAATAAACAGGCATACGGCGTCAGTGGCGCCCGTTGACTGGTTAAGATGTTCTACCTGGACCAGTATATAATCACGGATAAGGACGGCTTCCCGCGAATCATCCGATACTCGTGTGTATGCTTCGTAGAGACCTCGAATAAGGATCGCTTAAGGTCAGGTCAGTGAGTGAAACTACAAATTGAAGGTGGAATGGCTTGCTCTACTTTTGAATGTTAAAAAGGAGTTGTTGATGGCAGGATCCAAATACGATCCTGGTGAGAAGGTTGCCATTGGATTAAACAAGCACGACATCGGGATGAGTAAAACATACCTTCAACAGTGATAGTACCGTTGTCCGAGCTTGTCCACTGTGGATTGGGTATAACCGTAGAGATCAGCTCAGAAGCACTGCACAGGAATCATGATCAGAGGATTAGACTTTGACTTCTAACCGTACGTGTGGCTGAGAATCAGAGAGCGCCTACAGTGCTGCATAAGTCTTGTTGATTGAGCCAAGGACGGCTAAACCCTCAATGGCAAAGCCGCAGTCATAGGTCACCGAACCTGTCCAGGCAGCGCAAGTTTGCAGGGTGATTGTGTCAATAATCACATTGCCGTCACTAAGCGGCCCTGTTACGAAGGTTGCAGATAATTCTGCTGCAGCCAGGAATGACGGTTCTAAAGTCAACTCGTATAAGTGAGCGGACAAGCTTCATGGAACTCAATTAGATTATATGTGTGGCCATGCACATCCGAGAGGTTTCTTACGACATAAAAGCTCTTTGATGGGCTGTAAGTCCTATTGAAAACCAGTTCGCATGAAGAAAATGACACGTACGCTGTAACCTGTGCATTTGTGTCCGTGTTATCTGCGACGAGTATCTGTGCCTTTATTCAGAGATGATTTGGCTCTGTTGAGTATACTGTTACCTACTTGAAACACTGCACCGGCTGTTGAGCCTTCAATTATCAATCAGCGCACAAGATCGCGGCCTCAGTAGATAACAGAGCCGCTTACCGCCTCGGCAAGTGGAATGAAAGGTGACATTTTTGGACGTATGTTTTCCCGAGGCAGCATCTTCCGGGGTGACCATGAAGCTATTCAGCTGTGTCCAAGCCGAACGAGCATATTGAAGTGACATTTGATCGTTATAAGCGCGGTAAGCGTTCATAGCAGCTAATCCCCACATTCTGTTCGATACAGTCTTCCTTAGTGGGTTAGATAGTCGAGAGAGCAAACACGTACGCTGCAGCGCCGTTGAATGCATCAGGTCTAAAACAGACCTCAGTACTTGTTCTGAAGCTAAATTCGGATTGACTAAAAGATGGGACGTACAAAGTTGTGATAGTAGGTGCTTGCGTAAATATTGTGTCAAGACTTGCTAGCACCGTCTCTTTATTTGTAGTTGAGCCATTGATACGGTCTCCAATTGCCAGTCCACACAGCATGCTTGGCGTTTCATAAAGTACGTCAAGTCCTAGAAATATCTTATGTTAGTGCGTAAGCCTATACGAAGCTCTGACCTGAACAGTGATGAGACTACCATCAAACCCTCCGCTAGTGCGGTTTAAAGTTCTAGTCACGGTATTGAGTAATCCAGTGACGAGTTCTAGTCTGGCATCGATACTAAGACTCGACGTAGGTTTCTTTCAAATTGTCAGCTGAGTAGTGCTCTGGTGCAGGGTATGATTTAAGCCGCTCACCCTCCAGTTGGGTGGTATCAGAAAGCTCTGGGCAATGACCAGTGGCGAGAAAATAGCAACCCACGCGTATTGCCAGCATGGGAGAGCCATGATATTCTCTGCAAGATGGGAGACGAGCAGTTGGATGAGAGGGGGTAATCAGCGAGATACTTGTAGCGGGGGATGCATTGCGAAACCATGGCTTGACATCAAGATGGTCAAACTTCGAAGATCTGAAACCAAGATATTGACTGTCATAGTATGAATAGTCTCCCACGGTCGGAGCGGACGACCCAACCATCGCGGCCTCGAGATCATATGCTTAACTGTCGAAGCAAGATCTGCCTCAGTTGCAGTGAGCACTGAAAACCGGTCCAGCGATACATGCAATGAACCTGATACGGTATCACCATTGCTTCCTTGAGCTGTTATAACCTAAAGTGTACCCTCGACTCGGACTTGATACAGATGAACTCCTAAGCCGCCGCACTCGCGATTACCACTCCTGTGGCAAAAACTCCATCCCAGTTTCCACCCGAGCCCGCTCGCCGGTCAGTGATGTAGCCGTAACATAACCACCGTGACCCGACAACACTGGTCTCAACCTTCGTACGTCGCACTTTTGGCCTCGCCCATCTTCACCCATAAGCCACCCTATGAGAAGTCGATTGAGTATCATCCACAGGTAAAGAAACCTGTAGGAAACTCGACTTACTCTGATATAAAGCGTCAAATGCGATCTTGGCCACATCTTCTCAACTCCCTTTCGTCCCTTCTCTCCCTTCCACTCTTCTCTTGGCCTCGATTCCGGGTCCAGCGCCTCAGTATCAAGGTCGAAGCTCTCGAAGCTCTGCATGAGTTTGATAAGGAAGAAAGACATCTCATTGTAAGCGAATTGTTGGCCAAGGCAGATACGAGGGCCAGCGTTGAAAGGAAGGAAGATGAACGGGTTTGAGGTCAGATACTTCTGAACCCGGTGGTCGATGAAGCGGTCGGGGGTTGAATTCCTCAGCTGGTGCAAAGAGGCTGTAAGGCCGATGAAGAGAAGGAACTTGAGTAACAGACGCGTACCATCGGGACCCCAATAGTCTGTGCGGCGATGCATGCAGTGAACGGAATAGGAGAACCTGCACCCCTGTCAGTACGAAGGACAGATCGACTTGATATATTGTAATGAGCTTACGGTGTGCCTGCTGGGAAGAAAATATCCTCGCCTTCGGAAGTGCGAACGACTGTGTCCTTGACGTTGAATCTGTGCAACGTATCTATATCAGAACGTCACTTCACGCAGAGATGTCTGGTCGCATACCTTATGTTCCACGGCCTATATTTCGGAAGTAAGATCAATCAATCTCGCCATACAAACCACGGTAGTAGTTTACTTACACAGCTGGATACAGCCTCATCGATTCTATTGTGGAATGTTACAACGGATAATGTGCCAGATTGTGAGCATACTCACCGTTTATGACCGCCCTGAGATACTTCATCTCCCGGACATCCTCGTAAGTTGGACGCCGAGTTGGACCGACGGTGTTGAGCACTTCCTGACGAAGTCGATGCATGACATCGCGGTGTTGGGTAAGGAAGTAGACAGCAACCGTGAGCATGGAAGCGGTCTGGTATGCACAGATGGTGAGTAAATGTCTAATAATCAGCTTTCGGTAGTCTGAGTACTCACAGTGTCACGGCCCGCAATCATAATGTTGAGAACTTCGTCACGGAGCACGATGGGATCTACAGAGGGCGTGAGTGGTGAGTACTAGGAGTACGTCTTTATGCAGAGCTCACCTTCAGTGTACTTAACCAGGTTGTCCAGAAGGGTCTCGTCATCATCAATCTCGTCCGGTCGTCGGCTAAGACCCATCGCCTTCGCCTCCTTATGTTTCGCCACGGCTGTCTCCAGGATTGGAGTTAGGTATTCGTCAACGATTCGCATCGGCTCAGCAGATTTGTCCTTGAACATCTCGTAGAATGGCCACATGGGACCCAGGCGTGCACGGTCCGAGATAACTTGTTGGGCTTCGGCAAAGGCCTGCGCAAAATCTTCTGCGGGTGAGTTTGATCGAACCTTCAGACGGTCTGGCGCATTCCATGGGTAAGGGAGGCTACTCTCTATGCTGTTTTACGCATGAACCAAAGAGGAACTCGGTGGCAGAATCCAGAGTGAAGCGAGCGACAAGGTCCTACGTGTAGTGTTACAGTCAGTACCGATGCTAATGAGCTCCTTTTCACATGTCGGTAAGTACCTGGAAGTCAACTGGGTATCCATCACTATTACGTTCTTTAATCTTCGCGATAGCGTGGTCTACGTGTTCATGTTAATATTAGACGTTTGTAAGTGAGAAAGACATGAGACTCGCCCGCATGACGTTCAAATAACTCGAAGTGGCTGATGCGGTCCTTGGTGAAGAAAGGGCGCGTCATGCTACGATGGAATCTGATTTTCGAGCGCTGTCAGACAAACATACTAATTACAGAGAAATAGCAACTTACTTCCACATATCACCTGAACACCCGCCACCATCCAGTGAGCTGAAGTTCCCCACAGGCGCCAGAAACAACTTCACTTACCATCTGAGTTGAATACGCCTGTCCCAAGAACAGATTGCATAAACTCATTATATTGCTGCCCTGCAGATGAATACTCTGAGTTTCCATTCAATTCGACATGATAATTTTCTCAGAGATACCTTTGACATAATTGGTGAAATCCGAAGCAAGGATAGTCTGTGAAAGCCAAGTTCAATTGTGCGTTGACAAACGGGAATATCTCATCCTCCGGGCGACTCACTTTGATGATGTTGACATCGGCGGTGATTACCACTCTATTCCATAATACATTGAGATCCCAGGTGAATCCTATCTCGTGCATTGTACGCCAGTCCAGGTCGCCTGTTCCAAAGGTCAGCATCGTACGTGCACATTACTCGCTAAAATCATGACGCACTGAGGAAAGTAGGCTTTAACTTGATAAGTAGGAGGTCCAACCCTCCGAGCCACTTGCCAGCCCATCGAACAGGAAGCTTGGCACCACACGCTGCAGCTCGACGCCTCTCACTCCATTCGCGATGTTGAATCTTCAAAGTGAGCAGAACAGGAATACTGGCAATTGTCAAGAGTGCAATGACCCAATTAGATAGGTAGGCTGCAGCTTCAGGGGCAAGGTAACGTCTAAGAGCAACGAGACCTAGAGCGATAATTGCAGAGGGTGTAAATGCGGTGGTAAGCTGCTTGACCGCGAGTGCGAAGGCTTGAGGGAATGGCCCATGCCAGTGCTGCGTTCTTGCGACCATCGTCAGAACTGGGGAAGGTCGAGAGCTCGAGGGTTCGAGAGGTCCGTCTGTTTTATATCTTGGAGAAGGGGCTCTATTCACTTGATGCTAGCGGTACTGCGATCAAACATTGTGCCCCTGATCTGCTGCGGTCATCAAATAACAACCGGGGTGTAAGTACTTTCGCCTACCTCATCGGGCAGGTGGCTGTCAGAGTCAAACTCCACTCTAGCCATCATAACATTTACAAGGACAAGAGATCATTGTACTCACAACACTCACACTTAACCACCTGGCCCTGAACTTCGTGAACTGCAAGACTATAACGAGGTTTCAGTTGAAGGGTAACTTCAGCGTCTACTCGGCGGGTCCGGACGCGGCCATGCAGCGGCTGTGGAGGACGACGGGTCTCGGCCCGAAAGACACTCGGCTTGAGTGTAAGTACAACTACGTGGACTCGGTATTCGACAGTATTCAGCTGAATCTACGTATGCATGCATACTCTGCTCTTTAAGTATACGGGTGAACGCAACCTCGTATTCGCGCGCATCCTTACCAAACAACCCTAGCGTTGTGCTGCGGTAGATTGCATAAATGATAGTGTACACTTACTAAATTATACTGGATCTGCACTGTCTGTGTAATCTGCACACAATCCTGCTATCAAACAGGTATCTGAGCCTCTTCAAACCTCTTGTTCAGCTCCCTTCGCCTCATGCATCTTCACCCACATGCCGCCCTACGCGCCCAAACCAGTCATTCAATCATCCCTGGACGTCCAAGAAATGAAAACGTCTCACTCACCTTAACATACAGCGTCAAATGCGACCACGGCCAAATCTTCTCCTTACTCTTCCTTCCAGGGGCATCCTTCCACTCGGGCAGAGGCCTTGCTTCGGGTCCAACGACTCCCCGTCGAATTCGACGCCATCAAAGCTCTGCATGAGCTTGATGAGGAAGAACGACATCTCGTTATACGCGAACTGTTGGCCGAGGCAGATGCGCGGGCCGGCGTTGAAGGGGAGGAAGATGAATGGGTTTGGAGTGAGGTAGGTTTGTACGCGGTGATCGAGGAATCGGTCGGGGTCGAATTCTTCGGCTGTGGAGGAAGAGGAGGGAGGATGGGTTACATGATCAGATATGAGTTGCTGTTGACATACCGTCTGGGCCCCAGTAATCCGTGCGGTGGTGCATGCGGTAAACAGAGTAAGTAATTCTGGAGGATATTTAGGTTACTACGGTGGAAACAAACTCTGGAGATAGACTTACGGAGTACCAGCGGGGAGGAATACGTTGGCGCCTTCGGACGTACGGACAACTGTGTCGTTGACATTATATCTAATCATAAAGTCGTATGAGCATAGTACCACATATGAAGTAACGTAAATGAGGATACTTACCTCATATTCCATGGGCTACACCACCCATACGCCACATGACAATTAGTACACACCGGAATCCAGAGCTCTATTTTCAAACTTACACAGCAGGATACAATCTCATCGACTCTGCTCACAATCATTAGCCTTGAACTTAAATGTTCGCGCTAGAAGAAAAACGTACCGTTAATGACCGCTCTAAGGTACTTCATCTCGCGTACATCGTCGTAGGTCGGACGACTCGTGGGGCCGACTGTATCGAGGACCTCTTGGCGCAGGCGACGCATGA
>MQVO02000138.1:0-23611 GCA_001986395.2 Irpex lacteus | reverse complement strand
ACGTGCTTGCTTGATGACTCATGACTAGTCTCCTTAGCAGGGGTGTGTCGGATGAAGCCTATGTTCCTGACCTCGCCCTTTCGCGACATGTATCCCGCCCTTGGCCGGCTTTTGGGATGCACCTCGTGTACGTTGCACTGCTTTCTTGTCTGAGTTTGTCATTACTTACGCGTTGGACTAAGTCCTCAGGGATGCTACGGTTGCACAGTTCATGCGGGTGAGAGTGCCGTCAACGAGAACTGACGTCGAGGATACTGAGTCGACTGCCGAGTTGGTGGTACCGGTTCGCTGGTCGCCTCCAGCTGATCGTGCCACTCTTAACTCATCTGCGTCGCGCCCTGCTTCTCCTTGGACTCCTCGCTTGCAAGCTGCACTTCTTCCGGGACCGACTGCCACGGCCTCCTCGGTACATTCGTCAACATCTCGTGCGCCTTCCGAGGCTGCTCCCTCGGTCGCATCCCCATCGGTCCCATTCGCTCTTCTCGCAGCCTACGTAGCTCTCCTGAGGTTTCAGTAAGCAGCCACTCTCGAAACCTCAGGTCGAAGGGACCGTACGCTCGAAAGAAGTAAGGTCAGGAAGTTTTTAAGTTTGAGTTTTTTGATTCGTAATTGATAACGGAATCCGACAGGTCCTGATTTGCTCAGGCTGGGTGCAGTTGGCGGAAGGCTCTTTTTTTAAAATAAAATTTTACAAAACTAGTTATCGTATCGCGTGTTGTGTTTCGTATTCATCGTCATCGTATGCTAGCTGCCATAATCGTGTGTCTTTGCGTGAAAAGTAGGGGATATCCGGAAGGGTGCGATCCTATATCGAATGGGAGTGCCGTTAAGTTCTTTAACCACGTATGATCCATGCTGAGTGCGTCGAAATATTTCATACGGGCCTAGATAGCGAGGTTGATGCTTTCTATCGGCGCTCTTTTCGATGGTGGTGTTTCTTACTAGTACTAGGTCTCCAGGATTGTAGTCGCCAGAGCACAGGCGTGCTTCAAATCGTTTCTCAAACTGCTCTTTGGATCTTAAGCGGTACTTTCGCAGTGTTTCAGCCACCTGCTTTAGATCTTCGTCACGCTTTTCTAGTTGAATCATTCTGGCTACTAACAGGTCTTCGGTGGTCATACCACTTCTGTAGCTGTCGCTTAAGAAGGACGCCTCTGACAGGTCGAAAGGTAGCAAGGGTTCTGTTCCGTGGAGTACATAGAAGGGTGATACGTGTAGCGTAGGTCTAACGGTTATACGGTCTGCAAAATAAACCAGGGGCACATACTTTGGCCATTCGGCCAGTACTTCTGCTTCCCGTTTTCGGCTGTACTTGTTCTTATGCCTGACAGTTGAATTCTGGCGGCAAGTGCGAATAAGAGCTTCTCTAATAGTATGATGCCCTCGTTCTACTACTCTCCGTTCGCGCGAGAGTTGTAAGGGTGTGATCTTGGTTTGGGGCAGTCCGTACCGATTCATTAGTAGCGTAAAAGCTCCTTGGACCTCACTGCCATTGTCGGTAGTAACTTCCTGGATCGCTCCATACCTGCAGAACAAACATTCCCAAAAGAAGTCCCGCAAGGATTCCGAGTCTATTGATTTTAGGGCCCTTCCTTCGGCAGCTCCGGATAAGTCGTCGCGGGCTGTTACTAAGCTTGTGTATCCTCCCCGACCAGCGGGCATTCTCATAACGTCAATATAAATTCTAGAAAACAGGGTGGTAGGAGTTGAGATGTGGAGGGGAATTTGGGGCTTGATCGTGCTTCGAAGTTGGCAAGGTAGACAGGAACTAACATGCTTCCGTACATCGTTCCACATGTTGGGCCAGTAGAATCGTTTATGCAAAGTTTGGAATACGGCATGCTCTCCCTTGTGTCCTAGCTGCTCATGGGCCTGTTCTAGAAGCTCGTATCGGGTGGGAAGGTTGGTGATGGCGCGCAGTGGCGGGTTGATTCCATTTCGCTTGTACAGTTGTTCATGGCGTACAAAGAATTTAGTAGCTCTCTTAATAAATCGTTTGCGCTGCTGTATGTCTTTTCCTGCCGGGATTTCGAGCGTGACAGGAAATGTGAATCTCGTTTAATACCTGGTCCTCTCTGCTTACTGGCGCAGTTAGTGATATAGCTTGCGATGTTAGCACATGGCAGGAGGGTAGGCCTGCAAAAAGAGCGATGTCATCTAACCAGGCATCATCATTATCCACGTATTCTTCGTCATCAGCTAGCCGTCGCCTAGACAAAGCGTCGGGGCCTTTATGCTTGTCTGCTGGAATGTGTACCAAGGTAAAATCAAATAGTAGGATTCCTTGGATCCACCGGTTGATTGTGGCGTTAGGTTGCAGGTCTGGTTCATTGAGCATGCCTTTGATGTACTTGGCATCGACCTCAACCTTGAGATTTTTTTGCTCCAATTAGGTATAGCCGATAAGCCCGTAGTGCCCTGAACAGGCCATATAGTTTCCAATTTCGGCTGAGAATAGCGGGCCTCTCGTTCGTTCATGGGTATTGATCCATAACGGGCGGGTCTCTTGCGGCCATTATCGTCTTCTTGGGATAGGATGAAGCCGACTGCAATCTGGCTTGAGTCTACTGATAATACTATTGAATTATCAGAAGTGTAGTCAATTGGTTTTAAAGCTGGAGCGGAGGTAATGATTTGCTTTAAAGTCTGGAATGCTTCTTCTCGGCGGTCGTCCCAGACAAATTCCTCATCTTTGCGTACTAGTTCGGTCAGTGGTCTAGCAATCAGAGAGTAATTCTTGATCCAGATTCTCACTGTACCACAGAGTCCCAGGAATCCGCGCACTTCTTTCACTGAGGTAAGTGGGGGCCACTTTAAAATCTTTTCTACTTTCTGTTCGTCAGGGACCCTGCCTTCTGGAGTGCATTTATGTCCTAGAATGACGGCTGTGGGCTTGGCTAGTTGTACCTTGCTGGGTGAGAAGGTGCCTCCTGCATGGGCAACTCGGTGCAAAATTCGATAGACGTCCAGGGCATGCTCCCATATGAATCGCCTGATATTGGGGTTTTCTGATAGAACCTCTGGGCTACCCTGCTGATCAAGGTATTGGGTTATCGGTCCACGGATGGCTAGGTCATCAATGAAAGATGTCAGCAGTGTGCGGCATTTCATCTTGTAAAATAAAGGCCATGCACGCTTGGAATTCAGCGGGTGAATTAGTAAATCCTGTAGGCAAGGACGTGATTCGTAGTAATCCCAAAGGAGTCTGAAAGGCTGTTAAATCTCGACTTTTGACATGTACCTTTCGTGCATCGAATCCCCAGTAGAGGTCCATTACTGTGTAGCATTGCCTACCGGCGAATGGCTCCACAAAACTGTCAAGGTTGGGAGGTAGTCCTGCTTCCTTGATGGTTACCGCATTTAGCGGCTGCAGGTCATGTACCAGTCTCAGTTTACCGCTCTTCTTCAGTACACAGAACCACCGGGACCTGTATGAGGACTGACTTGGCTCATATACTCCGGCTGCCATCTTTTCGCGTAGTAGTTCAATTACCTTTTCGCGAATTCCTGGTGGAATGGGAATGTTCCCGTGTGCCCATGGGACATGAGGGACTACTGGAATTATGTAGGGTGAGAAGTAGTCTTCTCGGAAGGATCCACGCTGACTGTCTTCAAAGACTAGTGCGTTTTGGTGAAATTGCATAATATGAGTGAAAAGTTTCTTTTCTTCTGGCCACAGGAAGTCCTCTTCAAACAATTTCATTTCTTGTAGCCGCTCCTCTGCTAGTCTGCCATTTGGTACAAAATCTGGTGGATTAACGGGCAGCGGTGGGAGAGAGTCTAGTGGGTTCTCCGGAAATCGGCGAATAACTTTTGACTCTTCAGGAATAGTGGCCGGTACTGGTTTTATTTTCTTATCTACACGTTTATACGCAGTATACGCCTGGGGTCCACCAAAAGAAATGATGTCCTCATCATGATCTTCCATTTCAGGAGATAAGAATACTGGTAACGATTCGAAAGAAGCAGCCAGTATAATACGGGTGGGTGGGCGGGAGTTGGTATCGGTCGAAGAAGGCCCATCTTCAGTCGCCGATGCGTAGTAGGTATTGCTGTTAGGCTCGAGTAATCGCATTTCGGTATTCTGTATGTTGTGCTGCATCATTGATAGTTAGTTGTAAAAAGGGGGGGGGGGGGGGTTGTTTTTGATGCTACAACAGGGTAGCATCGGAGTTAGAGTATAAGTCGCGTAGGGCGCCGTATAACAGAAAGGACTAAGTAGAGTTAAGATGATAAGTATTATAAGGTTCAAGACATAAACTGTCCAATGAAGCGGAAGGTGAACATAAAAATGTAGGCTTGAATGCATAAGAAAGAGTTTTTCCTCCTGAAGGAAGAAACATAAGGTATTAACTATCTTAGGCATCTCTTTGTAGAGTGAGCATCAGCAGAACATAAAGTTCTATGATACTTACAACTTAAGCGGTCAGGCATGAGTGATGGAGAAGTGGTATCACGCCTGAAGGTTAAGGGAAACAAGAGATGAATTTAGAGCACAACGAAAAAAACTTGCGTCATCGACGAACACCGACTACTACAAGAAAAAGAGCTACGCGACGAGAGCCATAATAATGGGCGTAGTGTTGTGCGAAATGAGTACAAGTACAAGACCATGTTACAGAGGCAAGTGGAAGGGCATAATGGAAGGTAGAGGATGGGGCATAAGGCATAGGATCGGGGACAACTAGTGGTACAGGGAGTGAAGAATGCGATGGCGGAGACGGTGGGAGATCAAATCGAACTCGTCGAGAGGAAATGGAAGAGGTGTGAGGGTTTGGCGGGGGTGCAGGAATAGGATACAAGTACATAGACGGGACAAGTGTGAAATGGGGACAGAAGAGGTATACGTGTTGAGGGTGTGAGTGCGACATAATCATGGGTGAAGGGGCATGGAAAAGGGTGGTCCGTAAAATCCAGAAAGACGTTGGCGAGCGATCATATTCCAGTCCGACTTGGCTACCGTGACGTGAAGAACCTCGTTGATGAGCTCGACGAGCGATGAGAGCCGGGCACTCTCACGGTTGGGGTCGAGGTCGTCGAAGAAATGGAGGATCTGAGTGAGGCGGAACTGTTCCATCGCATAGAGGAACGGATTGCCACTCCACTCGGATCGAACGTGGTAGACGTCGTGGTACTTGTAGAGATTGGCGTCGTCGATGATGCTGTGGAGGTGTCGGATGTAGGCGTTGAGGCCCTTGTCGAGCGCGACGAGGGAAGCATACTCGAGGACGCTGCAGCAGAAGCGGCGAATCTGAATATGCATGGCGATGGGCTGAAGAACGGGGGCGTAGAAAGTGTAAGGTAATGGGGTATCGTCTGCGCAGTGACCAAACGGGGCCACGAAGCTGCCGTCGTCGACGCCGAGGGCCTCTACCTTGGTAGACACGGTAGGCAGGCTGAACTGATGCTGCTGGACAGCACGGTCGGCGGGGATGGCGGGTTGAGTGGTCGATGAGGGGAGTCTTGCGCCTCCGTTCAGTGAGGGCGAAGGGGATCTAGGGGAGTCAGGGACCAACGAACTCATGACCGGGGCCATCGATGTTGCCCTTGCGAGCAACGATACGACGTTGACGGGAGCAGCCGTGGACGGCGCGTTCGCCTGGCCGTCGTCTGCCACTACTCGGAGGCTGCCAGCCTCGTGAGAGTCAGAGGGCGACGTCGGTGTGAGTGGTTGTAGGGGTGGAGGGTGGATGCTGGTGTCCATGTCGTCGACGGGGGTATTAGGGACAGTATCCTCGTAAGGATACTGCAGCTCGCTGCTGGGGTCGTTAACGGATGGTCGTCGGATGATGAGGAGTGAAGGGGGAACGGCTAGAGTCAGCTCGTTGGCGGTAGGGTTCTCAGGGCGTGGTGGCAATGCTAGTAGTAATACGCAGGTTAGCACGCAATCGTACTAGCGCATTTGTATACCACATACCTGACCGCGCAAGAGGCTCGCTGGGCACCGCTCCGTTCGGCAGCCTTACTCGATTAGCTCCCGTAGCTGGCGAGAACGGCTCCTCGGGAGGGGGTGTCTGAAGTCCTGTGTGCAGAGCTACGCTCAGCTCGCGTTCGACCTGCTCCTCGCTAGGCGTGGGACCGTTGGGAACGACTGGCTCTGGGGCTGGGTTCACAGGCGTAGCATCGGCAGGTCCAGGAGCATCGACGACGACAGCGTCATCAGACGACTCGTCCATCGATATGTCTCCGTCCCAGTCGGTGCCAAATATGTCCGCCATGAGCTCTTCTGTCGACGCCGTCATAGGCTGGTCGGCAGGGACGGGGGACTTGCCTTGTAGAGGGACGCTATGGTCAGCTTCCTTAGAGCTGTAAAGGAGGGCTGGCAACACGCACCAGTACGTTTGCCCGACCGTAAAGTCATCCTCCTCGAGACTACTAAGTTCTTCTTCCTTGCAGCTACCGCCTTCTTCTTCTCCAGGGCTCGCGTGGTGGGAACGAAGGGTACGGACGCGTTGGCGGAGGGCGACGAGGGTCGTGAGACGAGAACCTCGTCCTCTGAATCAGAGCTGGAGTCCAGCTCATCGATCTCAGAGTCCGAGTCGGAGATGTGGGGCTGCTTGACGACGAGGCGAGGCTCATAGCTGTTGTTGGGGTCGGCGATGGCGATGGTTTGAGGGTACACGGTCTTTGAGACGGACGTGGAAGGGACAGTGTTGGTGGCAGAGGGACGAGTGGTGGACGAACTGGGGCCGCTGGGGACAGAGTTGGCGTTGGGAACGAGGGGCTCGGAGTCGACGAGAGTCTCAGCAGGGGAGTCGGGAAGAGTGATGGAGTTGCGCAGCGGGGAAGGGACAGTGGGGGCGAAAGGAGGGGCAGATGGCTGAGACGAAGAGGCAGGTTGATCGACCGGGGCACGATCAGGAACAGGGTTCCCGGTGATCGCCGCTGTAGCCTCACCTGAGAGCGCGTCTATGCCACGAGACAGTTAAGTGACCAATCTTATCACTTCTGCCACGTGAACTCGTACCTTTATCTGACGAGCTAATCTTGGCCGCCTCAGCAGCCTTGCGTTTAGCCACGATCTCGGCATGTTCCCGCATCACTCGATCATTATACTCTCGGGACCACTTGCGTCGCGCGTCCCACCACGCTTCGTTCGTCGCCCTTATCTTCTCTCCATCGTCAAGGAGGCGGTCTCCAGACCTCCTATCCGCATCCCTTCCAACCGACTCCTCCATCTCTTGTACCATCTGCTCGGCCGACAATTCCTCGAACACGTAACTATCAAGCTCGTTGTCAGTACCGTAGAGGTACACTTCGGGCTGTCCGCCGGCTCCTCGCACATAGGCCCACCGCTGGTCGCGGTACACTCCATATTCTGTACGGTCGACAGAGTCCATGGCGATCAGTTCGCCCTTCTTGCCCTCGGTGATGACTTGGAGGACGGCGTGGACGCGTGTGTACTTAGGAAGACCGGAGTAGACGTCGGGGAGACTGAGCGTGGCGTATGGGATATGAAAGGTATGTACTTCGCTTCCCTTCGAGCTAACCTGAACGCTGTGGCGTTCGAAAGTTTGCCCAGAAAGCAGGAGTGGGGGTTTCAGAGAGGGGATATCCCTGTCCTCTGAGGCCATGAGGTAGTTGTCGAGCAGATAGTCGGGCTGGTCGAGGGCGAACGTGACCGGCGTGCTGCCCTTCTCGGGCTGCAACGTCAGTCCTTCGGTGAGTTTGTCGAGTATCTCAGGGTGGTTGTGGACGGTGTGGGTGGTATAGTAGAGGCCGGGGCCCCATTCTCGATACGTGGCTGCCGTCATGTCCGGGACGGCTAGCGAAGCAAGAGGTGGATGGGTGGTTGTTTGTAGGAATTGAAGCTGGGGATATGGGAATCTCTGGTGCGTCGCAACCTGTCCCTTTTATACTTGTCGCTAATATTCATTTCTTTACTGTTCTTCAGACGTGGCTAGCCTTTCTCGCTGCCCTTTTTCGTCCTTGTCTGGCCTACCGCTCCCCTCCCTCCTTACTGGTCGTCTGGTTAGCTTGGCCAGCCGTCTCTCTTCAACGCCTTACCGCTCTTCGTCGGATACTCGGTCTCAAGACGTTTCAATTGGCGGTTTCAGACGGGCACCCGTGAATCAATGTGAGTCCTCATTGTCTTTTCTGTTTATGAGGTCATAGGGAGGCTTGTGAGGGCGGTCGCGTTGTTCAGGCATGGGCTAGGTGCGTGACAACTCATGGTACGTATTGATTAGGCAACGGGCTTGGTAGGTGCGATGCTTGGTTGTTAGCAAGGGGAGCACTCGGGTTCAACGTCAGGTGAGTGCTGAACACGAGGCTAGCGTCAGGCTGAGGTCATTGTTTACTGATTCATCTACAAATTCGTTTTCTTAGGAAGTGTTCTAGCCGCATGGCGTATTCACTTTTCGGGCGATGCCTCGTGCTATTGGGGGAGGCAGGCGGGGCTCCGGGTTTCCGGTAAGTCAAATACTGTTTCACTTACATCTTTGCGTACACTGATGAGATCTTCAATAGTGGCCCCTACAAAAGGGCGGTCGCGGATTCAGGTTGGCGCAAACTACGCAGGCCTCTGCTGGCTTCTGACTAGGTGAGTAGAACTGGCTCCACCATACTTCCTCGGGTGGCTCGAACTGACTTTCGTCACTCTCAGCGGCATCGTCGCGTACCCTTCGCGTTCTATTGCGACTATTCGCGAACCTTTCCCGCATTCTTTCCTGCTCACTAGGACTATGGCTATTGTTGTGGTAAGTACTTCGAGACCTTGCGAGCTCGTGCGCTGACTGTTCCATTCCCAGACCAAAGTCAAGAACTACACGCGAGGTTCTGCTCGCGTCGTCGTCCGCGAGATATCCATCATCAGTTGGCGATACGTGATGTTCCCTAACGTAAGTTCTTCCTTGTTCATGGTCTCGGAGGTGTACTGACGGAGGTCTCGTTAGGGATCGGTCACGCGCGTGTTGTGCACCGGCAAATACGTGGCCGTCAGCACGTCGCGAGGCGTTTCTTAGTAAGTTGTCGTGCTGCTCATAGTTTACCGGCGGGCTCACTCCTCTTGCTAGTTCTCCTATTCGATGGCGGTTCTCTGCCCTGCGGCTGGGACGTCGTTCATTACCGTAAGTGGCTCTACTCATATTATGCTCGCGGCGCTGCTCACTGTCCTGCAGGGTATGTGTTTCATCTCTTAGGCTACGCAATAGGGCTGCTGCGCTGCGCTCAAGTCCGGGCACAGGCGTGGTTCCTATCTCTACTCGCACGGTTGTGTTACTAACTGGCTGTTCTTCATGCAGAGTGAGAGTGGATGAAGTTGTATTATAGGCTGGTCGTACTGATGCGAAGAACGATGTACTACTAGTAGTCGTAATCTCCGGCAGTGCTGGTCGCGGCGGGGTTGGCAATATAAATATTTCATGGACTGATCGGTGTGATCGACGTGGGCGTGCTCGTATCACTGGTGAGTTTGGCGGTCGGCTGAGCCTGTCGGCTTCCTCCTGCGGGTTTCTCTCCTGTGCTTGATGTCTCTGGAATGCCCGACGTGCTTGGATTAAATGTCGTATTGCTTCTTGATATGCGTTATGGTACACTCGCCGGGAGCTGTTGTTTACCGAAGCTGACTGGACTAGCTGCTGTAGGCGATATGCGGCGTCAGTAAGTTGCTCAATCTGTTCACGAGTGCTGTAATTAATTCTGCCATCGTTAACAGGTTCATGTACAGCGTCAGCGACTAGGCCGACGTTTGAAAAATTACTCGAGCTTCCCTCAGTCTCACTGGGGTTGGCGCATGTGCTATAATGGTCACTTAGCGTCACTGAAGACTCAGTAGGTGCTCTATCTAGATGCCCAGCAGATTGCTCAGAATCTGGGGATGGGGTTTCAGGAATTATTTCTCCTTCCTCTTGTTCTTCATTTATTTCTTCTACAGTAGCCATTCTGCTAACTGGTCTGTGTTGAACTCTGGGCACAGGTCCCTCGGTACGGTGACGCAGGTATTGTGATCTCGTCATTCTGTCAAGCGGGAATATTGCGCCGGTAGGCACTACTGAATACCATTGCACATATTCCGAACGGGTCCCATGTGTAGGTTCAGTTCTCATTGCCAAAGTTTCCGAGGTTGCTGATCGCCGATTTGTCAAGATTGGATGGGTAGATCTGGTGATGACAGTACTCAGTGCCTGATTTTCATCAGCGCCTGCGGTAATCACGGTATTCCTGGGCTCAGATTCTGATTCGGCGACTTCCTCGATCCTGGCAGTGCTTTCAATGTCTTCATGACTCCCTGTTATCTCATCACCTAATGTAGCCATATACGAGAATTGCGAATTGACATATTGCTGAATATCGCCTCGGTTTTCTGAACTGCTGTCTTCTATTATGGCGGGTAATTCATACTTGACATGGGTTAAGCGGGAGTTCTTAAACAAGAGGTAAGTGCCGTCTTCTCGCTCATCAATTGATACGTAATTCCCCTGTTGCCAGGAGCGTCCCAGCAGCAAGTCGAATGGGGGATTGGCACCGATATATAGGTTAGCCATTGTGAAGAATGATCCCATATCTAATTTGACGCCCTTGACTTCCCCATTTAGCTGAGCAGAGCCGCCATTGGCATCAGATAATCGCACAGGGTTGCTGATATCACGCGGCATGCGAATCCATTCTTTCCAGAAGTCAAACTTGACAATGTTTAATTCAGACCCAGTGTCTATGATTGCTTTGACTTCCTTCTTCTTTTCCTCATTACCAAAGTAAATGGCTACTTTAATCAGCCCTGCTCGAGATCGAGTTGGGAACGGGAGCGTGGGTGGGATCATGGTCTGTCCTGCATATGCCTTTCCTAGATTGGCCATAGCTCGGATGGGTGCTACATTTTCTTTAGGTGGCTGATCTGTGGGTTTGGTAGTATTAGTAACTGGTCTGGCCGCTTTTACCTTGATAGCTTCTTGGAGCTGATGTGACATTTCTTTAGAGACTCCCAGAACCTCTCCGACTGCTAGTGTAACTGGTGTCTGGAGCAGTTTGTTCAAAACTCTATGAGAGTCAACTTGGTTCTGGATCTCTGATTTTCGGGCCATGCGTTCTTTGGCCGCTTCTTGTTCTTGGTCATTTCGGTTTACTCTGGGTGCCGGTTTTATCTTTGGTGGGAATGGATTGGGTTTTGGCAAGCTAACATCTTCCATTAGTTGGTCGCTATCATTGGGATCAAAGTTGGAACGATACTTGGTTCTGTCAAAAGCTCGTGGCCCATTTGCTGGAGCCAACACTGGTTTAGCAGGTGTGTTATTTGCCTGCTGAGGCTGATTTACCTGAAAGGGTGGCCGTGGACCACTAGGAGTGCTATTATTTGGCTGATATCCTGGTGCTGAACGACCGGGTCCGGCTCTTACTAACTGGGGTTCGTTAGGATTTCCGGTGCGCACTGCGCGCCGTTGTTCTGTTTCTTTCTTTGAGGGTAATACCACTCCTTCAAACTGCTCTTTCCGGTTAGTTCTGATATTTCTTTCTGGCCTGGTTGCAGCGAAGGTTTCGGCGTAATCCTCATAATCTGATTCATATTCGTCTTCTTCAACTTCTCCCAAATATCCTTGATGGAAATCTTGGTATTCTGTGTCCTCGTAGTATTCTTCGTTGTAGTAGCCTTGAGAGTCATCTTCTGATTCATCTGTGTATTCTTCAATTACTGCAAAATTGCCTGGCACGGGTACTGGACTTTGGCGCTTGATTGCTTCTACCCAAGGTTCCCCAGGTAGTCGGCGCACTGCATTCTCTGTATGATTCCAGTGTAAGCGTCCTCCAACTTGTCGATGGACAATGCCAGCGCTAATTAGCTTGGCTATCTCAGGACAGTTTCCCATTTGATGGCCTGTCCCTTCGCATCCATAGCACATTGCGTCTTTCTGGTCCAGGAAGCGAGGATGCTCTCTTTCTTCCGCTGGTACTCGATTACGAGGTTGCGAGCGGAATGACTGCATGGACTGTTGCGGAGGCTGTGGACTATTAGTAGGCATGCCCATAACTTGAGCTTGCAAAGCTCGCTGCTGATGTATGCTATCTAGGACAATTTGAACGTACGGACTCTGCTGTACAGCTGCTAAATATAGTGAAGGGTAAGCTGGATCCGTCAAGGACATTTTCGCCAGCTTGTCAATTAGTATGTTCACATCTGTATCACCTTTGGCTTTACCAAGTGCTGGGCTGTCTGCTGACTTGCCTGCGGCTGGTAAAGGAGTGAATCCAATTTCAGGATCCTTGCGAGAGCTGGCTGATTTTGTGGGTTTTACTGACTTTTCCTTGTGGGAATGGTGTTTGCTATGATGAGATGATTTTCCTGAATGCTTACTTGAGTTATCAGATTTCTTGCGACGGGTAGCTTTTTCTTCATCACTTGAGTCTGATAGTGATGATGAGCTGGAGGAGCTTGAAGAACTGGAATCTGAGGACTCAGAATCGCTGTCCGACATTCTGGCATTGCGGTGAGATGACCGTTCATCATCGGAGGGTAATATCTCCTGCTCAATCTTGGTTCGTTGTAGCAGCTGTTCTGCTGCCTTTCGGACGTCATTAGCTCTGAATGGAATTTGGAAATTATGGTGAGGCTGGTTTAATAGTATCCGTTGTTCGATTTCCTTTCGTAGGGTAACCGGAATACCTTTCCAGAAGTACAGGTCCACTTCTCGAGCTGACATCTTTTGATGCCTTAGAAGGCTGCCGGCAATGCGGATGAAACCTCGGTTATACTTGTGCCATTTTTCGATTTTCTCAAAAGCGGGTTCCGCCCTAGTGCGCTTGACATACTTTAATAGGTCATGTTGCCGGAACTTGGGGTCTGCTCTTTCGCTGTCATAAGCCTTCATGAATTCATCCTTGAAGAGATCCCAATCATTTCCCAAAAAGCTGGGTAGACCTTCAAGTACTAATCGGACCCGTTCAACGCAGTATTGCCCAATGTTGGCAATGCGATCACGGTCATCATGGATAAGCTTGATATCGCACAGACGCTCATAGTGTCGGATGAAATCTTTGATCTTGGTATAGTTTCCCTTAAAGGTATGTGGAGCTTCTTTGCTGCCTGCAATGGGCAAGCTAGCAACTCCGGTATCTTTATGTCTTTGAATTGTAGGATAAACTCCGGGGTACGTTCTCAAGTACGCATCTGTTAAGAAAGGCTGTGGAAGGTTAATTCCAGGTGGCGCCATTGGCGGTACTGGTGGTGGCATGGACCTCTGAGGCATCTGAGGAATGTGAGGCATTGATGGTCCTGGCATTGGTGGGTTCGGTGACATTCCAAACGGTCTACTTGGCTGAAAAGTTGGCGGCGGTGGTGCAGGTCTCTTTTCTTCTGCACGGCTCGGCCCTGGCAAGCCTGAGTAGGATTGAGAGTCATTACTAAATTGTGACTGAGTATCAGGAATGCTTGATTCGGAGGAGACGTCATCTCCGCTGCTTCGGATATTCTGGAACGAGGAGGCCTGCTCCACGTATGGTGGGTTGAAAGAACTGCTGGTGTTGGGTTGATGAGCCATGTTTGGCAGATAGTGCTGTTAGATATTTCCCCCCCTCGCGGTGGGCTCCAACTTTGTCGTGACTAACTGCGAAGAACCTAGAAATGAGAGAGCTGAAATAATCAACCCTCACAACTGATGGGAAGAGTGGAAGATAGGCACTGGCAGTCTGTCCTGAGGGTCGCTGGACTTGTCGTTGGTCGAGCTAGCTCAGTTGTTCAGGTGAGGGGAATGGAATGACTACAGCGATATCCGAGAATGGTTATGGCGAGGAGTTTAGCTGAAAGTAAAGCTAGAAGGTTGTGAGTGAGCTAAAGTGAATGCCGGAGACTGCTAGATACAATGCTGCTGACTACAGAGATGGCAGTGACAGAGAGAAACGCAGCAGCGGACAGGAGATGAAGAAATCACACAAGGAGTCAGAACACAGTTGGGAACACAGAAGGCACACAATAGAGAGAGACAGAGACAGAGACAGAGACAGAGACAGAGAAATGGATCACACAACTTACAGACAGTGAGGAAGGTGGCTCAGACAGCCCACAAACCTCGAATGTTAATGGCGAACGAGTCTATGATATCACAGTCTGCACCAGAGTGCAGAGCAGAAACTTGACAGAACGGGGCTTGGTGACAACCAGGGCTGATGAGTTCCACAATACCTATGTTGTGGAGGCTCACTCTAGCTGGCTGCTCAGGAGGTTGCTCAACACCTGTCTGTTGTGGACAGGGGAGCCTTAGGCTGGCTGACTTACTGAGGGCTGGATACTTCCAAAATCTGGGGTGTTCCCTCCCTCCGTTGGCTTGTTCTGCCGCCTTTTATACCTTCCCTGAACTGATGGGTTGTTACTTTGCCTACATGATACTACTCTACTTCATGAACGGTTGGGGCAAACAGAATATGGACATCTAAACGTAGGTATAGTGGTACGTGAACGTGCGGACGATGGGATTCTCAACAGTTTAGGGCCAGATGCTTCCTTTCTCCTTGCATGAGGCTGTGTTTCCCCAACATGTTGAAGACCACATGCCCTTCCCCAATACTTTAGACTCAATCCGTCGGGGAGAGTGTGTGTTCTTGACAAGAGAGCGGAACTTGCTTACTCGGCTTATTGCTTGGATGTGCCCGAGAACCTGTTCCTATGTTAAATGAGTCATTTGGCCTTGTTTTTATGATAAAAGGCTTTTATTCTGAGCTTCCCTGGGGGGCTTAGAATGCTGCTAGTCTTTGTCAAGTGAGCTGCCCAATTCTGGTGTCAAACACTTTTGACGCGCGACAACGTGTACGATAACCGGTCGATGTTATAGAATCCCCCATCCCCCTTCGTCCTCGCTGTGTCCCGCCGCTCTCTACGCACAGCCACCGGTGGTGGAGTTTTGCTCGGTCTCCACCTCCCGCCTATCCCCTTCCTTCATCCCGCATGTCCCCCGCTTGTCAGAGTATAGTACTTGTATCTGTGTACTTAGTCTATGGCAATACACCGGTGCCCTCGGCCGTGATCCCCGAACTTTATTGAGTGACCACTGTGACTTTATTAGTGACAGCCTATACTTAGTAAAAATCGATGTTCGCGCTGATAAGTATAAGTCTATTATTATTAATAAAGACTTTATACCGCCGCAATGCCTGTACACTGGCGCTTTTACCTTAGAATATTTTTCTAAGTGTCAAAACTCGCTATTAGTACAAAACTCGAGCGCTTCGGACTTAGGATTCCTCGCACACTTGATTTTCGCACACTCCCTCGCTACACCAGGTGTCTCGTACTTAGGTTTTCAGCACGGCTCTTCCTCATCACCTAAAGAGTGTACTTGTATCTCGTCTCAGGCGCCTTATCAGTATTTTATACTTGTTAAGCAGCCTATACAGTACATTTCCGAGTGGCTTCTCACTTGCTGTTACCTACCATCTCAGTCACTTACGCAGGAGTTGTTAAGCATTTCGGACTTGCCTAATAAGGCAGTTGTAATGTTTTCACCTTCAGCTCAGTACTTTGACGCCCCGAGTGCCGATTTTCAAGCCCATTCTTTTCCGTCACATCACCCTTCACGCTTGCTCACGCCTGATGTTGATTGTCATCCGTCACCTATGTCTACCCTCCCTCCCGCCCTTTCGGAGTATTTAGACCAAGATGATCAAACATTGCGCTCGTCTTCGCATGCTCAGACTTGTTATGATTATGAGGAGGAGTTCGCTTCACCGATTTATTGTAATTACGCTGCGCCCAAGTTCGTTGATGGCTTTGATGATGATGAAGCTCCCTTGTACTTTACAACCTCGATGCACGATGCTTTCGCCGATCTCGAAGATGACGAGGTCGTCATCTGTATTGACGGGGAGGAGGTACACTCCGCTTGGAAGCGCAGTGCATCTCGGATTCTTACTACTACGGAGCCGCAAACCGCAGACTTGTCTACGCAAAATGCAGATTCGTTCACGCTAGATGCAGATTCTTTTACGCAGAATGCAGATACGTTTACGCAAGACGCAGATTCGTTTACTATGTATAAGCGCGTTGACAGGAAAGTCAAACCAGTACCCGCTGTATTTCCAGAAGATGCACGAGTTATACGTAAATTTCCTGAAGACCCGCTTAACTCTCTGCCGCCGCTGCCGTACCACCCACCTGTGTTTGTCCCAGATCCAGGAGGACGTCTTACTGAGGAACGTTTAGAAGAAATGAATGTCAACCCAGACAACTTTCTCTTACCAGAAGAGGAGAAGTTATTCGTTCATATTCTGAAACTGAATCAGTACAGCTTTGTATTCGAAGACAGCCAACGCGGATCATTCCGTGAAGACTACTTCTCTCCGTACATCATTCCAGTAGTACCTCACGTACCTTGGGCCTTCACCAACATTCCGATACCACCAGGAATCAAAGACAAGGTTGTTGAACTATTGAAGGAGAAGATAGCTGCAGGCGTTTACGAACCAAGCCAGTCATCATACCGCTCACGTTGGTTCTGTGTTCTCAAGAAGAGTGGGAAGTTACGTCTAGTCCATGACTTGCAACCCCTCAACAAAGTCACTATCCGAGACGCAGGTTTACCGCCAAACTTAGACAATTTTGTGGAACCTTTCGCTGGCCGTCAATGTTACTCAGTGTTTGACCTATACTGGGGCTTTGATGCTCGCAAAGTTCACCCCGAAAGTCGTGATATGACCGCTTTCCTGACACCGTTAGGATTGTTACGCATTACATCACTACCAACCGGTTTCACAAATTCACCAGCTGAGTTCCAGGCATGTATGACGTTTATCCTCCAAGATGAGATCCCGCACATCGCAGACATATTCATTGATGACTTGCCTATCAAAGGTCCGTCCTCAACCTACCCTGACGTCAACGGTAATCCCGAAGTTATTCCCCAGAACCCAGGCATACGTCGGTTCATTTGGGAACACGCCAATGATGTCCATCGTATTCTTCATAGAGTAGGACACGCCGGAGGAACTTTCTCACCAGGAAAAATTCAGCTTTGTCAGCCAGAGGTTCTGATTGTTGGACAGAAATGTACCCCAGCAGGACGCTTACCTGATGAGCAGAAAATAGAGAAGATTCTCAAGTGGCCCACACTTAAAACAGTAAAGGACGTACGAGGTTTCCTAGGCTTATGCGGAACCGTCCGAATCTGGATTAAGGACTACTCTCAGCTAGCACGACCCCTCACAGAGCTTGTACGCCATGATGTTGAATTTGAATGGGATGATCGCAGACAACAAGCCTTTGATGCACTCAAAGCCGCTATTACGTCACCACCTGCTTTACGTCCCATTGATTACACATCTGTTCTACCTGTAGTTCTATCAGTCAACTCTAGTTTTATGGCTGTAGGCTTTATTCTGTCTCAGTACGACAATGAGAAGAAGAAGAGGCCAGCACGCTACGGTTCTATCCCCATGAACGAGCGTGAATCACGTTACTCCCAGCCTAAACTCGAACTATATGGTTTATACCGAGCACTCCGCGCATACAGACTCTACCTCATAGGAGTTCAGTCTCTTCAGGTGGAAGTAGATGCCAAGTATATTAAGGGAATGCTCAACAAGCCTGACCTGCAGCCCAATGCTACTATCAATCGTTGGATTCAAGGAATCCTTCTATTCGATTTTGAGCTCATCCACGTACCTGCGGAACGTCACAAAGGACCTGATGCCTTGTCACGCAGAGAACTAGCAGATGACGAAGAAGTCGAAAGCGAAGATGATGCATGGCTCGATGATATTGCGCTCTATACCCAAAGTCACACCCAGTACTCGCATGATGGTTATGACCATTCTTTCCGCCAAAGTTCATATGTCTTATTGTCACCCAAAGACCAGGTGCTTGCAGATATTTTCAAGTTCCTTACTACTCTTCAATTGCCACCCGCACATGATACTGAGCAAACAAAGCGACAGTTCATGAGGAAAGCCCAGCGTTTCTTCGTAAAAGACGGAGCAATGTTCAGACGCCAAGGCCAAAAGCTGCCAACTAAGGTTATCCTGCGGGCAAACAAAAGGCAACAAATTTTGGAACAACTGCATGAGGAATTAGGACATCGCGGACAATACGCTGTCATGCAAACCTGCAAAGAAAGGTTCTACTGGCCTACCATGTTTGACGACATCAAGCAGCATATCAAATCGTGTCATGAGTGCCAACTATGGACTACTCGTAGAAGTCAGCTTCCATTGATGGTATCGACCCCCACCACTGTCTTTGCCAAGATTCACGTCGATGTTATGTATATGCCCAAGGTTAACAAGTTTGAGTATATTGTTGCCGCACGTGACGACTTAACAGGAGCTGCAGAAGGGCGCGCGTTACGTAACTTGAAAGCCACAACCCTAGCCAAGTTCTTCTTTGAAGAAATCCTCTGCCGATATGGAGCCGTTGGACAAATCACAACAGACAACGGATCCGAAGTTCAAGGAGCATTTACCGAGCTCATGGACAGATACGGCCTACCCCGCATTACAATTTCTCCATACAACTCAAGAGCCAATGGAGTAGTTGAACGAGGACACTTCACAATTCGCCAAAGCATCCTTAAAGCATGCAAAGGAAGAACTGCAGATTGGCCAGACAAAGTTCATATGGCCTTCTTCGCTGACAAGTGTACTACACGACGCCAAACAGGTTATTCACCTTTCTATCTACTACACGGAACATCACCAGTTCTGCCTATTGATCTGACTGAAGCCTCTCTTATGGTTACAGGATTTCATTCCAATATGAGTTCTGAAGACCTACTTGCGCTACGCATCCAGCAGTTCCAGAAACGAGATAAAGACTTAGAAGATGCCGCTGCTACCCTCCGTAGACATCGCTTCAAGTCCAAGCAACAGTTTGAGTTACGCTACCGAAGGACTCTGTGGACAGATGATCTTGAAGCAGGAACCTTAGTGATCATGCGTAACAGTGCTAAGGACAAGAGTCTAGACAAGAAATACTCACCACGGTATTTAGGCCCTTACGAAGTTGTTTGTCGAACTCGAGGCGGATCCTATGTCTTGAAGGAACTAGATGGAGCTGTTATGAGGCAAGGTGTTGCTGCTCAACGTCTACTGCCCTACCTGTCCAGAGATGATACCCGTTTATCTCAACTGGCAGAAGATATTGAGGATGAAGATGATATGATTCAGGATGAAGCCTCAGATTCAGAAGAAGAATTGGATGTAGAACTGTATCACTCCAACACTTCTGACTCTGACAGCAACTGAGGACAGTTGCAATTTCAAGTGCCCCGCGGATGTAACGCCATTACTTCGTAATGTGTTGGTTACATGTGCAAACTCACTACTGAGACTCAGCAGACCCTACCGGACTCCTAGACCCCACCAGTAACCTAGGTCACGATGAGGCTGTGCAAAGCTATGCATGGATATGTGAAGCTATGCACAGGCTACGATGTGGCTGTGCGCTACCTATGAGTCATTCTGCATCCACGACAACCAAATGAGTCAGCATACGTGAGGCTATGCACTGTGGCTATGCTGCAGAACATTCCGGAACACATTGCACAGCAAATCTATGTCATCCCCACCTTGTTACGTGTTTCATATCGGCAACGCACAGCGTTGTCACGGTCATTGTAGATACAGATTCCTGAGGCTATGCTAGTAGATACATGACTTCCTGTACATATAAATAGAGGGGCCTTCCTGCCCCAGAATCTAAGCAAAACTTCAGAGGAAGCATTTAGTACCCACCGAATCAGTTAGTAGGAACGTTCAGTCGTACGTTTACGTCTATAGCTTAGGTGTAACTCCACGAGCGGGTTAGCCTTTCAGAACTCCTTGGTTGCTTGATAGCTATCACGTAAGTAGACACTCATCAGGCGCACAGAGCTGCGAAGGGAGCTGTCTATTACGCTGCTAGTATCAAGTACTCGTGAGGATTCAGCCGTAGTCGTTCATCGTATCAGGTATCGTATCGTATTAGTCTGATCCAGGGTATTGTTTGTTTCTTCCCTCTACTCTCTCACTCTACTCTCAACTCTAAACCCACCTTCTCATAGTCTATAGTTCCTGTCTAAAGGTCTTTCACTCCCCAACACGAACGACCGGGATAGATCGACCTAACGTCTGGTCCATCGATTCTCGGCAGAAGAGATTAGGCTTGCGTATCATAGACATCACTCCGACCTTCGTGTTCACCAGTCCCAGAGCTACTCATCGCTAGGCGTAGTGCTAGTCACACCCACTTCGATTCCCCCTTCCGTTTCCCATCCAACTCTACACCACATATCTATTTGCTCTGCCTGGTACCATAACACTTACCGCGTCTCAGTCGTCTTACGTATCCCAGGCCGCCGCATTTAGCAATCTCATTTTCTGATCTCGACACCGTATTAATATGTTACTCTGCAGCCTCGTTTCTCACTTTCAACCGCCCCCATCTGTTGCATCGAGCGTAGAGCTGATAGCATGCTCCATCCATAGCCAACCACCGTATTCTTCGCTCATGACCCTCTGTCCTTCCCATCGTCCTGTACGCCTCCTCGACGGACGCACTAGTTCAGTTGCACTTTCACATTGATCAATCTCCAACCTGTCGTACTTCAAGGTCTCTCACTGACGAGTATACACGAGCACATCGAGTTCAATCGATCACGCAACACCTCTTGGACTCCAGGCTAACCTGAAAACACGCACTGGCAATTAGTGCAGCATGTGTCTCGTCGTGTTCACTCTCATGAGTGCCAGCCTCCAGGAAAATCTGAATATCACAGTATCTCCAAGAGTCGAAGTCAGTGAGTATTTTATTGTCTGTCTATACTTGTACACACTAACAGTCACCCTTGTTTGCTTGGTATCAGCTCCGCTGTCTTTCACATCAACCAGAACTTGAGTCCATATACTCGATGAGACGCACTGTACGACTGTATGCGGTGCTCGCTACTGTCGCCTACGACGAGTTCCCAAGTTACTTTGTTGCCTTTGAGCCTGGCTTTGAACATTCGCCACTGTCCGCCACCACCCTTGCCACTCAACTCCAACCATAGGAAGCCACCTTATCTTTTGTTCATCACTATTTATCCATAATCCCATTTCCCCATCATCGCTGCTTGCTGCAAGCCTCCTCCACCATCACTCTGCATGTGGTATATGTGCCAATGTTGATATTGACATACTCGTCTGACGTCAGACTGTTGGAACTCAGCAATTCTATGTCCCCATGATAACACTGTCACGCCAACTATGCACTGTCATTGTGTATACACGTTGAACAATGTGTCCCGCGTAGCAGTGATCCCACTGCACTCCACCCCAGTGGATGATATTCAAAGGCCAGATCTGGGATAGCACATTGGCCTCTAGGTGTGTATTATACAGTTTGTTTGTAGCTTCCGGAGTGACAGACATACAAATTAGCCACTGCCTTATATACAAGTATAGTAATGAGATCTCGCTTGATCTTCCACATGAGACATGTTATGCACAGTATGTAGATTGCCTACGATATTTACATGTCTCTTTCACTTTGTCTACTGCTTGCCTCATCATGAAATCTCTTCATACAGAAATTAGATACTACATGACAGTCAGCAAGGAGAAAAGCATAGGTGTGGGAGTCATTGATGGATACTCAAGCAACTCTATCCTACTTGAACACTGAAGCAACTACACCATCTATGAGCATAGCATTGGATACTTTTCCCTGACCTTCTGCACCAAACCAAGTTGTCTAATTCTGTAGAACTTCTTGTCAATCTCCTCATCATCCTGCATACGTTGAGAGGCCATGTAGAGTGTCCATAGCCATTCAACAAAGCTATCCTCAAAGACTGTCCTTTCTTGCTTGAATGCAAAGATCCACTGCTCATATTCCAGAGCCCAGTTATACTCCCATTCTACATCAGCCGCCTTAACATCTTGCCTCTGTATATGTTCAAGACATGCCTTTATCAGAGACTTGTTGGCTTTGGCCTGCAACTCTTCGGAGGAGTTTTGAATGAGCTGAACAAGTACATGGTCTTGGAATGGAGTAGGTGTGTCAGCACTAATAAGTTCATGTGCTTGAGCTGGTGTAGAATTTTCTGTTGATTGGTAGACAACTTGAGTCAGGGTCCTGAAAAGTGTTCTGAACCGCTTCTGATATTGAAGGGCATTTTCTTGGTCAACAAGATGGATCCCAAAGTAAAGCATCTTGAAAGCATGCGTAAGCCTAGAGTAGATTTCCAATGGACGGTGTTCAAAGAGAACAGGATTGGAAAGTGTGTCAATAAGGTTTTGAAGTGTCTGCTCATTAACTAATAACAAACATTAAGTCAAAAGTGAAATAACAGGAGCTATAGAGCTACTATACCTGTTGGTGCTTGATATTGCTCATTATCAGTGCATACACCAATAAGTGTCAACTCCTGGATTTGGCCAAGAGCCTGCAAGATAGCCAGTGTGCCACTCTGTTGGGAGAGACAGCTCTTGATTACAGACTGTAATGACAATAGGTAAAATACACGTCTTGCTACATTGGCCAAGTTCCATATGCTAACCAGAGCACCGACAATGCAAAGGTTTCTGCCTCCCTGCGTTGCAACAGATGGTAGTTCTAGGGATGTCTTTGGGCTGTAGTTATTACTGGTAGGCTCTGTTTCTTGTAGTATTGCAGTGATAGAACCTGATAAAAACTGCAGAGCTCTATGGCATACATAGACATCATTCCATGCACTCCAAGGCCAAGATGTCATGTCTCCTTGCAGTGAGAAGGGTTCAGAAGGAGAGGTTTCCCCTGCAGGATGAAAGATGGAATCTGCAATGATTTCAAAATACTGCAGGCATAGTTCCCAACTCCAGTTGCGATCTTCAGCTCTGTCATTCATACAGGCAAAAAGCCTATAGTAAGCATAAAGCTTGTCCTCAGATTTCTCACAGCTTTTGGCAAGGGCCCATACTATGTCTGTATCATGTTTCTCAAGAAGCTTCACTCCAGATTGAGGAAACTGATGACGGCTGTCAGAGAACAGGAGGTAAAGTGCATGTGGATTGACATTTTGTGTCATCCACTGGTGATCCTCTGACTTGCTGAGCTGCACTTGAAGGTGATGACAGAGAATGTTGATGATGCCAGTGTATGCTGGTCGGGTCAACAATTTCAAGTCCACATAATACCAGGGTTCAGAGAGCAGGCCAGTGTCTTGTACACGTGGCTCAATCAAGTGATACAGAAACTTGACTATATCCTCCCACTTGGGATCCTGGATTTGCTGGAGAGATTCAAAGATGACTGTGCCAATGAGTTCATCGTTGGACTGGACACTGTCCACTTCAGCAAGGATTTGTAAGTCTGAGGTGTCCTCAGTGACAAATTTCCTCTCATGATGTACGGAAAGGTAGTCTAGCATGAAATCATCAGCTTTGTCTGACCACCTCCAAAGACAGTAATGCCTTGGGATCTTCCTCCGTAGCCATTTGACACCAAAATGCACTGCAGTCACAATATGTATATGCAGAGATTTGAGCAATGAGATTTTATATGGACATTGGCCAAAGAATACTGGAAGGGTGGTGACGGTGGTAAAGCAGAAGGCCCATCCAGCAACAAGTGGAAGAGTAGTATCCTTGACACTTTCATGCACTGAGGCAGTGAAATAACAGAGCCCAATGAAGAAGAGTGCAAGAGCCAGTTGCTGCAAGAGTGGGAGGACAGCAGCAATCTCAAACACTTTCCAGG
>MQVO02000122.1:0-26845 GCA_001986395.2 Irpex lacteus | reverse complement strand
TTGCACTTTCACATTGATCAATCTCCAACCTGTCGTACTTCAAGGTCTCTCACTGACGAGTATACACGAGCACATCGAGTTCAATCGATCACGCAACACCTCTTGGACTCCAGGCTAACCTGAAAACACGCACTGGCAATTAGTGCAGCATGTGTCTCGTCGTGTTCACTCTCATGAGTGCCAGCCTCCAGGAAAATCTGAATATCACAGTATCTCCAAGAGTCGAAGTCAGTGAGTATTTTATTGTCTGTCTATACTTGTACACACTAACAGTCACCCTTGTTTGCTTGGTATCAGCTCCGCTGTCTTTCACATCAACCAGAACTTGAGTCCATATACTCGATGAGACGCACTGTACGACTGTATGCGGTGCTCGCTACTGTCGCCTACGACGAGTTCCCAAGTTACTTTGTTGCCTTTGAGCCTGGCTTTGAACATTCGCCACTGTCCGCCACCACCCTTGCCACTCAACTCCAACCATAGGAAGCCACCTTATCTTTTGTTCATCACTATTTATCCATAATCCCATTTCCCCATCATCGCTGCTTGCTGCAAGCCTCCTCCACCATCACTCTGCATGTGGTATATGTGCCAATGTTGATATTGACATACTCGTCTGACGTCAGACTGTTGGAACTCAGCAATTCTATGTCCCCATGATAACACTGTCACGCCAACTATGCACTGTCATTGTGTATACACGTTGAACAATGTGTCCCGCGTAGCAGTGATCCCACTGCACTCCACCCCAGTGGATGATATTCAAAGGCCAGATCTGGGATAGCACATTGGCCTCTAGGTGTGTATTATACAGTTTGTTTGTAGCTTCCGGAGTGACAGACATACAAATTAGCCACCCTTATATACAAGTATAGTAATGAGATCTCGCTTGATCTTCCACATGAGACATGTTATGCACAGTATGTAGATTGCCTACGATATTTACATGTCTCTTTCACTTTGTCTACTGCTTGCCTCATCATGAAATCTCTTCATACAGAAATTAGATACTACATGACAGTCAGCAAGGAGAAAGCATAGGTGTGGGAGTCATTGATGGATACTCAAGCAACTCTATCCTACTTGAACACTGAAGCAACTACACCATCTATGAGCATAGCATTGGATACTTTTCCCTGACCTTCTGCACCAAACCAAGTTGTCTAATTCTGTAGAACTTCTTGTCAATCTCCTCATCATCCTGCATACGTTGAGAGGCCATGTAGAGTGTCCATAGCCATTCAACAAAGCTATCCTCAAAGACTGTCCTTTCTTGCTTGAATGCAAAGATCCACTGCTCATATTCCAGAGCCCAGTTATACTCCCATTCTACATCAGCCGCCTTAACATCTTGCCTCTGTATATGTTCAAGACATGCCTTTATCAGAGACTTGTTGGCTTTGGCCTGCAACTCTTCGGAGGAGTTTTGAATGAGCTGAACAAGTACATGGTCTTGGAATGGAGTAGGTGTGTCAGCACTAATAAGTTCATGTGCTTGAGCTGGTGTAGAATTTTCTGTTGATTGGTAGACAACTTGAGTCAGGGTCCTGAAAAGTGTTCTGAACCGCTTCTGATATTGAAGGGCATTTTCTTGGTCAACAAGATGGATCCCAAAGTAAAGCATCTTGAAAGCATGCGTAAGCCTAGAGTAGATTTCCAATGGACGGTGTTCAAAGAGAACAGGATTGGAAAGTGTGTCAATAAGGTTTTGAAGTGTCTGCTCATTAACTAATAACAAACATTAAGTCAAAAGTGAAATAACAGGAGCTATAGAGCTACTATACCTGTTGGTGCTTGATATTGCTCATTATCAGTGCATACACCAATAAGTGTCAACTCCTGGATTTGGCCAAGAGCCTGCAAGATAGCCAGTGTGCCACTCTGTTGGAGAGACAGCTCTTGATTACAGACTGTAATGACAATAGGTAAAATACACGTCTTGCTACATTGGCCAAGTTCCATATGCTAACCAGAGCACCGACAATGCAAAGGTTTCTGCCTCCCTGCGTTGCAACAGATGGTAGTTCTAGGGATGTCTTTGGGCTGTAGTTATTACTGGTAGGCTCTGTTTCTTGTAGTATTGCAGTGATAGAACCTGATAAAAACTGCAGAGCTCTATGGCATACATAGACATCATTCCATGCACTCCAAGGCCAAGATGTCATGTCTCCTTGCAGTGAGAAGGGTTCAGAAGGAGAGGTTTCCCCTGCAGGATGAAAGATGGAATCTGCAATGATTTCAAAATACTGCAGGCATAGTTCCCAACTCCAGTTGCGATCTTCAGCTCTGTCATTCATACAGGCAAAAAGGCCTATAGTAAGCATAAAGCTTGTCCTCAGATTTCTCACAGCTTTTGGCAAGGGCCCATACTATGTCTGTATCATGTTTCTCAAGAAGCTTCACTCCAGATTGAGGAAACTGATGACGGCTGTCAGAGAACAGGAGGTAAAGTGCATGTGGATTGACATTTTGTGTCATCCACTGGTGATCCTCTGACTTGCTGAGCTGCACTTGAAGGTGATGACAGAGAATGTTGATGATCCCAGTGTATGCTGGTCGGGTCAACAATTTCAAGTCCACATAATACCAGGGTTCAGAGAGCAGGGCCAGTGTCTTGTACACGTGGCTCAATCAAGTGATACAGAAACTTGACTATATCCTCCCACTTGGGATCCTGGATTTGCTGGAGAGATTCAAAGATGACTGTGCCAATGAGTTCATCGTTGGACTGGACACTGTCCACTTCAGCAAGGATTTGTAAGTCTGAGGTGTCCTCAGTGACAAATTTCCTCTCATGATGTACGGAAAGGTAGTCTAGCATGAAAATCATCAGCTTTGTCTGACCACCTCCAAAGACAGTAATGCCTTGGGATCTTCCTCCGTAGCCATTTGACACCAAAATGCACTGCAGTCACAATATGTATATGCAGAGATTTTGAGCAATGAGATTTTATATGGACATGGCCAAAGAATACTGGAAGGGTGGTGACGGTGGTAAAGCAGAAGGCCCATCCAGCAACAAGTGGAAGAGTAGTATCCTTGACACTTTCATGCACTGAGGCAGTGGAAATAACAGAGCCCAATGAAGAAGAGTGCAAGAGCCAGTTGCTGCAAGAGTGGGAGGCAGCAGCAATCTCAAACACTTTTCCAGGTCCTGAGACCAGGCTCTCGGTAGTGGCGGACACGAAGGCGTGCTTGTGGTGATGGGAAATCTACTGCAAGATACTCTCTGAGCCACTGCTTCACTAGGATAGCGAAGGAAGCGGTTATCAAACTGAAGATGAGTGAGGCAACCAGAGCACATTAACTCGGATGTCATTGGTAGAGGGTTGGAAGGGAGGGGAACAGCAGGGGCAAGAGCAATGGTAGGGTCAGAGGATGAGTTGTATGCATGGAGATACATTTGTTGCATGACAACAAGGGACTGCGCTGAATCAGCGGCAGTCTGTGCATTAGGGTCAGGGAGGAGACTGGAGTATGATTCCACAAGGAAGGCGGTGAGGGCCGCAGAGAACAAGCCGGCCTAAGAGATACCTCATAAGTAACAGCGGAGAGCAGCGAAAGGAGAACTAGATACTTACAAATGTCAACAGGGTATCAATGTCCTCCTTGGTGTTCTTGACCTTTCTCCTCGTCGTACTCGCGCATATGCGCTGCCATGGCCGCCCAACCAGTCGGTTGGCCAGAGAGAACATATCGCACGTTCGAGTCCGCATCAGTGTCCGCGTCCTGGCCCTTCGGCACTCTCACGTGGTCATCCTTGGTCTGCGGCGAGCGCACATCGGGCGCATCAGCCGCGTCCTGCAGCAACGGCTCGCTGGTATCTTGCGACGGCGAAGCACCCTGCGCCAAGGGCCGGCTCGACGGACCAGCCGTCTCGCATCCCCCAGGGCGGCTCGTTGTGTCGCGCAGAGAGGCAGGGTCCATGTGCACGGTGCCATGTTGCGTTGGCTCTGCAACAGGCTCTACTCCGGTCGGCACAGATCCTGGCGGTGCACCTCCTGGTGACACACCTTCCATCGGCACTTCCACTGTTGGCACGGGTCCTGGCAGCTCAGCTGCGGTCGGCTCTACAACAGTCGGCGCATCTGCAGTCGGCACATCCCTCTGTCGGCTCAAGCCTAGTCGCATATCTCCAGTTGGCTCTAGTGCATTCGGCTCGAGCACTGTCGGCACTCCTCCAGTCGGCTCAGGTCCATTCGGCTCAGTCATATCGGCTCAAAATCCAAGTATAGAATTGTCTTCTGCGTAGGCGTTTCCGTCTGCGGCTAATAGATTCTCACTGAAAACAAACGAGGGTGTTAGTTCCAGATCTCAACGGCGTAATTTGGAAGGCGAGAGGGAGGGGTACGTACGGGTTGTTCTCGAGAGGTGGTGGTAGAGGGAAAAGAGAGAGAGGGGTGGCTGCGCAACCGCTGTGCAAGGATGCCTCGTGCGAGGTGCGAGGCTTAGGCAATGAGGCGGACTAGCGCTTGAGTTGCCAGGCGGTTCTTCGATATTCATGGGGCGCCTCTCGAAAGTCGTTTCGGCCAGCAAAAGAATTAAGGGTTTGCTGGCAGCAGGAACACGTCGAGCCCATCAAAGAAGGCAACAATACTAGAAATACAAATTAAACTTGGCTCGACGCAGTGACCAGAGGCAAACTACGTACTCAAACGGTCTGAACCGTCACGAACCCTGAGGCCTGAGCGCTGCTATGCCGTTGAGTATTCACGACCTCAGAGCGCAATGCGTAAGACACATCGAACGGCCAGCAAGAACATGACTGCGTTGCCTGTGGTGCGTATATACAGTATTCAGCGTGAACGACGAAGAGCTGTGATTTCGTTGCATGAGTTTGGGATTAAGCGTATGATCATGGACGCACAGACCGGGAAACACCTTGCTAGGGACTTATCACCATGTTGTAGGCCTTCTCAGTACTTCGCGGCGATCTTCCAATGTACTACCGACTGAGTAGGCCGCGTCCGTCTGTAGTAATTGGTACACGTCGTCCGCCACTTCCTACGCCCGACCGGACAACATTCAGGACTCCGATAAACGGCGAACATTGTCGGGTGCTAGAGACCAGATACGTCTGTGAGGTAGTCACGAGCTCTGAATATAGACAGATCTCAGTTCACTAAAGTACAGGCAGCACAAACAAAGTACTCACGGAGCGAGTCGTTCAACTCAAGAGCAACCAAGAAAGAGACCACTAGAGGGCCTTGCGTTGCTTGAGGGGATAATTTTGGCAACGAAAACGTCCAGATTATTGTGGGACGCAAGTCGAGTTGCTCGGACGAGCATGTTGGTGGTGGACGTCGGCGAAGAAGATCGCACCAATACCGACCGGCGTCTCGAACAACCTCTCATCTTCCTCTCATCTTCTCCCTCATCCATGTCCTCTACTACAACCTCACGCCAACCCTCCAACTGCATGGACGTCCACTTATTGGCTCTGGGACATCCTTGAACAACCATATTGCGCCCTTTCACGACTGAGAGGGCGGTCAAACCACTGGCAGCGACGATGACAAGGAACAAATCTCAAGATACATCCATCGTCTCTCTGTCTCAATTCCAAACGGCGTACATGCTCGTTATAAGCACTTCCGTAGAATACACAAGCCCATGGCAAGCCAACATCAATGAAGGCGGGGAAGGTTGTCAGAGAGGTTCACAGTTCGAGGTGAGTACTCCACCCTCTGTCTGTACTGCGCATGCTCACGAATGTTCTTGTACACTATCAGCTGCCTTCTGCTCCGCATGTGAAGCTTAGTCGGTGCTGCACGTTATGGTGAGGTTGTACACGGAGTACGACCCCTCAGTGCAATCACGTTTACGGTACGTGCTTCCACAGGCTAGTTATTGACCAGTTTCCCTAGTACAGTCTATGCCCCTCAGACGACCGACCATCCTCCCAATTGATGAGCGTTACCCGACCTCCTATCAGCAGTAATACCAGCTCTCGAGGAAAACCTTCATTTCTTGCCCGACGGATACTCTCAGCTCGGCGTGAGCCTGTAATGTCGACCTCTCGACGTCTTATCTAAGCTGTCGACGCGGGTTACTTCAGGATGGATGAACGCGGGCTAGTGTGCCGTTGACAGTGTAGAGATAGATGCACGAACGATACAGGAGCACTTTAATCTGTGAGTGCCCTTCAAAGTCTCGAGTCTCATCGCGCTGACGTCCTTGTCCTCACTTGGGTGACCGCAGTACTATTTCTCATTCACCGTCACCGCAAGTAGCTATTTTTGAGACCAAACGGAGTGACCACCGTTGGGCTCGCTCCGCGTAACGCTCGGAACGGCTAAGACCGTCGATACTTAATCTAGCCCCAGCCATACAAGACGTCCTCAGTCCCGCATGTTCATAGGACCATACAACTCTCGTCGGCCGCCAAGACTACGTTGTCCATCCATACCTCAAGCGCAACTTGCGATCTCCGGTTCCTCAAAGATAGTGCCACCGTGGCTGACTGTGTATTTGTTCCATGTGTGTGGTTCTCGTACGCGTCGGTGCCCCTTCGCGCTGTGTTCGAGGATGATGATATACTCATTAGTGTATTCCCGTAACCTGTGTTTTGTCGATTATAACAAATATATTTCTTTCGTTCCGAATTATTATTTATACAGATCGACCACCTATCTACATGCTGCGCTACAGAGACCAACGGACGCGCTGCGGCCCCTGCTTCGATACGACCGCAGCGTACGGTTGCCCGAACGTCGACGATACACATCGCAGTCGCAGGCTCGACCAGAACGTCCAACGCACAGCTGTGCGACCGAGGTCTCGAGTCGCATCCTGCACGACCGTCGGGAAAGCTACGAATCTTATCAACTAATGCAGAATGAACTACATTACGCACCATTGTACCCGTCCACTAACGTCTTTCGTTCCCGCGAACGAGTCCGGGGATGTCACCGTCGACAAGAAACCTGAAGCACGATACCCACCTGAATTCAAAACTTCACGCCTTAACCGTTCCGCCGCTCTTCGCGTCCTCGAGCAAGTTCGGGACGAATACGCGAAGATACTAATCCGTCGCACTCCCGTGAATCTCTGGAGGATTGGTTAACAGAGTGGATACGGACGACGGATATAAGCGATGCCTCGACTCGCGCACGCCGCATATACCTTATCAGACCACCTGTACGGTCGTTCGTCAGCTCGACCGATGATAGGAATACTTTGCGTACGCACAAAGCTCGCTCTACTCCAGCGTAGACGTGGGGTCCGCCAGAAGCCCATCTCGCGACAGCCTTTAAGTGCTGATTGTGTGCGTATGTTGCGTCGGTTAGCGTATATCGTGTGACGTCTTGTCGTATCCTCTGCAAGTACGAGGTTTCCAGTGTAGAGAATGATGAACGCGGGTGAATGAACGATCTCCAAGGACCGACGACATCGGCCGATACCATGAGAGCGACGCCCTCCAGGCGATCGTGCCGGTGTCCTAACAGCCACAGAGAGAGAGGAGAGAAACGATGTATCGAAACCGGAGAGGTATGCTCCATCCGGTGGTGTTGCTAGCGTGAAAACGATCGGGGGATGGGGAACGCGTTGGTCGATGTAAGGGTACCATTGGGGTTCTCATAAGGGGGCGCGAAAGCGACTTAGTAGAGCAGGTGAGATATGCGTTAGATGACGCATCTCAAGAGTAAAGTAATACGCACCGAGTGAACTCACACCACCCACTCGCATCCTCGTTCCTCACAGAGAGCCATCCCTCGCGCTGTGGCGGTCTCCTGGCGAAGACCTCGTGCAGGGAAGACTGCAAATTGTCACGCAGTCGTGATATGCGCTATACTACGAATCCAGAGCAAGGCAGAGCAGCAGAGAGTCTTAGTGCGTGGATGTATACGCATTCCAGCAAAGCACTCACCAAACGAAACAGGTCGCCGGAGTTTGTTGTCGCCGACTGGCACGTTCATATTGGCTCGCCTGAGGGCCCTGAGTCTGTGGTGGACGTCGAGAGAAAGGACAGCAATCGATGACGTCACGCGCTCAAGCGGTCGAGGTAGACCAACGTCTCTCATCCCGCCGTTCTCCCTTGTCATCGATGTCATCATCCACCACGATAAATGACACTGTTCCCCCCATACGTGTGGTGATCCTGAGACGGTCAAATTGGCGGGCGAGCTTTCAAACACGCAGCGTCGATGCCTCCTCGCGTCGATGTCAACTTGACGAGGCTACGTTTGTGCTAGTAGCCCGCCTGCGAGAGCTCCACGGTTTCACAGTGAGTACTGTGTCATCTGCCTGTGTTTCGTTCAACACCGTCAGCCTGAGCTCCCTCGCGCGTCCTGCTAGAGCCTCCCCCCTCCCCCCTCCCATCCTTGTTATTGCAATCGCGACACTGCGCCCCTGAAGACAGCCAGTTCGAAGACTACGACTCAGTGACGACCTCAGGATATGCGTCGATATCTATACAACCCGGCGTCGATGCCTCCTCGCCTCGATGTCAATCCGACGAGTCCAATCGCGTGGTACACATGCATACAACTGTCGCGCCTCTATACCGAGTAGCAATGGAGACTGAGAGATGTCTGGGAGAGTCACGGTCTCTCGGTGAGTGCTGTATCAGTGTCCCAGTCTGCCTGTGCTCTCTTGTGCGTTGAGAGTCTTGCGTCCTTCCCCTCTTCCGTTCATTGCTGCTGTTATCGCCGCCACAACACTGTGCCCTAAGGACAGTCAGTCTGGCGACTACGGCTCAGTGACGACCTCCGGACACGCGTCGATAGCTATCTACCGTGATGTTGATTCGATGAGGCTGGTCGTGTGCTCTATACGACTATCGTCCATCTGTACCGTGATTCGTGAAGCGACGGAGGCTGGAACGTGTTCGGGAGAGTAGGGCGGTGATACGTGGCTCAAACGCTGGACCGCAAACTAGGCCATACGGCTCAACTATGACCTTTTCTCTTGCTCGGCCCACCCTTCTATCATCTCGCTTCAGCTCCCAGAACCTCTCGCTTGCTCTCACTATACCTCTGGGCCGAGGTCCGAGGCCCGTACCTCACTCCTTGCGCTCTCGACCATTTCCTTAATCCCTTGCTCTCTCCGTCAGCAGTTGGCACCAATCCTACTCGCTATAGCTCGGTTCACCTCTAAATGTGATTGCCTAGTGTTTGGAGTGCTCGCAGACACTTTCCAGGCCACGTCTAACCCTCCTAATGCGCGCATGATTGGCAGAATCGAGCCTCGCACAACCAGACCAAACCTCGGCCCAATTCGAGCGGCCAAGGCACAAAATGACTCGGCCCACTTGCTCTATCACTCAGGTGCATTCCAAGGCCCTCGGCCATACATCCTGAGGCTCCCCGAGGCGTCTTGTTCGGTCCTATCGGCCGTGTTTTGGTGCCTCGGTCATATTTCGGACTTTACCCCTTTCCTATCTTTCCCTTACAATTCCGGTCTGTTCCTTTGACTGATGGACACTCGTAGACACATATACCACCTGTACCCATCGTTAGGAACCCAATATAGACTCTCCCCCCATCGTCCACCCCTCAGTTCTGTGGCCGAGTTTGCGTTCCCCTGCGATTTCTGCGTTTCCCTGCGTTCTACTGCGTCCACTGCGTCTGCCAGCGTACCCGACGGCCCCTAGGTGCTCCAACAAGCCTCGCTTGACCCACCAAGCATCAGCGACAGAGGTCCCGAGGAGTTATTTGTGTCTTATTGCGTCGGCCTTTGCGTTCTTGACCTCCCAGCCGTTTCTTGAGCTCATTGTTGATTTCCGCTCGCTCGCTTCGTTGTTTTACATTATTCAGCTCGGCCTGGCGTCCTTTAACTTGCCTGGACGTCTGTTTTGCTTTTGCTTTGATTCTGCGCTCACTCCGAGCTCGTTGCTACGTTGGCCGCTTCGCTATTAGTTATAGTGTGGTTTTTGAGCTTTATTACGATTTCCCCTTCGCTCTATCATTGTTTTACTCCCCTTGTGCTCGGTCGAGTGCTCTCTAGACTCACTTTAGTGGGTATCTACATTCGCTTTACCCCCGCTTTCCCCCAGAGACCTTGGGTTAGACCTGGGCCTCAGAGGTCCCCTTCGCTCGCACTATACACTCCCCACCCATCACTGGCCACGTTATCGCCCTCTCAGGGTTAGGTGGTTGGTATTTGTGTTCTTTAGGGTGTGGCTAGGTGTCTCATTTTGGAGCCCACCGCGAGGGGGGCTTTTCCTTGAGGCTACCAAGTCTAACTCTTACTTGTTTGGCCTAGCTTCGTCTTCACTCTTATTACGTTCACTTCGTACTCTATTCACTTCGCTTCAGCACCCTTTCATCATAAAACCCCTTCGGACATCATACTCCATCAGTTTCAGACCTCGCTTTGTCTCCTGGTACCAGTTCTACTACTTTCTTTGCCACCACTTTGAATTCTCGCTCGCTTATCATCATGGACTCTTCTTATCTTCATATGCCACTTTCCAACGAACACCTTGCACCGAGGTTCGATCCGAGAGAGCCCAGGACCTTGGACCGATACTTTCTGGACTTGGAGATGCTGTTTGGCCGAGCTGGGATACAGGGAGATGCAGAGAGAAAGCAGTATGGCCTCCTGTACGTTCCGCTTACTGTGGCCGACCAGTGGGAGCTTTTGGCGACCTATTCCCCGCCCCATTCCTATACTTCTTGGAAAAGCGACGTCTACCGACTCTACCCAGGTGCTTGTGCATCAGCCTGGTATACTCGTCAAGGCCTTCTGGGGTATGTACAGTATTGGCGAGCCAGAGGATTCAGAACACTAGGCGATTGGGCCGAGTTTTTCCGCTCGTTCCGAACGCAGTCTACTTGGCTCATTCAACATGGCAAGATCTCCAGTCTGGATCAGGATCGTTGGTGCATGGAGGCCGTTAGCTCAGAACTGCCTCGGATCGCTCTCCGACTTCAAATCAAGTCTCCAGAGGTTGGGCCGAGCGAGAGTTACTCAATGGAGGTTGTGAACGAGGCCATGCTGTTTCTTTTGCATGAAACTTCGGCCGCTCCCTCGGTTCCTACCTCTCTCTCGCCTCCTACCCATCCTACTCCGCGCTCTATGCGCTCGGACCTCCGACCAGATGATCAGCAAGCACTACGGCAGCCTCCAGAAGCTTTCCCCCATTGGCCAACCTCCTCATCCTTCCTTTCCATCGCTTCCTCCTGTCATTACTGCGGCAAACTCGGTTGTAGAGTTCGCTCCTGCGTAGCTGCAAGAGAGGATCTTCAGGCCGGCCGAATTCAGCGTAATCCTGCTGGGCAGCTCGTCTTACCCTCTGGCCGCTACATTCCTCGAAGTCTACCTGGGTCGTGCATGCGAGAGAGGGTTGCCGAATGGCACAATTGTCGCTCGGACGTAGCAGGACCGCCTTTGCTGCAGTCTTGGATGTATGCCGAGGCCTCTAGGCCATCCTTTTCTTGTTCCCCGAGCACACCCTACGCTGTGGCTCTACAGGACCGTATTCGAGTTTTGGAGCGCGAAGTACAAGCTCTCAGACAAGAGCAAAGTCAACAAATGCGCTCGGACTTTGGCCGCCATGTTTCCGAAGCTCAAGCGAGGTATCAGGAGCCCTCTCCGACCATTCCCCTGAGTCCTCACCATGTTTCTGCACCTCCAGCCGAGGCACCACCCTCCTATCGGACTTCGTCCGAGGTGTTTCCTGATGATCTGGCAAGAGCGTCGGACACTTCCTATCAGCCTTCATCTCCCTCTTGCCAGTTGGCCGAAGTTTCTCCAGTATTGACCGCCGCCACCCCTGATCCAAGCGAGAACTCGGTGAGCATCCCAGAGTGGATCTACGAGGACTGCAAGGCTCTAGTAGCTGCTCGGATCAAGCTCCTCCTGAGCTCAGAGCAACGAACTGCAGCCTCGTCTGGCTCGTCGATTCTTGCTGCAGCGACCGAGCCGAGGCCTCCTACGGACATGCTAGAGGTAGCAGACGAGTTTGGGGATAGGTCCGAGACAAAGCTGGGCGCAGGAACATTATCTCCGGCCATCTCTTCGACTTCTCTGGGTCTTACTCCGCTAGCCGAGAGCAGTATGGTGGAAACTCAGCCGGGTTTGGGCATACCTGAGCCGAGCACTTCTCCATCAGCTCCCTGGGCCCCTAGCGAGGTCTACGAGACAAGCGAGGCTATATCCGAGGCATCTAGCTCTCCCCTTCATGATCTAGAGGCTCTGCCATTTTTGAGCTCGGACTTTGGTCTTTCTCCTCGGCTGTCATCATCCAGGCCTTTCCCAACCATGTCACCTCTTCTAGTCACCTCTAGCGAGCACCTATTCGTCACTACCCCCCTGGCTGCGCCTGTAGTGGTGGAGAGCTTCGCTGAGAATCCATTGCTCACCTGCCGCACAGCAAAGACCTCGCTCCAACGCTCCAAGGATCTATCCATGTCCGGTGGCTGGAGTCGAGCCATGATATGTCTGCTATACGCGATCTTAGTCTTCCCAAGGCTTACAGCGCATGGCCGACAAGCTGGAAGCCTGCTGTGGCATGGGAGCGACTCTCTGTTATGCTGGATGATCATTCAGTGCCACTACGCTCTACGGGCCGAGATGCTTTTGGTGGTTCTGGTCGCCCTGCTCGCTCTAACATGCGTGGGCATCATTTGGAGGTTCAAGCGCGGCCACCAGTGGGCAGGCTATCAAAAGGGCCGAGGACGTCGGCCAAGCACATACAATGGCCCCACAGTCTTCGCTTCAGTAGGGAGGACATGCATTTGCTCAGGAGAAGTCGAGGACGACTTGGGATTTCAGTAGGGAGGAGGATGATACGTGGCTCAAACGCTGGACCGCAAACTAGGCCATACGGCTCAACTATGACCTTTTCTCTTGCTCGGCCCACCCTTCTATCATCTCGCTTCAGCTCCCAGAACCTCTCGCTTGCTCTCACTATACCTCTGGGCCGAGGTCCGAGGCCCGTACCTCACACCTTGCGCTCTCGACCATTTCCTTAATCCCTTGCTCTCTCCGTCAGCAGTTGGCACCAATCCTACTCGCTATAGCTCGGTTCACCTCTAAATGTGATTGCCTAGTGTTTGGAGTGCTCGCAGACACTTTCCAGGCCACGTCTAACCCTCCTAATGCGCGCATGATTGGCAGAATCGAGCCTCGCACAACCAGACCAAACCTCGGCCCAATTCGAGCGGCCAAGGCACAAAATGACTCGGCCCACTTGCTCTATCACTCAGGTGCATTCCAAGGCCCTCGGCCATACATCCTGAGGCTCCCCGAGGCGTCTTGTTCGGTCCTATCGGCCGTGTTTTGGTGCCTCGGTCATATTTCGGACTTTACCCCTTTCCTATCTTTCCCTTACAATTCCGGTCTGTTCCTTTGACTGATGGACACTCGTAGACACATATACCACCTGTACCCATCGTTAGGAACCCAATATAGACTCTCCCCCCATCGTCCACCCCTCAGTTCTGTGGCCGAGTTTGCGTTCCCCTGCGATTTCTGCGTTTCCCTGCGTTCTACTGCGTCCACTGCGTCTGCCAGCGTACCCGACGGCCCCTAGGTGCTCCAACAAGCCTCGCTTGACCCACCAAGCATCAGCGACAGAGGTCCCGAGGAGTTATTTGTGTCTTATTGCGTCGGCCTTTGCGTTCTTGACCTCCCAGCCGTTTCTTGAGCTCATTGTTGATTTCCGCTCGCTCGCTTCGTTGTTTTACATTATTCAGCTCGGCCTGGCGTCCTTTAACTTGCCTGGACGTCTGTTTTGCTTTTGCTTTGATTCTGCGCTCACTCCGAGCTCGTTGCTACGTCGGCCGCTTCGCTATTAGTTATAGTGTGGTTTTTGAGCTTTATTACGATTTCCCCTTCGCTCTATCATTGTTTTACTCCCCTTGTGCTCGGTCGAGTGCTCTCTAGACTCACTTTAGTGGGTATCTACATTCGCTTTACCCCCGCTTTCCCCCAGAGACCTTGGGTTAGACCTGGGCCTCAGAGGTCCCCTTCGCTCGCACTATACACTCCCCACCCATCACTGGCCACGTTATCGCCCTCTCAGGGTTAGGTGGTTGGTATTTGTGTTCTTTAGGGTGTGGCTAGGTGTCTCATTTTGGAGCCCACCGCGAGGGGGGCTTTTCCTTGAGGCTACCAAGTCTAACTCTTACTTGTTTGGCCTAGCTTCGTCTTCACTCTTATTACGTTCACTTCGTACTCTATTCACTTCGCTTCAGCACCCTTTCATCATAAAACCCCTTCGGACATCATACTCCATCAGTTTCAGACCTCGCTTTGTCTCCTGGTACCAGTTCTACTACTTTCTTTGCCACCACTTTGAATTCTCGCTCGCTTATCATCATGGACTCTTCTTATCTTCATATGCCACTTTCCAACGAACACCTTGCACCGAGGTTCGATCCGAGAGAGCCCAGGACCTTGGACCGATACTTTCTGGACTTGGAGATGCTGTTTGGCCGAGCTGGGATACAGGGAGATGCAGAGAGAAAGCAGTATGGCCTCCTGTACGTTCCGCTTACTGTGGCCGACCAGTGGGAGCTTTTGGCGACCTATTCCCCGCCCCATTCCTATACTTCTTGGAAAAGCGACGTCTACCGACTCTACCCAGGTGCTTGTGCATCAGCCTGGTATACTCGTCAAGGCCTTCTGGGGTATGTACAGTATTGGCGAGCCAGAGGATTCAGAACACTAGGCGATTGGGCCGAGTTTTTCCGCTCGTTCCGAACGCAGTCTACTTGGCTCATTCAACATGGCAAGATCTCCAGTCTGGATCAGGATCGTTGGTGCATGGAGGCCGTTAGCTCAGAACTGCCTCGGATCGCTCTCCGACTTCAAATCAAGTCTCCAGAGGTTGGGCCGAGCGAGAGTTACTCAATGGAGGTTGTGAACGAGGCCATGCTGTTTCTTTTGCATGAAACTTCGGCCGCTCCCTCGGTTCCTACCTCTCTCTCGCCTCCTACCCATCCTACTCCGCGCTCTATGCGCTCGGACCTCCGACCAGATGATCAGCAAGCACTACGGCAGCCTCCAGAAGCTTTCCCCCATTGGCCAACCTCCTCATCCTTCCTTTCCATCGCTTCCTCCTGTCATTACTGCGGCAAACTCGGTTGTAGAGTTCGCTCCTGCGTAGCTGCAAGAGAGGATCTTCAGGCCGGCCGAATTCAGCGTAATCCTGCTGGGCAGCTCGTCTTACCCTCTGGCCGCTACATTCCTCGAAGTCTACCTGGGTCGTGCATGCGAGAGAGGGTTGCCGAATGGCACAATTGTCGCTCGGACGTAGCAGGACCGCCTTTGCTGCAGTCTTGGATGTATGCCGAGGCCTCTAGGCCATCCTTTTCTTGTTCCCCGAGCACACCCTACGCTGTGGCTCTACAGGACCGTATTCGAGTTTTGGAGCGCGAAGTACAAGCTCTCAGACAAGAGCAAAGTCAACAAATGCGCTCGGACTTTGGCCGCCATGTTTCCGAAGCTCAAGCGAGGTATCAGGAGCCCTCTCCGACCATTCCCCTGAGTCCTCACCATGTTTCTGCACCTCCAGCCGAGGCACCACCCTCCTATCGGACTTCGTCCGAGGTGTTTCCTGATGATCTGGCAAGAGCGTCGGACACTTCCTATCAGCCTTCATCTCCCTCTTGCCAGTTGGCCGAAGTTTCTCCAGTATTGACCGCCGCCACCCCTGATCCAAGCGAGAACTCGGTGAGCATCCCAGAGTGGATCTACGAGGACTGCAAGGCTCTAGTAGCTGCTCGGATCAAGCTCCTCCTGAGCTCAGAGCAACGAACTGCAGCCTCGTCTGGCTCGTCGATTCTTGCTGCAGCGACCGAGCCGAGGCCTCCTACGGACATGCTAGAGGTAGCAGACGAGTTTGGGGATAGGTCCGAGACAAAGCTGGGCGCAGGAACATTATCTCCGGCCATCTCTTCGACTTCTCTGGGTCTTACTCCGCTAGCCGAGAGCAGTATGGTGGAAACTCAGCCGGGTTTGGGCATACCTGAGCCGAGCACTTCTCCATCAGCTCCCTGGGCCCCTAGCGAGGTCTACGAGACAAGCGAGGCTATATCCGAGGCATCTAGCTCTCCCCTTCATGATCTAGAGGCTCTGCCATTTTTGAGCTCGGACTTTGGTCTTTCTCCTCGGCTGTCATCATCCAGGCCTTTCCCAACCATGTCACCTCTTCTAGTCACCTCTAGCGAGCACCTATTCGTCACTACCCCCCTGGCTGCGCCTGTAGTGGTGGAGAGCTTCGCTGAGAATCCATTGCTCACCTGCCGCACAGCAAAGACCTCGCTCCAACGCTCCAAGGATCTATCCATGTCCGGTGGCTGGAGTCGAGCCATGATATGTCTGCTATACGCGATCTTAGTCTTCCCAAGGCTTACAGCGCATGGCCGACAAGCTGGAAGCCTGCTGTGGCATGGGAGCGACTCTCTGTTATGCTGGATGATCATTCAGTGCCACTACGCTCTACGGGCCGAGATGCTTTTGGTGGTTCTGGTCGCCCTGCTCGCTCTAACATGCGTGGGCATCATTTGGAGGTTCAAGCGCGGCCACCAGTGGGCAGGCTATCAAAAGGGCCGAGGACGTCGGCCAAGCACATACAATGGCCCCACAGTCTTCGCTTCAGTAGGGAGGACATGCATTTGCTCAGGAGAAGTCGAGGACGACTTGGGATTTCAGTAGGGAGGAGGATGATACGTGGCTCAAACGCTGGACCGCAAACTAGGCCATACGGCTCAACTATGACCTTTTCTCTTGCTCGGCCCACCCTTCTATCATCTCGCTTCAGCTCCCAGAACCTCTCGCTTGCTCTCACTATACCTCTGGGCCGAGGTCCGAGGCCCGTACCTCACTCCTTGCGCTCTCGACCATTTCCTTAATCCCTTGCTCTCTCCGTCAGCAGTTGGCACCAATCCTACTCGCTATAGCTCGGTTCACCTCTAAATGTGATTGCCTAGTGTTTGGAGTGCTCGCAGACACTTTCCAGGCCACGTCTAACCCTCCTAATGCGCGCATGATTGGCAGAATCGAGCCTCGCACAACCAGACCAAACCTCGGCCCAATTCGAGCGGCCAAGGCACAAAATGACTCGGCCCACTTGCTCTATCACTCAGGTGCATTCCAAGGCCCTCGGCCATACATCCTGAGGCTCCCCGAGGCGTCTTGTTCGGTCCTATCGGCCGTGTTTTGGTGCCTCGGTCATATTTCGGACTTTACCCCTTTCCTATCTTTCCCTTACAATTCCGGTCTGTTCCTTTGACTGATGGACACTCGTAGACACATATACCACCTGTACCCATCGTTAGGAACCCAATATAGACTCTCCCCCCATCGTCCACCCCTCAGTTCTGTGGCCGAGTTTGCGTTCCCCTGCGATTTCTGCGTTTCCCTGTGTTCTACTGCGTCCACTGCGTCTGCCAGCGTACCCGACGGCCCCTAGGTGCTCCAACAAGCCTCGCTTGACCCACCAAGCATCAGCGACAGAGGTCCCGAGGAGTTATTTGTGTCTTATTGCGTCGGCCTTTGCGTTCTTGACCTCCCAGCCGTTTCTTGAGCTCATTGTTGATTTCCGCTCGCTCGCTTCGTTGTTTTACATTATTCAGCTCGGCCTGGCGTCCTTTAACTTGCCTGGACGTCTGTTTTGCTTTTGCTTTGATTCTGCGCTCACTCCGAGCTCGTTGCTACGTCGGCCGCTTCGCTATTAGTTATAGTGTGGTTTTTGAGCTTTATTACGATTTCCCCTTCGCTCTATCATTGTTTTACTCCCCTTGTGCTCGGTCGAGTGCTCTCTAGACTCACTTTAGTGGGTATCTACATTCGCTTTACCCCCGCTTTCCCCCAGAGACCTTGGGTTAGACCTGGGCCTCAGAGGTCCCCTTCGCTCGCACTATACACTCCCCACCCATCACTGGCCACGTTATCGCCCTCTCAGGGTTAGGTGGTTGGTATTTGTGTTCTTTAGGGTGTGGCTAGGTGTCTCAGCGGTGTCTCGGTGTTCGGGAGAGTAGGGCGGTGTCTCTGTGAGTATCTGATCGTTGTCTATGGTACTTTAGCATGCTAACGATGTGACGTTCTCGTTCTCTCGATATCAGCTGATCTGAGCCCTCTTATACGTCGAGCTTAACTTAAGTTCACATGCGCACCTAGCGCGATCATACTGCTGTGAGCTCTGGTGTGATACTTTACCCTCTGCTCTCGTCTCCAACCTCCCTGCGTCTCTCGGACGAACAAGCAGCTTGACACCACGACAACCTCAGGTCTCGAACACCACACCACACCACCCCGACGACAAAGCGACACGCATACATTTTGTGCGCACGCTCTTATCCAACGGTTTCTTTGCTTGGCGTTGCGAACCGATAGGCCAGGAGAGCTCCACGGTGTCTCGGCGATCGGCGAGTACTGTATCATCTGCCTGGGGCTCGTTTAACTCCAGTCAGTTTGTGGTTCGCTCTCCACCAGTCAGCCTGTGGTACGTTCAACACCAGTCAGCCTGTGGTTCGCTCACCACCAGCAGCCTTAGCTCTCTTGCGCATTGATTCAGAGCCAGAGCCTTTCGTCCTTCCCTCTCCCGTTTTCGTTGTTGTTATCATAACCCTTGAAGATGGTCAGACTGACGACTATGGCCGGTCACGACGTCCAGAAACGCGTCAATACTTGATACCTATTCACCGTGATGCCAGCCTAACGAGTTCGCTCGTGTGCTATATACGATTGTCATGCATGTGTATCGTGAAACGACGGAGGCTGGAAACGGTCTCGGAAAGTGACTCAGTTTCTCCGTGAGTATCTTGTTGTTTGCCTGCAGTACTTATGCATGCTGATATTTGTTCACCGTTAGCTATCAGTTAGCTATCAGTTAGCTAACCTAGCTCTTTTACATACCGAGCTACATCCCTTACGCGCATCTAGCTCGATCGTACGCGGTCAGCTCTCCTCTTGATATGTTGCCCCCGGTCTTGTTTCCAACCTCCTTGCGCCTCCCTGACGAACAAGCAACCCATTACCTGACGGCAGTCGAACGAGCGACGACCCAACAACCTCAAGATACACTTCGATCGCCACACCGCCGCGAGTTCAAGGCACCGTGCATACGTTTGGTATGCACGCTCACACGCAAGAGCCTCCCTTCTTAGTATTGCGAAACGTTGCAGGCTAGGATAGATGAGGAGTGATTCGTGATCTCTCGGTGAGTACTGCCAGTATCGTCTGTTCGAACTTCCTAGTACTTGTGCATGCTAACGAACACCCTGGTTGCCCGAGGTCAGCTACTCTCTCCTGCGAATTGACCAACATCCCACAGACATCGACAAATTGAACACAATTATATGCGGTACTTACTACGGTGAGTTCTCGTATCGATACTTTACGCTCTTCTCTCGTTTCTTACTTAAAACCACCCCCATTTGTTGCATCGAGCGTAGAGCTAATAACATGCTCCATCCATGACCAATCACCGTATTCTTCGCTCATGACCCTCCGTCCCTCCCATCCTCCTGTACGCCTCCTCGACGGACGTGATCAATCTCCAACCTGTCGTACTTCAAGGTCTCTCGCTGACGAGTATACACGAGCACATCGAGTTCAATCAATCACGCAACACCTCTTGGACTCCAGGCTAACCTGAAAACACGCACTGACAATTAGTGCAGCATGTGTCTCGTCGTGTTCGCTCTCATGAGTGCCAGGAAAATCTGAATATCACAGTATCTCCAAGAGTCGAAGTCAGTGAGTATTTTATTGTCTGTCTATACTTGTACACACTAACGGTCACCCTTGTTCGCTTGGTATCAGCTCCGCTGTCTTTCACATCAACCAGAACTTGAGTCCATATACTCGATGAGACGCACTGTACGACTGTATGCGGTGCTCGCTACTGTCGCCTACGACGAGTTCCCAAGTTACTTTGTTGCCTTTGAGCCTGGCTTTGAACATTCGCCACTGTCCGCCACCACCCTTGCCACTCAACTCCAACCATAGGAAGCCACCTTATCTTTTGTTCATCACTATTTATCCATAATCCCATTTCCCCATCATCGCTGCTTGCTGCAAGCCTCCTCCACCCATCACTCTGCATGTGGTATAATGTGCCAATGTTGATATTGACATACTCGTCTGACGTCAGACTGTTGGAACTCAGCAATTCTATGTCCCCATGATAAACACTGTCACGCCAACTATGCACTGTCATTGTGTATACACGTTGAACAATGTGTCCCGCGTAGCAGTGATCCCACTGCACTCCACCCCAGTGGATGATATTCAAAGGCCAGATCTGGGATAGCACATTGGCCTCTAGGTGTGTATTATACAGTTTGTTTGTAGCTTCCGGAGTGACAGACATACAAATTAGCCACTGCCTTATATACAAGTATAGTAATGAGATCTCGCTTGATCTTCCACATGAGACATGTTATGCACAGTATGTAGATTGCCTACGATATTTACATGTCTCTTTCACTTTGTCTACTGCTTGCCTCATCATGAAATCTCTTCATACAGAAATTAGATTTACTACATGACAGTCAGCAAGGAGAAAAGCATAGGTGTGGGAGTCATTGATGGATACTCAAGCAACTCATATCCTACTTGAACACTGGAAGGCAACTACACCATCTATGAGCATAGCATTGGATACTTTTCCCTGACCTTCTGCACCAAACCAAGTTGTCTAATTCTGTAGAACTTCTTGTCAATCTCCTCATCATCCTGCATACGTTGAGAGGCCATGTAGAGTGTCCATAGCCATTCAACAAAGCTATCCTCAAAGACTGTCCTTTCTTGCTTGAATGCAAAGATCCACTGCTCATATTCCAGAGCCCAGTTATACTCCCATTCTACATCAGCCGCCTTAACATCTTGCCTCTGTATATGTTCAAGACATGCCTTTATCAGAGACTTGTTGGCTTTGGCCTGCAACTCTTCGGAGGAGTTTTGAATGAGCTGAACAAGTACATGGTCTTGGAATGGAGTAGGTGTGTCAGCACTAATAAGTTCATGTGCTTGAGCTGGTGTAGAATTTTCTGTTGATTGGTAGACAACTTGAGTCAGGGTCCTGAAAAGTGTTCTGAACCGCTTCTGATATTGAAGGGCATTTTCTTGGTCAACAAGATGGATCCCAAAGTAAAGCATCTTGAAAGCATGCGTAAGCCTAGAGTAGATTTCCAATGGACGGTGTTCAAAGAGAACAGGATTGGAAAGTGTGTCAATAAGGTTTTGAAGTGTCTGCTCATTAACTAATAACAAACATTAAGTCAAAAGTGAAATAACAGGAGCTATAGAGCTACTATACCTGTTGGTGCTTGATATTGCTCATTATCAGTGCATACACCAATAAGTGTCAACTCCTGGATTTGGCCAAGAGCCTGCAAGATAGCCAGTGTGCCACTCTGTTGGGAGAGACAGCTCTTGATTACAGACTGTAATGACAATAGGTAAAATACACGTCTTGCTACATTGGCCAAGTTCCATATGCTAACCAGAGCACCGACAATGCAAAGGTTTCTGCCTCCCTGCGTTGCAACAGATGGTAGTTCTAGGGCTGTCTTTGGGCTGTAGTTATTACTGGTAGGCTCTGTTTCTTGTAGTATTGCAGTGATAGAACCTGATAAAAACTGCAGAGCTCTATGGCATACATAGACATCATTCCATGCACTCCAAGGCCAAGATGTCATGTCTCCTTGCAGTGAGAAGGGTTCAGAAGGAGAGGTTTCCCCTGCAGGATGAAAGATGGAATCTGCAATGATTTCAAAATACTGCAGGCATAGTTCCCAACTCCAGTTGCGATCTTCAGCTCTGTCATTCATACAGGCAAAAAGCCTATAGTAAGCATAAAGCTTGTCCTCAGATTTCTCACAGCTTTTGGCAAGGGCCCATACTATGTCTGTATCATGTTTCTCAAGAAGCTTCACTCCAGATTGAGGAAACTGATGACGGCTGTCAGAGAACAGGAGGTAAAGTGCATGTGGATTGACATTTTGTGTCATCCACTGGTGATCCTCTGACTTGCTGAGCTGCACTTGAAGGTGATGACAGAGAATGTTGATGATCCCAGTGTATGCTGGTCGGGTCAACAATTTCAAGTCCACATAATACCAGGGTTCAGAGAGCAGGCCAGTGTCTTGTACACGTGGCTCAATCAAGTGATACAGAAACTTGACTATATCCTCCCACTTGGGATCCTGGATTTGCTGGAGAGATTCAAAGATGACTGTGCCAATGAGTTCATCGTTGGACTGGACACTGTCCACTTCAGCAAGGATTTGTAAGTCTGAGGTGTCCTCAGTGACAAATTTCCTCTCATGATGTACGGAAAGGTAGTCTAGCATGAAATCATCAGCTTTGTCTGACCACCTCCAAAGACAGTAATGCCTTGGGATCTTCCTCCGTAGCCATTTGACACCAAAATGCACTGCAGTCACAATATGTATATGCAGAGATTTGAGCAATGAGATTTTATATGGACATTGGCCAAAGAATACTGGAAGGGTGGTGACGGTGGTAAAGCAGAAGGCCCATCCAGCAACAAGTGGAAGAGTAGTATCCTTGACACTTTCATGCACTGAGGCAGTGAAATAACAGAGCCCAATGAAGAAGAGTGCAAGAGCCAGTTGCTGCAAGAGTGGGAGGACAGCAGCAATCTCAAACACTTTCCAGGTCCTGAGACCAGGCTCTCGGTAGTGGCGGACACGAAGGCGTGCTTGTGGTGATGGGAAATCTACTGCAAGATACTCTCTGAGCCACTGCTTCACTAGGATAGCGAAGGAAGCGGTTATCAAACTGAAGATGAGTGAGGCAAACCAGAGCACATTAACTCGGATGTCATTGGTAGAGGGTTGGAAGGGAGGGGGAACAGCAGGGGCAAGAGCAATGGTAGGGTCAGAGGATGAGTTGTATGCATGGAGATACATTTGTTGCATGACAACAAGGGACTGCGCTGAATCAGCGGCAGTCTGTGCATTAGGGTCAGGGAGGAGACTGGAGTATGATTCCACAAGGAAGGCGGTGAGGGCCGCAGAGAACAAGCCGGCCTAAGAGATACCTCATAAGTAACAGCGGAGAGCAGCGAAAGGAGAACTAGATACTTACAAATGTCAACAGGGTATCAATGTCCTCCTTGGTGTTCTTGACCTTCTCCTCGTCGTACTCGCGCATATGCGCTGCCATGGCCGCCCAACCAGTCGGTTGGCCAGAGAGAACATATCGCACGTTCGAGTCCGCATCAGTGTCCGCGTCCTGGCCCTTCGGCACTCTCACGTGGTCATCCTTGGTCTGCGGCGAGCGCACATCGGGCGCATCAGCCGCGTCCTGCAGCAACGGCTCGCTGGTATCTTGCGACGGCGAAGCACCCTGCGCCAAGGGCCGGCTCGACGGACCAGCCGTCTCGCATCCCCCAGGGCGGCTCGTTGTGTCGCGCAGAGAGGCAGGGTCCATGTGCACGGTGCCATGTTGCGTTGGCTCTGCAACAGGCTCTACTCCGGTCGGCACAGATCCTGGCGGTGCACCTCCTGGTGACACACCTTCCATCGGCACTTCCACTGTTGGCACGGGTCCTGGCAGCTCAGCTGCGGTCGGCTCTACAACAGTCGGCGCATCTGCAGTCGGCACATCCTCTGTCGGCTCAAGCCTAGTCGGCATATCTCCAGTTGGCTCTAGTGCATTCGGCTCGAGCACTGTCGGCACTCCTCCAGTCGGCTCAGGTCCATTCGGCTCAGTCATATCGGCTCAAAATCCAAGTATAGAATTGTCTTCTGCGTAGGCGTTTCCGTCTGCGGCTAATAGATTCTCACTGAAAACAAACGAGGGTGTTAGTTCCAGATCTCAACGGCGTAATTTGGAAGGCGAGAGGGAGGGGTACGTACGGGTTGTTCTCGAGAGGTGGTGGTAGAGGGAAAAGAGAGAGAGGGGTGGCTGCGCAACCGCTGTGCAAGGATGCCTCGTGCGAGGTGCGAGGCTTAGGCAATGAGGCGGACTAGCGCTTGAGTTGCCAGGCGGTTCTTCGATATTCATGGGCGCCTCTCGAAAGTCGTTTCGGCCAGCAAAAGAATTAAGGGTTTGCTGGCAGCAGGAACACGTCGAGCCCATCAAAGAAGGCAACAATACTAGAAATACAAATTAAACTTGGCTCGACGCAGTGACCAGAGGCAAACTACGTACTCAAACGGTCTGAACCGTCACGAACCCTGAGGCCTGAGCGCTGCTATGCCGTTGAGTATTCACGACCTCAGAGCGCAATGCGTAAGACACATCGAACGGCCAGCAAGAACATGACTGCGTTGCCTGTGGTGCGTATATACAGTATTCAGCGTGAACGACGAAGAGCTGTGATTTCGTTGCATGAGTTTGGGATTAAGCGTATGATCATGGACGCACAGACCGGGAAACACCTTGCTAGGGACTTATCACCATGTTGTAGGCCTTCTCAGTACTTCGCGGCGATCTTCCAATGTACTACCGACTGAGTAGGCCGCGTCCGTCTGTAGTAATTGGTACACGTCGTCCGCCACTTCCTACGCCCGACCGACAACATTCAGGACTCCGATAAACGGCGAACATTGTCGGGTGCTAGAGACCAGATACGTCTGTGAGGTAGTCACGAGCTCTGAATATAGACAGATCTCAGTTCACTAAAGTACAGGCAGCACAAACAAAGTACTCACGGAGCGAGTCGTTCAACTCAAGAGCAACCAAGAAAAAGAGACCACTAGAGGGCCTTGCGTTGCTTGAGGGGATAATTTTGGCAACGAAACGTCCAGATTATTGTGGGACGCAAGTCGAGTTGCTCGGACGAGCATGTTGGTGGTGGACGTCGGCGAAGAAGATCGCACCAATACCGACCGGCGTCTCGAACAACCTCTCATCTTCCTCTCATCTTCTCCCTCATCCATGTCCTCTACTACAACCTCACGCCAACCCTCCAACTGCATGGACGTCCACTTATTGGCTCTGGGACATCCTTGAACAACCATATTGCGCCCTTTCACGACTGAGAGGGCGGTCAAACCACTGGCAGCGACGATGACAAGGAACAAATCTCAAGATACATCCATCGTCTCTCTGTCTCAATTCCAAACGGCGTACATGCTCGTTATAAGCACTTCCGTAGAATACACAAGCCCATGGCAAGCCAACATCAATGAAGGCGGGGAAGGTTGTCAGAGAGGTTCACAGTTCGAGGTGAGTACTCCACCCTCTGTCTGTACTGCGCATGCTCACGAATGTTCTTGTACACTATCAGCTGCCTTCTGCTCCGCATGTGAAGCTTAGTCGGTGCTGCACGTTATGGTGAGGTTGTACACGGAGTACGACCCCTCAGTGCAATCACGTTTACGGTACGTGCTTCCACAGGCTAGTTATTGACCAGTTTCCCTAGTACAGTCTATGCCCCTCAGACGACCGACCATCCTCCCAATTGATGAGCGTTACCCGACCTCCTATCAGCAGTAATACCAGCTCTCGAGGAAAACCTTCATTTCTTGCCCGACGGATACTCTCAGCTCGGCGTGAGCCTGTAATGTCGACCTCTCGACGTCTTATCTAAGCTGTCGACGCGGGTTACTTCAGGATGGATGAACGCGGGCTAGTGTGCCGTTGACAGTGTAGAGATAGATGCACGAACGATACAGGAGCACTTTAATCTGTGAGTGCCCTTCAAAGTCTCGAGTCTCATCGCGCTGACGTCCTTGTCCTCACTTGGGTGACCCGCAGTACTATTTCTCATTCACCGTCACCGCAAGTAGCTATTTTTGAGACCAAACGGAGTGACCACCGTTGGGCTCGCTCCGCGTAACGCTCGGAACGGCTAAGACCGTCGATACTTAATCTAGCCCCAGCCATACAAGACGTCCTCAGTCCCGCATGTTCATAGGACCATACAACTCTCGTCGGCCGCCAAGACTACGTTGTCCATCCATACCTCAAGCGCAACTTGCGATCTCCGGTTCCTCAAAGATAGTGCCACCGTGGCTGACTGTGTATTTGTTCCATGTGTGTGGTTCTCGTACGCGTCGGTGGCCCCTTCGCGCTGTGTTCGAGGATGATGATATACTCATTAGTGTATTCCCGTAACCTGTGTTTTGTCGATTATAACAAATATATTTCTTTCGTTCCGAATTATTATTTATACAGATCGACCACCTATCTACATGCTGCGCTACAGAGACCAACGGACGCGCTGCGGCCCCTGCTTCGATACGACCGCAGCGTACGGTTGCCCGAACGTCGACGATACACATCGCAGTCGCAGGCTCGACCAGAACGTCCAACGCACAGCTGTGCGACCGAGGTCTCGAGTCGCGCATCCTGCACGACCGTCGGGAAAGCTACGAATCTTATCAACTAATGCAGAATGAACTACATTACGCACCATTGTACCCGTCCACTAACGTCTTTCGTTCCCGCGCGAACGAGTCCGGGGATGTCACCGTCGACAAGAAACCTGAAGCACGATACCCACCTGAATTCAAAACTTCACGCCTTAACCGTTCCGCCGCTCTTCGCGTCCTCGAGCAAGTTCGGGACGAATACGCGAAGATACTAATCCGTCGCACTCCCGTGAATCTCTGGAGGATTGGTTAACAGAGTGGATACGGACGACGGATATAAGCGATGCCTCGACTCGCGCACGCCGCATATACCTTATCAGACCACCTGTACGGTCGTTCGTCAGCTCGACCGATGATAGGAATACTTTGCGTACGCACAAAGCTCGCTCTACTCCAGCGTAGACGTGGGGTCCGCCAGAAGCCCATCTCGCGACAGCCTTTAAGTGCTGATTGTGTGCGTATGTTGCGTCGGTTAGCGTATATCGTGTGACGTCTTGTCGTATCCTCTGCAAGTACGAGGTTTCCAGTGTAGAGAATGATGAACGCGGGTGAATGAACGATCTCCAAGGACCGACGACATCGGCCGATACCATGAG